>JAHREE010000379.1:4635201-4864429 GCA_033628505.1 Tringa tobata
ATGATCTTTGAGGTCCCTTCCAACTCTAACCATTCTATGATTCTATATGCCTTTGGATATTTATGACTTGGTTTTGGGTTTTTTTTTTTTAATGTTGTTTCATTATGGAAGTGATAAAGGATGTCTAAGTTTCTGTCATGTGTGAGATACCTGGTTGTTGGTCTTTAAGCCTTATTATACCTATCAAGTCAGAACTGTATGTTAAGTTCTGACAGTACTATCTAGAACTAACAGTAGTGACCTGGCACATTTGAATGTCAATTACTCTTACTAATGTAATGTATTCAGAAGTATTTTTTTAACTCAGCAATGATATTATCTGATTGGTGACTAGGTTACAATAAAACCAATGATGTATTTATCTGTATTTTTATAGGTTTTGCTGAGAACAACAGCAGGAGATATAGATATAGAATTGTGGTCAAAAGAAGCACCAAAGGCATGTCGAAATTTCATTCAGCTTTGTATGGAAGGTAATGACTGAATAGGATAGAAGTTGTTGAAATTATTTCATATACAATCTTTGTGCCTTTTTTTTGTAAAATAGAGGTCATAACTATGTTTTAACTTTAATAGTTAATGAATTTATTTGTATTAAGAAAATATTAACTAACAGACAATGTTTTTCAAGTTTATAAGGGAACCCGGTTGAAAAAAAATAAAAATTTTAGATTGTTTTCTCAAATGTAGCAGATGACATAGTATTTGTTAAAAGTTGTATGTCAAAGGCTTGGGAAAGCTTATTTTCAGCAAGCCTCTACAAATTATAACTACTTCTTTAATGTATGCTTGAAATGGCAATGATGCAATATTGAACATCCTCCAAAATTCTTGTTTCTGTATTACCATCTTTACTATCTTTTCTTTTTTTTTCTTGAGTACTTTTCATGTTTCACTTGCTGTAGCTTTTTTGGTGGAAGCTCTGTAATGCTCTTCACTGAAATAGCGGATACCAGAGTGAGAAGCTTCCTATTGGGAAAACAGTAACAAGAATTTGTGAAGGACGTCATTGGTGCCTTTATGTGTTTTCTAGCTGCTGCTATTATCCCATTTATGCATTTATAGAGTGGTTAAGAGTTCCTTTAGCCCTCCTCCGTTAAGGAAAAATAGCAGTCTGGGATTTGTGCCTCCAGCACGGATGCAGCCTGTTCAGTGTTCTTATGCTCAATGTGGAAATGTAGAGATCTTTTGCAATGGTAAATCAATTTTTTAGCCCTTGGTAAGTCCTAAGAGTTCAGTTATCCTTAGTGTTAAAGAACTGTGCTTTATTTCCTTTCTGGGTTTGTCTGACTGCTGTGTATAATTTTATGCTTCGTATAATAAATACTCTTCTGAGTATCCTAGCATATAACCATCCATTAATACATGTAGATATGCTGTAACATTTGCAGATCCTGCTTTGCCTTGCACCATGCTGCAGATTTATTTCCACTTCTTTAAAAAAAAATCAACCAGAAATATGTCAAGTAAAGTTTTTATTCCTTTTGTTTTCTTATAATCTCATCACCCTTATCTGATAGATAGATAGATGGATAGATAGATAGAAAGAAGAGAATAACTTAGGGAGCAAAATATTTCATTCTCTGAAAATGATCGGTTTGCGCTCGGTGTAGGGCATAAAAGAGGTGACACTTGTGTTCCATGCTGGTGATTGAAAGTGCTAATCTTCTGGTGTGTGGCTATGGCTAACAATGTGTGTGTGAGACTGGGACAAAGCATAGTAGTTTTAGCTTTCTGTTTAAATTGGTGTTTGTTGGTAGTATCATTCCAGTGATAAAATGTAAAATCTGAAAAGAAAATAATTAACCAATGTCATCTTGTTTGTGGTGTCTTTTGCAAGAGAAACATGATATCACATTTTTATTTTTTCTTCATAAATGTCATCAGCAATACTGTGTAGCTGAGATACAGTCACATTGGGCAAGACAGTGGAAGAGGAGGGAACCCAGTGGAAATAGCAGAATCCAGTTATAGTACTTGCTTTCTGGAACTTCAGTCTCTAGACATCTCTGCGTAATTTATATGAAAGTCTGATTTTTTTAAACCACTTACATGTATTTAACATCCTCTTGTTTTTCTTTTTTTTTTTTTTTTTAGAGTATTACAATAACACAATATTTCACAGAGTAGTGCCTGGCTTTATAGTGCAGGGAGGTGATCCCACTGGTACTGGATCAGGTGGAGATTCAATTTACGGAGCTCCTTTCAAAGTACGTATCTCTTACCAGTTAATTTTTGGTTATTCTTGATTGGTTGTTCTTCCTACTGTGTTAGAAAGTGAGAAAACAAATCTTATATTAGAAATGCAACGTTATACATGTACAGTAATTGCTTTCACATGTTACTTCAGTATTTTTTGAGTATGCCTTTTTGAATTGGAAGTTCTTAATCTAGCTGTCCTGATATTATGACAAATGTATAATGTATACCAGCATGTATAGTGTATACTAGTGTGAACTTCACAGGGAAAAATAGGGAGGGGGAAGAGTGAAGAGTTGGTGTTGATATGTGGCAAACTTGGATGCAGAATTGTACATTGTTTATGCATGTTGTATCTCATCTAGCAAAGGTCTCAGTGTTGTATGTGTGTTCATTGGTGTTGTTGATACCAGCATGGCTCATTTCTTAACCAGGAGGCTCAGATCCTGAGTCTGAGTGAAGTGACACAAACAGAGTATTTGTCTTCTTTCTGCGCAATTGTTTTATTTCAGATGGGGCAGGCACCTTACCTCGTGACTGAAGCTGCATAGCCTGTCTCTGTGTCTTCTGTCTCCCTGCTGCTAGTGTAGATTCATACCTATAACAGGAACGTGAAGTTTGTGGAAGGGGTTGTACCTGAGCAGAGAGCAAAGCAGATATTACCAACATTGTAGTAGCATCACTGCTTAAAATTGGTGATATCTCGGTATTGCAGTATTTAGAATTGTGATACTACCATGGTATTAGTATATTAATCATCGCTTTCACCTTGCTTTGAAAGTAGTCCTATTCTTTTTTCTTATGGTCCAGAAAATGTTCTTCCTATGGATTTTTGCAATACTGTACAATTACAACCTGTTACTTACCTTTTAATTATTTTACACAAAGTGGGATTTTTTTCCCCCTGAATACAGTGGTTAACAGGAGTGCTAGTTTTATGATAAATGTATGAAATGCAGTTACTTTTAAAAATGCTTTGGATTTTTTTGATATTTAGAGGCTAATAAATTCCAACAAAAGTAATGAGTAACAATTAGTAGGCAATAACTGAAAAAAGAGAAAGTTAACAAGACAAAACTTAGAGTTTTTATTAAATTGTCTTTCTGTTTTTGATATAGTAGTTTCTAATTTTTGTCTTTCGATGTCTGTTCATTATGTGTTTATGGTTTTTTCTGAAAAAAAGATTGTTCACTTGTTGCATTATTATCGGCACTAAGAAGAATAAACTGACTAAAAATGATCTTTTCTGCTGAAAACAGAAAGTTTTAAATACAATCATGGCATGTGTTTTCAAAAGACTTTGGTTTTATTACTGTCTGAATTTTTAAAAAATGAAGAGCATATTTTCTGTGTGTGCATATTGATGCAAATAACCTGTTATGTAGGTTGCTAAGAAGTAATGCTAAAGAAGTGGAATGTACAGATGCTTTACATAAATTGTGTTCATTTCTGTTCTGTCTTTGCCAGGATGAGTTCCACTCACGACTGCGATTTAATCGAAGAGGACTCGTTGCTATGGCAAATGCTGGGCCCCATGATAACGGGAGTCAATTTTTCTTTACGTTGGGTCGTGCAGATGAACTTAATAACAAGCACACGATCTTTGGAAAGGTTTGCCACACAGACTAGAGTCCCTGTTTCAGTTTGACAGAAGCTCCTCTAGTATGCAAAGGCTATTTTAGTGGTGTTTGCTGCTACGTACATTCAAAATTTATTTCACTGCTTTCTAAGCTGTCTCTGTTCCCTGTTTCCCACGTCTGGTGGTAATGCTTCTATGGGTTGTTCCCATAATTACCTAGTTTGCTGTTGTTATTCTTCTAAATTGTATTTTAGTGTTGTGCTTCCTTTGAATAATCCTACTAATATTACTATGGCTCTGTCTTATTGATCAGTTCATCTAATACAGAGTTGGAAAACTCTGTAAATTCTCATTACCCAAGAAGAATCAAGAAAAGGAAAAGCATAAGATGAATTTGCCACTCTCATGATTTACTTGAAAGAAAAGCAACTATTTTTTTAATTTCACATTGTCTTTCATTTTCCTCTTTCACAGCTCAGAGTAAGAATTTGACATCTTCCCCTCTGTATGCTCTCAAAATGCATGTCAAGCTACCTGTATTTCTTCAACTTTTAAACTGTTTCAGCTGTGAAATTTAAAAAACACAAACCTTTTTACATTGTACTTGCTGTCTTTTAGAAGTCTTACTTGCTTACAGTATTTCTGTATCATTTGTATCTTGAAAATTCTTTACATAATATTTGCCTTGCATGTTGCAGAATAGTTAACAAAATTTGTAGGTAAGGACTCTCAAACGTTTTTTATAAATTTGGCAGGTTACAGGGGATACAATATATAACATGTTGCGCCTGGCTGAAGTTGAAGTTGACAAGGAAGAGAGACCTCTCAGTCCACACAAAATAAGAAGTAGTGAGGTAATTATGTTCTGGTTTGAAATTTGAAGTTTTAAAATATTTTGTTCGTAGTGTTTGGAAAACTGTGTTCTAGTAGGAAAACTTGGCATGTCTTTTTATATATTTTAAAATAGTGAACCGTTTAATTATAACAAAGTGCTTATAAAATAATGCTTTTTTAACAGGTTTTGTTTAATCCTTTTGATGATATTGTTCCAAGACCGAGTAGAAAGCAGAAGAAGGAGAAACCAGAAGAAGAAATTAAAAAGTCCAAAGTAAAAGGCACAAAGTAAATATATGCAACATAAATGGTGGTTAATTTTCTTTCACCTTTAATTTGCAGCTTGGTAATTTTCTATTTCTGCTTTTGAAACACAAAGCTTTAACCAAAATGCACAGTAATATTCCCTAATCTTAGCAAACCTTTCTTCCCTGTTTCTGAAGTGATTGTACAAATCTAGTTGATGTGACTGAAGTGGTTACTGTGCATCATCTGAGCTGTAACTGTTTCATGTTTGCTGATAGTTTGTTGCAAAAGAGAAGTAAAAGGTGGCTTAAACCTTTCCCATGGGCAAGAATGTGTAATTGGCTTTTGTGGCTGAGATGACACCAAAGTTAATACATACTAGTAACTAGGTCATAGCATGGTAATTTGAGGGTTTTGAACTTATTTTATCAGCTACCACTTCTCTCCCACTAAACAACTTAGCAAAAGACAGACATTTTGGCATAGGAAATTTCAGATTCTGTGAATGAAATTTGGTAGTCATAAGCATGCCATGAAAAGTAATAGGAAATCTAAAGTGTGTATATGCTGTGGTTTGTAGTTCAGTGTTGCTTTGTTAGAAGAAAAAAAAATGAAAAAAATGCAACTTCTCTGTTTTCAGAGCTGTCAACATTTAAGAGTCTGTGAAAGTTAGTCAAGGCAGAATTTCTTAAATTTCATCTTATCATTTTCTAAGTGATGCTTAGTTATCCTGATTGTTTTGCCGCAGGAGTAGAACATGTTTCTTGAAATATTCATGTTTTTTTGCAAAACAGTGTGTTATAGTTGTTTGAAATTGGAACATTTAGCAGAACAAAAAGCTTTTTTGAGAAATTGCATACAATATGAAAATAATATGTTTAAAGTTTATGGAATGTTAATGAAACAGTATTTCAAGTTGTACTAGAAAATGTATTTTCTCTCTTAAAGAAATTTTAACCTGCTTTCCTTTGGGGAAGAAGCTGAAGAAGAAGAGGAGGAAGTCAATAGAGTTAGTCAGGTACCTTCCCAAATCATCCTCTTTTTTCTTTTCAACTTAAATTTACCTTACTTTGCATGTTTGTAAAAGTTTTAAAGTTCTGTGTCTTGTTCTTATGTTGGAGTTGTGAACAGTAGTACTAGAAATTACTTCAATTTTTATCTTCTGCTATTTTAACATGTTGAAAAAACAGAGGTTTTTAACTTTTCTGACTTTAAAGGTGTCTTCATTTACTGCATGATATTTTTACATTTCCATAAACATAAAATTCATACTTCATAGTACAGATGTATGTGTACTGTTTAAAATTCACGGAGGTGATAGCAATTTTGTTCTTCTTCACCTCCTTAACTATAAGAGTGTGAATTGGCTGTAGAATGCTTGAGATTTGAAATAGATGAACTTGTTCATTTCCAGTGCATTCTTAGCTCCATTTTCTTATGTATATTCATTCTGTGTGCAAAATCAAGTGGAATTATTGGGATGAAAATAGTGCATTATCGGAATTAAATATTGCACTATTGTGAATTGTCCACTTTTACAAAATTAGGGTCGCAGAGATAGTTGATGTGACATTTCCTAACCTGACTTTTCCATATTAGCCAAGAGAGTACTGAATTTAAGATTGCCTCTGTAAGTCGTTTCTCCATCTTCCCCATTATGACCAATATTATACTTTGGCCTAGTCTAAGTGAGGAAATATATTTTGCTTTTACTGCAGTGCTTCACCAGAGTCATTCCTGAGACTGTACAGAGAAGGGCAAGAAGGATAACTGGGGATATGGATCATGGTAACTTTAAAATAAAACAAAAGGAAGAGAGGGAGAGAAAGATGAGAACGATTATTCCCTGTTTCTTACAATGTGAAAACTGAGACGCAAAAATAAATAAGCAAATAAATATACAAAGAAAAAGTATTTTTTCGTTTTGGGATTGAAGTTTTCAATATTTATGCCACAGAACATGACTGAAGTGAGAAGCATAAATACTTTCAAAAAGAGATTAAACAAGAATTGGTGTCTTTTAGAAGTTAGAGGTCAAATTGTGTCTTCTGTGTCAGGAGAGTCTCTAAATGGTTATGTTATAGAGAGTATGAATCTTAGAAAATTTGTGTGCCCCAGGAGGTTACAGAAGACAGAGATCACAGAATTAGGGAAGTTTGTGTCGAGAAGAGGCAAGAGCAGAGTAGCTGCCTGAGGGAGGGTAAATGAGGAGGCAAGAGTGGTTCCAGCACAGGCAATGCACTCACCAACAGGGGCACAATCCCACAAGGTCTGGATACAGCAGGAAGAGTAGGTTCCTAGTAATAGGGTCCATCAACAGTCCTAGATGTGGCAAGCAATAACGAAGACGAAGGGCCCCATTCAAAGAGTACAGTCAGAAGTGGCAAGAGATGGGACAGAAGACAGGGCTGGAGACAAGTTAATGGTGTGGGGACCAACAGGCCATCCAGAACACAGGTACACCTCTGAGATAGGCCTGACAATCCACTTGCTGCCTGAGCTGAGATGAAATGGTGGTCATAGGCAGAGGATCTCCAGGGAAAGGAAACTAAGGCTATTAGTGCAGTAATCATTCCCGCTAAGGCATTAGGGACCTGCCAGTGGGACCCCCACTGGGTGTTGATTGGTGTTTAAACTGAATCTTCCAGTGTCCAAACTGCTCGCTTAATTGTAGTTGTTTCAAGCAGTTTACAAAGGTAATAAGCACTTGTCTTATATTTTATCTAACTCCTGATCGCACACACAAATTGTTTGTTGAAGGAAGTAATTCTTCATGTTGCTGAATGTATTAGTCTTTTTTTCTACAAAATAAAAAATTGAAGTTGTGTTTAAAGAAGTAAGATTTTATTATCCACACAACTATGGTCTTCCTGAAAGGATTATAAAATGCGACTGAAATAGAGACATTCAGGTCACAATACAGACTCTTTCTGTAAAAGAGATTTTCAGTCTGATTTCAGTCTGAAATTTAAATGTAGTTTCTGGATTAGCACGGGGAATGCTTTCTTACTGCAGTCTTTCTGCCTGAATATCTTATGTGGCCTTAGATTTATTTGACTGCTTGCCTCAATAGATGATTCCTGCATGAGGTATTGCAGGTTGTTATTTGTATTGTTTTTTGTTTTTCCTCCTAGTGGTCTAATTAGTGTCCTATCAATTGATATGTATTGCATTGTCATATGCCATTATGGGAAAATCAAGTTCTTACCTCTTCATTCACTCAAATATATAGTGCTAGACCATGTACCTTTATGACGTGTAAAGATTGTGATGATTAAACAATCTCGTTGGCTTTTTTATTTTTTTTACTCTTTCCTTTAAAATTAAGTGCATTGCTATTGCAAAAATACTGTTTTAATCTATGTGATCAGTTTGATGCACCTCTTTCTGGAACACTTCCTCTGTTCTGCTGTTAAAAGTGTTTGTGCTTACTGGTTAGGCTTAAGCTAACGAGAAACAAGTTGTCTTTTTCTTACTGTTGTCCTTTTTCACCATCTATTCTCTCAAACACTGAAGTTTTATAATACGTCTTTCTTTTGTTTTCTTTTCTTCTTTTAACAGAGCATGAAAGGAAAAAGTAAAAGTAGTCATGATCTACTGAAGGATGATCCACATCTAAGCTCGGTTCCTGCTGTCAAAAGGTTAATATGTGATTTCCAATTTCTGGAATGGATTTGCTTCCAGGATGTTAGACCTGATTAGCATTCTGTGTACTCATTGTTTGTCTGTTACTCTTTAAGAAATTAAGAATGTCAATGCTGAATTGGACCAGGTATTTCTCTAATCCTCTATGCTGTCACCAACATTAGCCATCACTGGATGCCCAACAGAGAATAAAAGCAGGGCAAGCATAATGTTTACCTGAATAATCTTCCAGCCTCCGTCTACTTTCAGCTCAGGGGACTGTCAGAGTTTGATGTGATTCGTCTATTTAGTAATACTTAGTAGAGCTCCCATCAAAGTACTTATTCAGTCCCGTATAGTATTGTTTACATTTACATCCTTCTATCTGCTGCAAGAAGAAGTACCTCCCCTTTTGTTCTGAACCTGGCTGCTACTGGCATTGTTTGATAAATTCTAACTCTTACACTCTTACACCGGAAGAGATACGGAGCAGGCAGTCCCTTTTATACCTTTCTTTACCATGATCTCTTCTTAGGCCATCTCTTTTCTAGCCTAAACTTTTAAAGCCTACTCAGCTTTTCTTCACACACAAGTTATTCTGTACATGTGGTTATTCTCGTTGCACTTCCCAGCCCTGGTTCTGTTCTAAAATCTCTCTCTTTTTTTTTTGTTTTAAATCTAAACAACATTAAAAATGAGGTGAATAACAAATCTGTATGTTTGCATAGAGTCTCTGCTTTCTTCTCTGTTTGTTTTTAATACTTCTTAACTTCTGATTTGCTTTTTATAACCACTGTTAAGTGTTGAGCTGAGACAATTCCATGAAAATTTATCAGCTCCTGAGAATTTGCGTATCATAGGATAGTTTGGGTTGGAAGGGACTTTTAAAGGTCGTGTGGTCCAACCCTTCTGCAATATGCAGGGACATCTTCAACTAGATCAGGTTGCACAAAGCCCCCTCCAGCCTTACCTTGAATATTTCCAGGGAGGGGGTATCTATCACCTCTCTGGGCAACCTGTTCCAGTGTTTCACCATCATCATTATAAAAAATTTCTTCCTTACATCTAGTCTGAATCTTCCCTCTTTTGATTTAAAACTGTTGTACTATCACAACAGGCACTGCTAAAGAGTCTGGTGTGTTCTGTTTTGTTTTTTTTTACTGTATACATTAGTGTTTTGTCTGGATAGCTCAAGATATGGTTAGAATTCATCCTGTGTTTTTTATCCTTTGGGTTTTTTTTAAATCTCTAATTAGAAATTATTATTACAGTCAAATGATGGAAAATATGATTAATTGATACTTTTAAGATTAATGGGAGGATGATGTAAATGACTAGGTTGACTAAAATTTCAGTTGGCTAACCAAACAGAATTTTTTATTTTAAACAGTATTTTAAATCTCCTCTGGTACTTTAAAGTAGTTATGATTATTTTTCTTCCCATAGTGACGCGGCAAGTGAAGAAGGGGATTTGAGTGAGGTAAGTAACATCTTTTTACAAATAAATCTTTGATTTTTACTGTGTGTGAATTAGTTTTCAAAAACCTGCAAAGTAGCATTTGTTTCCCTAAGAAAATCTATCTAGCTCAAGTCAGATTTCCAGCAAAAGCTACAGCCCTCAAAGGTTTGGCCATTGTGAACATTCACAGCAGGGTAGAGTTATTACTGATACTACCTCCTGCATTTTATAAAAACTTCATTCTAGGTATTTCAGTCACTAGATTAGGTATATGAGAGGTTACATGCCACAGAGTGACAAACTATTAATAAAAGCCTTGAAATTGCTTCTAAAAAAAAAAAGTTAAGACCAAGTTTGTCATGAATAATGATTTAACTCTGAAGTCTGAGGGGAAATCTGTGTGTGACTGAAAGTCCTGTTGGAAAGATTCCTTCGAGGAAACTAAATTTCACTGAATATTTATCACTTGAGTTTATGAAGACTATCACCTCTGAAAGACAGGAAATCAGAATAACCAATCAGTAACATTCAACCAAACATGGAGGCTATTTTAATTACAAAGGGATTGTCATACATGGTGCAGAGTAAAGTTGCTAGTTGAAGTATGTCTTTGCCTCCAGCCACAGGTCATGGGGGTAACTCTTTGAGTTGCTGTTGAGACAAGGATATAATATTTGACTAGTATGTATTTTGACAAGGATATAATATTTGACAAGGAATGTAGTCTCCCATTCCTCAGACCGAATCCTGAAAAGTACTGTTTTCCATATCTATCCACCATGCACAGGTACTTCACACTTAATTGATGCACTGTGGAAGTAAAGGAAAGACACAGTCTATCCCATTCTTGTGCCTGAAAAAAACCCGGAAAACACAGTCTGCCGCCACCCTGTTTCCTGGTGTTTTTTCCACAAAGCATAGTATGAGTTCAGGTTCTTGGACCTTTGTAATTCCTGCTATGCAGGAGCACTTAAGTGTTAGAAAGGTTTTGAGGATGATAATTGGTAATTCTTCAGATGTTCAAATAGCCCTGTAAGTGAACTGGATTTGGGGAATGTAGAACAGGGACATGTTAGGTATTTGTTTTGTTTTGTTTTTCCACCTAATTAATCAGAATGCTGTTATAATAATGTAATGAAGTAGGAAATAGGAAGACTTTTTTGTTTTCCTGCAGGTGGTCTCCTTAGATTTCATTTCATTGAAAGATCTTAGCTAGAACCTAGCATTTCAGGCAGTCACCTGAGCCTTGTAAAGCGGTACTAGTATTTTATCATCTCACTTGGATTTATTTCAGTTAACACATCTCAAGATCACTTTTACATTTACACGGCTGCAGAACGTTGCTAGTTTTATTGCCGTCCTATGAGCAAATAATTCTTCCAGATCTCCCTAACGCCGCCAAATAGCAAGTCCCTAGTGTGTAAGAGGAATGCTTCTTATTGTTCCCAAAAAGCCTGACCTTACTGTTCATGCTATTAAATATCATTCTGTTTCTCTTATTGCAGTCCTCAAGGTCATACATTTCTTACTTTGAGAGTTGAATCCTTTATATTAACAGTACTTCATCACTCTTTGTTAAACCTCATTTTGTGCCTAAGTCATTAATGAAAACATTATACAAAATGTGTTCAGAAGACTGAATTTTTTTTTCTTACCAGCGATATACTTTCGTTTCCTTTTTCTGCACAACTTTTTTTCTCTACCTATTTGTCAGTTAGTTACTGCCCCCCAATTCAAGAATCTTCTCAAATGGCTAAATCATATTACATTTTTGTATCCAGAGCAAAGAAAATAGGACAACTCCACTCAGTTAACAACAGCAGCAAAAACTAGTACAGCTTCTAGGCAGACAGCTGTGCATTTCTGTGTCACTGGAGGAACACCACCATCCAACTGAACAGCCAATTCCCTTCTGAGTTCTCATGTAGCCTGCTTGAGTGGAAATCTGTTAAATCTATTAGTTGGTAATGAGACTCTAAAAGATACAAGATCAGATGGAGTTAATGGGACAGGAATGGGACTGAAGGAGGAGACTGGGCAGAAGAAAAGAGTAGAGTTGCGAGAGGGAAGGGGTTAAGGAGGAATGTCATATCCTATTTTGTCAGCATTATTCTAGAAGAAAACTGGTGAAATCCTGTGCAGAGTGAGGAGTATGGAAGTTTTGGGAAGTAGGGAATTCAGCTGGGTTGGACAAGTTGAACCGTTTTGTCTCTCCCATTTTAAAATACTATCCATGGAACCCCTCTCCTGTTATTCAGATTTCTGTAATTTTTAATTAGCTTACTACTTAGCGATTGCATTTTGTCTACAGTTGTCCATTTTTATCCTAGGAATTCTCCTATTCAGCTTCGTGTTCCAGTGAAATGCTCTTACCTAGCCAACCTTTGGCTAGGTCCTAGCCAAATCTCCACAAGGAGTCTGTCTTTATTCTTAACTGTTAAACACCTCAAACACAGTCCTTTTATGTTTCTTTTCTGGGTTCTGCCCCCTGCCAGTGAGGTCTGTTGTCATCCAATCTCCCTGATAATTTCTGAAGTAAGCAAGTCCTTCAGAAAGTTTCATAATCTCCTCTGTCAAAGAATAACTTCCTGGGAAATTAAGTGAAATGCTGATCTTTTCTCTTTCCACTATTTAAAATGAGCAGACAATACACATCTCCACCCCGACTCCCCAACAATCTTTCCGTTATTTCAACAAAATATTCGGCTATTTTACTATGCTGAATATTCACAGATTTATTTTTTTTATTCCTGACTGGTCTTCTCTTGTCTAAATCTAAGCATGGTAAACTAAGTTTTTAGACTAAACTTGTCTAAAACTAAGCATGGTAATTTGAAGAGTCCTAAACAATGACTCAAATACAACATCTGAATTGATTTTTCTCTTCTATTCCCAAAATCATGCCCCTTGGTTCTTTTATATTTCTCTCCTCTCCCCTTCCATGTTCATGGACATGGTCTTCATGATACTTTTCCTCCTACCTGTCAGTCACATCCAGGTCTTGTACATTGTCTTTAGAGTGTTCTTCCTCTCCAAGTGCTAACACCCTGGCAGTCTCCTGGATACAGTATTGTCCTCTGGAATAGCATTTCTAAGTCTGTCATTCCTCTCTATGTGGTTAAAATTACAAAAAGTGTAGTGTCTTACGCTTTTTCTTTAGCTAATTAGCATCACTCTGAAATAAATATGCAAAGATGTACTATCTAGTCTTTGAGCTGACATCCTTCCGCTAAGATTCATGCAGGCTTCCTTCTTCAAGGACAAAAGTAGTCAAACTTAGATCCCTTGGTCTAGTCGGGCTTCTTCATTACTGAGAGGCATGACTTTTCTCTCTGAATATCTTTGAACCGAGGTGGTTTATCCCCTTTTGCCTTCATCTGCTAGGCCTGGAAGGTACCTAGGTACCTTGCAGCAAGTTGGGATGATTGATTCCGCAGGTTTTTACAAGCTCTTTTGATCAATGTGGTACTTGTCTCCTTATGGAGACTGATGAGCAAATCTCTTCCATCGCATCATGACTGTAGTATAGCCCTATGGTAGGAAGTTCTTAAGTTTCATTTTTCTTTTAGTGGAAAATGAAGGAAGTGTTTAATGTATTGCCTTGATCAAATTTTGGTTCATGAACAATGACTGGACTAATACCACAGTGCTATGAGGTCTTCTGCAGACCTGCAAGGGTTTGCAGTGTAGAACAGACTACTTTAGGTTTTTTTTAGTCATACAAAAAAGATATAATTTGTGTATGAAAAAATATTTGATTTGTTCCCTCTGAAGCAAATAAGGAGAGATTTGTTTGAAAAGCTTGCTTTGAAATTAAGTATTTTTCTGAGTTTTTTTGTAAGAGATTATCTTTGTAAGAAAAACTTTCAATATTCAGCATGCTGTAGTAAAAAAAAAAAAAGCTAAAGGAGAAGTTTTATCGTTTTAAATCAATAAAGGAGGAAGAAGAACATGATGAAGATGCTGATAGTGTAGAAGATGAAGCCGCTAGCAATGAGAGATCTCAAATAAAAGAACGCATTGCCAAGAAGTTGAAAATTGATACAAGTGAAAATGCTAAACAGCAACTTCAAGAGGAAGAAACTAAGATGGAAAAGAAAACAACTAGTCGCAGGTAAGGAACGTACTCTGATTTTGGTTTTGTATTTCCTTTCAGCTTGTTTACAGTTAGATTTTCAGCTCAATTCCAGTTTTGCAGTTACAACACTGATAGGTTTGTATTATATTAAAATTATTCCCCCCTGCCAATCTCCAACTATGGAAGATGAAATTGCCTTTTGCTTTCTCATTTAGTTTCATTTCGTGGTTTGAGCCAAAACGTTAAATTACATTTTGTTACACTGAGCACTTACTTGACTTCTATTTTTCCCTGTGAGTTATGAATGAAGAGTATTTATATGTTTTTATCATGCTTTACTTTGTCTTTTTACACATTTGTAAGTTTGACTTTTATAGCTTCTCTATCTATGTTAACACATGGTAGTCATCCATCACTGAGACAAAAGGTAAAGGCTTTCTAAGTCATCCATTAAAGTCTGTTTTAACACAGTAGTCATTCTTACAGTGTACCAGTTTTTCAACACTGCAATTAATACATCAGTTTTTAAATATCATCTAAGGCTCTTAGGGTGTGGGAGTATGTCTATGTTTAGTAGTGTAACGCTGTATTCAAATTATTAAACTAGCTCTGGACAAGTATGTTTCTTGTATTGTGAAGCGGTATTCAGCTCTTTACAGACATAAAATCATGGGTATCAGTCATGTAACACAGCTGTTCCAGCCTTTGTGAACATCTGTATTGATTAGCACTCAATTTTCAGTGAGTTGTTCTCTTGGAAACATTTGTCTCAGCAGTCTTTCTTCCAGAGCTGGTTTGTGAATTTCTGCGTAATAAAACATGCATGAAAACATTCATCATGTGTGCAAGAGATGTGTAGTGGACCTGATGGCAAGCTTACTAGGAATTATTGTCCAGTATCTTAATAAACATGGGCTCCAGAAGTTACTGAATAATTAAGTCTTTGCAGTTGTAGTCCAATGTGTAAATTTACGTAATGAAACTGACTGTGGGGTAGCAGGAGGAAGCATCAAGAAGGTAATTTAGATTTTGTACTCTTAACTCTGCACAGTTGTTATAAGTAACCGCCTAATGAAATTATGCGGGTTGTGTCTATACTAAATTCTGCATATGTACTAGCTGTCTTACATTCTGTCCCACAAGAGTCTCCTCTGAACTGAACCGTTCCTCCTCTTTTTTTTGTCTTTTTCGTCCTGTTTATCCCCACTGCAAATATGGTTTTATATGTAATGGCCAAGGCATATGGTCAAGGCATATAGTCATCATGGAAGAATCCAACACGGTCTGTTTTGTGAGAAGAGAGTGTATGGTAGTCAATATAAATGCTTCATGAGTTCCATAGCATTTACTGTCCCCTTTAATAACTGTAGAGGGAAGTAAAGGCTTTGGGTCAAGACACATGAAGATACATTTTTTTTCTAATAGTAATACACTTTGAGATAAAATACATATTGAAATTTTGGTTGGAATATGGAAGGAATAACTGAAACAAAATCGTGTGTTGTTTTACAGTCATCAGAAACTCACATATCTGACTTGCACCCCTTGCAGGTTAATCTTGTTTTATATGACTATATATTCCTGCTAAAAATAAAAACAACTAGATCTCATTGAAGAGGGGGCTGTTGTCAGTTATGATGGGCATTCAATCATTATCTTAATTATAAAACAAAACTAATTATTAAGAGAAAGGGGAAATCGCACACAAACGTGGAACTTCATGGATATCAATTTGATTGTTCTTACTGAAACAATTTCGTATGATTTCAAAGGCAAGATTATTAAGTTTTGAGCATTCCACATGAGGTAGTGTTTTTAACTGTGTGTGGCCCATATGTTTGGAAGCAGGCTATGCTCTTAGAGTGTTATTTTTTATAATATTTTGATATTGATATATTTAAATATACCAACTGTAAGTGTTGCTGTTTGTCTACCTTTTTCAGAGCAGTGAAAAGCAGTGAGAACATTGCCAAGGAAATAATTTCTATTAACCACTTAAATAAGTTTGAATAGCACCAGAAAAAAATATTCATGAGGTTTAGCAGGAAATTCAGTGACCTTTTCTACATCTTCTCCACTGTGGATTTGAATCTGCAAAGCTCACCAAGTATAGTACAGAAGCCTTTGTAATTTGAACAAATCATACAATAGTTTGATGTTAACCTTTAATAGTTAACCTTTAGAGGTTATCTGGTCCAACTCCCCCTGCAATGAGGAAGGATATCTTCAACTAGATCAGGTTGCTCAGAGCCCCGTCCAACCTGATCTTGAATGTTCCAGGCATGGGGCATCTACCACCTCTATAGGCAACCTGTTCCAGTGTCTCACCACCCTCATTGTAAAAAAAATCTGCCTTATATCTAGTCTGAATCTTCTTCCTCTTTCAGTTTAAAACCATTAGCCATTGCCCTATCACAACAGGCCCTTCTAAAAAGTGTGTCCCCAACTTTACTGTAGGCCCCCTGTAAGTATTGAGGCAGCAATAAAGTCTCCCTGGAGCCTCCTTTTCTCCAGGCTAAACAACCGCAACTCTCTCAGCCTGTCTTCATAGGAGAGGTGCTCCAGGCCTCTGATCTTTTTTGTGGTTCCAACAGGTCTATGTCCTTCTTATGTTGGGGGCCCTGGAGCTGGACACAGTGCTCCAGGTGGGGTCTCATGAGAGCAGAGGGGCAGAATCACCTCCCCTGACCTGCTGGCCACGCTTCTTTTGATGCAGCTCAGGATATGGTTGACCTTCAGGGCTGTGAGCACAGATTGTCAGCCCATGTCCAGTTTTTCATGGACCAGTACCCTCAGGTCCTTCTTTGCAGGGCTGCTCTCAATCCCTTCATCTCAATCCCAGCCTGCATTGATGATGGGGGTTGACCTTGCACTTGGCCTTGTTGAACTTCATGAGGTTCATTCACATGGACTCCCTTGTCAAGCTTGTCCAGGTCCCTCTGGGTGGTATCCTGTCCCTCAGGTGTGTTAACTGCACCACTCAGCTTGGTGACATCTGCAAATTCGCTCAGGGTGCACTTGATCCCACTGAGGAGTTTCTAGTCAGTCTTTTTTCAGGCATAGATGATGTTACTACCAAAGTTCCTCATAATTTTGTTTTTGCTGAAGAGAAGACTCAATATACTTAATAGCTGGAGATAAATAAGCAAGAGCATTTGACATCAAAAATTGAGCACAATAACATAAAAGGACACAGCAAACAAAATCTATAATTTAAATGAGCATTAGTTTTTCCTGACATAGTTTCAGTTAAAGGCAAGGCAAGTAGCTTTTATGCTTCAGCAAATGTTATGTAGTCAGCAAGACTTCTGTGGTCAGATTTGTAAACTGATGTTAATCCATTTCTTTTGGAATCGTACATAAATCTGATCTCTTTGTAGAACCATGTAGTGTTAAGGACCCCAGCATAAAGTTCTGTTTCATGAGCACCAGCTTTTTGTTTCTCAATCTTTTCTCTCTGTGAAAGCACCTAAATCACATTACATGAAATCTAGTGCCATGTTTTCATGGCTGTGCTAGATAGAACTAGGTATTATTTCAGAGGACATATACAAGGTACCTAAAAACCTCTCTCCTATTTTTCCACTCTGCCATCTTTGAAGGTGTGCTATGTGGCTGGTTTGGAAATTGGTGGCTGTGTTATCTCTGCCGAAGACAGCTGGTCCACGGGAAGCATAGAGATCGAGGAGTATTGTGAATAACTTGGATCCCAAAATTTGGTTACTAGTCCTATGGTTGAGATTGGTGCATAATCCCAGTAGTGAATTACATGAATATTTATCTTGTGTTGATTAAAATGGTTATGTCAGTAAGTGGGACAAGGGTACGTGAGGTAGTTTTCTGTCTCAAACCTTGCAGAAACATTGTGCTGAAGCAGTTTCCTGAGTGAAGAAAGAAGTAATTCCTGGTTTTCAGTACTCTGTCTTGGGTGGTTGATTAATCCTGTACCCTAATAATTATTGTGATATTACCCATAATATTCCCTAATGCAGAGTAAGTATAAGCTTCCTGGAGTTAGTGTACTGTTCTCTATTGTGGAGATCGGACACATACAGATTAGTGTTAGATAGCTGTATCTGATAGTGAAGGTGACAACTAAGAAATTTAAAAGTTTTCCAAGGAGAGCTTTTTTTCAAAAAGTACCTTCAAGTACAAGGCAGCCAGATCTTTCGAACAGCAGAAGATGTTGGACTTTGTATATACTTACTACCTATCTGTCCAACAGCCTGCCCACCAATACGTTTACCTGTCTGTTGGGTTTTACAGGGATGGCTGCTAGAAACAAATTTGGCTAAAATATAGCAGCAAATTTTTAGCATTAAGGGAACACAAAGCTAGGAATGAGATACTCTATGCCCAAGCTTGCCTGACATTTTATCACATTTTTAGAGACAGTTGTGTAGGCATTACATAAGCTGATGGCTCTGCACGTGGATGGTCAGTGTGCTGTGTTTGTGGTTATTCCACAATTGTGGTTATTCGGGGCAATAGCAGTAGTGTTATAGCCAAATGGGTTGTCTTAACTCAGAAGAGGGTTTTATTGGATGCCTTTTTAGCAGTTGGGAGCTATAGCGTTGGGAGACACTCCTTAGTACTACAAGTAACATGAATTTCTGGACTTACTGATTTCCAAATAATTGTGTGGCATCCTCTGACATGAAAATCAAAGGCATGGTATTTTTTATTATAAATAAGGTGTTACTAACTTTGAGGTCTGATGATATAAAGTAAGATAAATATTACCAAGTTTCATTGTCTGGAATAGTGACTTTTCTGTAACTGTACTGGAGGTGGTTGATAGTATTCTCATGGGACTTCACCACCCACTGTAGTCCAAGCGTGTGTTGATCAGAGCAGGCAGAGATGTGGGAGGTGCAAATATCAAACAAAAAGTTTAATAGATTGAAGGTTGATGTCTGCTAACATAACCAGAGTGCCAAGAAACATCTGATACATATCAGAATTGTTCTTCTAATCAGCTATTTAAATGTACTAATTGAATACCTAAAAATATTTTTTCAGGGTGCTGTCTTTTAAACATCCATCATGACTTTTTCTACCAATCTGTATTAATTTGTATCAGTCCTGTTTCTTATAGTACAAATAGATTTGTAAACTCAGAATCTTGCACATCTGTTTCAGAGAAACAATACAGGAATGATAGACAACTTCTCAAATTCATGGTACTGAGATCTAATACTGCTTCTAAATGCAGTCATACTTGGAGTGCTCAAATGGTGACATTAATCTTAGTCATTTCAGTAGACATTTAAACCTTTTGTATATGTTTTTGAAAAACAGTCTGAAAGATTTTCCTATTTTGTATTAGATAAGAAACCTTGCAAAAAAAATATTCCTATTCATTCTGGCAAGTTGTTAGAGAAATTTCGCAGGTCTGTTTTGTTTGGTTTTTTCTTTTTATTAGAAAGCTTAAACCTTAACTTCAAAGTATAGAACAGCTTTTTACGTGGAGGAATGTATATAGATTAGAGAAGTGTTTGTCATCGTTGCAACAGTCAGCATTACATTGAGTTTGTAAAATGACAGTGGCTTGAGCTGATCATCTGCAGACTTCAGAGTAAACAGTCCTCTTAAGAGTTCGGTAGTTAAAACTACTGGGTTTGCATTTGTTTTCATCCGGTAGGTGGAGCTCGGGTGCTACACATTTCTGGGTACCAGCTTTTAAAAATTTTCACTGATTGTTTGCAAGACATGTAGTGTGCAAGTAGAGTACAGGTGACTGTACAGTTTTTCACCGTACAGTCAACAATTTCAGTTCTGTCCTTATACTGGATGTGGTATTAAATAGCAATATTAAATAGGTGTCTGGAATAGGTAAACTATGTAGGAAAAAAACCTGACTTTTCTTTTTCAGTAAGCAGTCTCACTTGAATTTAACTCTACTTCCTGTTGTATATTTTGGTCCTAATAATCCTATGAATTGCAGCTGAACTAAGTAATCACATTTCTTTTTGGTTTATAAGCCATCAGTGACTACTGTAAGGAGATGAAGTAGTTACTATTAACTGTTGTTGTAATTAATAGAAACTATGTTGCCGCTCCCTTGCATTTCTACATTTTCTTATATGCATGTTGCTTTTCATGGGTCAAATAAATCATCTCATGAAGCCTTAGACATGTACTGTGTGTATATGTAAGAAATTACTTGCTTCATGTTCAAAGCAGAAATTTATAACACTTTTTAAGGTGTAATTCCTCTGACTTCTTTTTCTCCATTTGTTAAAAGACAAGATGAAATAACTAGTTTACTTACAGAGAGCTGCACTTGATCAAATGACTTACATCCCCAGTGCCATTTTGTCATTTAGACACAATAGTAATATTTATTTACTATTACTATTATTTACTAAATATTTAATAATGCTAGGCAGGTATGATCAATGTGATGCTAAGTCCATTTCAGACCATGCAGTAAAATTTTCATATAGTTAAGACACTAACATTTTCCTAGCATCTGAATAAACATTAACACACTGAGCATGCAAGATTGCTTTCCTAAAGTGCTCTCATAGTACTGTGGTATAAAACAAAGGTAATTTTTTGTGTGATCTCATGGAAATCTTTTAAAAGACGTTCAAATCAAAACTGCTTTTTCTCTTTGTAAATCTGAAGTTGTTATAAATGAAGAATTGGATTTTTTGTTCATAAATCAATAATATATGGTAGAGTATTTTGTTGTAAATTCACTTACTGTGTACTTCTACCTTGTGCTTATAGCGGAGGCATTATAATGAAAAGAAATAAAAATAGTTTTGGAGACTCACATAATTCTACAGTGGAAGAATACTTGTCATTCTTGTAATTGTTGAAAGTTTATAACTTCTTTGTTATTTATAACAGTTACATTTCTGTACATGTGTGGAATGCATTCAACAGGGCTGAGATGTCATACAAGTCTGCTGTCTATAATCGTCACTGCAGGGTGGTTGATGTCATTGCAAGGCTGCTGTCTGTAGTCTCTGAAACTATGTAAATCCTCTGACTGGAGAACATTGCAGATGTTGCATCCATTTTCAAAAAAGGCAAGCATCGTCATAGGGATGATCAAGTTAGCCTCACTTTGGTCTTTGCACAAAGCATGGTGTAGGTCCTCTTGGAAGCTATTCTGGGCACATGAAGGAGAAAAAAGGGATTGGAAATAGCATAGATTTATCAAAGATGATATGAGGGGACAACAGTGGATATCATCTAGTTTAAGCATAAGGCTAGAGTGGATGAGTTTCTGAGGTTCCTTCCAACCTAAATGTTTCTGTGATTTGTTGGGGTTTTCTTATTATTTTTTAAAAGTCATTATTTCCTATCCCCCACCCTGCTTAGGCTCTGCTGAGGTCTGGAATAACAACAGCAGCTCTTTAGTTGTTGGGGTTTTGTAAATTGTTTTTCAAGTTACGTGAGTATGTATTTAGGTGTTTTATTTACGCTTCTGCTTATTTAAACTTAATCCAGTATCTCATCTTGTGTTACACTTTTCTGTGAATGTTGTTTGTAAGTAGTGGCAACGTGATGTGAATGCCATATACTTAGAACTACTTATTAACCTTGGAATGTGAAGTTTATCTATTTCTATATAGAACTATGATAGTCTTTCTTCACAATAATTACTATTTCCAATTTATTAACTCTATTTGTAATCCTACTAGGCTTTTATTAAACTGCGTGTAACTGTTACTATCAGGCCATGTCCAACAATACAGCTTGTCTCCTTGTTTTTCAGTTTGGCATCAGGAAATAGAAATTGTATGTTCATAAGACTGGCTTTTGAGTTCTTGAATACAAACTGTCTTTGCAACTGGCTTCGAACTTCACTATACCTAAAGAGCTCCTGCTGTTTTCATATAGCAGATTCAAGTATTCTGGTAATAGTATTTTAAGCCAAAGGAGACCATTAGATCAACTGTGTATCTCATGCCATAATTTACTGCCAGTTTACCCCTGTATTGAGCTAACTGTTTGGCTACAAATGAACAGGAAAGGCATTCAAACATAATTTGTAGATATCGAGAGAGTGTAATTTGGTCCATATCTAGTCAGATGATGTAGTCTATTCCAGTATCTAGATACACCTAAGAGTACCTCATCCAATTTTACATTTTGATTTGTCTGGGTTCAGCTTGCAGCCAATGACTTTTTTTTTGCTGAAGTTCCATGAGGTATGCTTTATGTTCTCTTATTTCAACTACTGAAATTCTAATTGAGTCCTTTGTCTTTTTGATAAGCTGTACCTGTTGTGTTCTTTCAGTCTTTCGCAGTAGAACATTTTTCCCATTCCTCAAATCACTTTATGGCTTTCTTTGTTCCTTCTTCATTTTTTCAACATTCTTTAAGAGCTTTGATCAGTAATCTCTTATTAGACTCTTACTAGTGCTATATACAGAGAGCAACAACTTTTTCTCTTGCTTCCACCTCCCTGTTTACTCATACAGTGCCCACACAAGCCCTTCTTACCAATATTCCACTGGTATTGTTGCTAGAGCTTTCCAGATTTTCAGTCATCACTCTCTAAGAACTAGTTTGCCATTTTTGTACACTTACTCTGTTTTTTGCTTCCTAGATTTTGGCAACTAATTGTTGGGATTTTTTTAGCAAGCCTAGTTTGCCCAGCAATCCTCATGGGAGAATTTGCCACTGTGACAGTTTGTGTGATTCACTAGTAGTGGATTTAGTACTGAGTTCCCTGGGGTGAACAGATATATTTCCAGTCAGTGTTTGCTATCTCATTGGCAGCTATTTTAAGCAATAACTTTTTTAACCTAATTCTTACTTAATGAAGATGTTCTTTCAGCCTGTTTTGTGTTGCTGATTTTTTTCATGGACTTCCTTACTTGAAAGTTCTGGGAAGCAAGCTTTCCTGGATTCATATATTAAGAGGGGTTATTTGGGTTCACTCTAAAATTAGCCAAGTTAGCAACCAGTCAGGAACTCATGTTGAATTCTACTAAGGACCTCTCTGATAGCATGTGTCAGAATCAATATGCTACTCTGAATTTTGTTTGGTTTTGACTGGTATAGTTTTTCTGTGGGAAAGTTTTGTTGGATTATTGTATTCTAGCTTGATTCAAGGAGTACTTTTTTTTGTGTAATCCAGTACCAGATTTTTTTTAAAAAGAGATACTGCCAATAAAATTGATGTAAAATTAATTTAAATGTTGAGATGAGCACGTGTAAAACGGTTAGTTTTCTTCTTTGGATATGTAATGAAACTAATAGCTTTAGCTGCAGCTCATTATAATAAATGCAAACCTATTATCCTTTTATCATGATCTCTTAATTTTGTATCCAAAAGTCTTTGCTAAAGTCCATAAAGTGTCAGGTTTTGGAATAATGGAATACATCTGTTAGGTGTTAAAAGAATAGAAGAAAAAAACATCAAAACTATCAAGTGAAAACAAGCAGAGATTAAAGTCTATCACTAGATATGCTACTACAAAAGATTATTGCATGATATCGCATTGACATTTGTGTCTCTCACTCTTGCATTTTTTTCATATTGTGGTACTTCAGATCTTTGTTACTATGCTGCCTACATTTTTAATTTCATTTTCTTAGATCTTTTGAATTCTTCCATATTTTGAAGTGTTAAGAGAAATGCCTGTGTTTCATCTGACAGTGGAAGGTTAATTGTAAATATTTGTGTTTTATTCTGACTCATTCCACATCATATTTATTGTGTGATTATCGTGCTCCATCCGTATGGGTATTCTTTTAAAACTTGGAACCATTGGTAGTTACACACCAGCAAACCAGCTTATGTTGTTTCATTTTAACTTCCTTGAAGTCAGCCACTTAGTGCTCTACCCTAAAATATGGGTCCAAAGCTATTTTAAACAACTTAATAGATTAAATTAAGAAATTCCAATTTTATGCAAAAGTAGCTGTTTAGTCACATACTGAGATAGAACAATTACTGAGTGATGACATGAAATTAGACTTTTTTTCTATTTCTGCTTTGCTAAATAGATGAGTATATTAAAAGTACATTGTCTTGATTTGAAAACAGAATGGGTAATGATTATATAATACATGACAAAGTTAGATATCTATCTGTGTACTATGCTGTTATAAAATGACAGCTGTAGTCACTTTTTGTGTGACATCATAGAGCTCTATGTAGCCTGTACTTCAAATAGAACAATAACTAGAGATCTATAATATTTTCTTGAGGCAGGGGGAAGAAGTATTGAAAGTATTGTGACCAAAAAAAAAAAACCCAACTTTCTTTCTCAATACTTCTTATTTGTTCTGCAATGCTTCCTTCTATTAAAAGATTCTGTGCTGTGTTTTGCAAAATTTCATTAAGCATATAACTTCCTTCCACTGAGTAGTCTGTAGCATTCCTCACCCTGCCCTCAGAGTGCTCATTTTTAGGTACAGCTTATATAACATTTGGAAATGTCATGGAGTACCTAGCTAGCGTATACCACCAGCATCCCGAGAGCTCCATCTGGTAGCCTACTATATGTTTTATATTAAAATGTAGTCTAATAAATAAAATATTTTAATATATAGTATTAGAGTGGAAGCTAAATACTGAGAGGCCACCTCTATGTTCTTGACTTTATAGCTCTTGTTGCTTGCAAGAGAGTGAAAAGTGTTATGGGAAAATCCTAGATACTGACATTTTTGCAATTAAAGGTCAAAGAAGTCATGTGTTACCTTATGTAATCTCACCTCCTTTTATGCAGTTTTGTCCCATAGTATACTGACAGAAAGGTCTGAAATTATTGTCTGGAAAACAGAGCTTATAAACTTCCCAATGAAGTTATTTTACTCCTCAGAACTGCCCTGCAGCTTTTCTCAAGTAGGATGTAGCACCTATTTCATAATCCATAAAATTTTAACCAATAGTTCTGAAGAAGTGCAAAAGCTCATATAATGCTGAATTTCAAGGGAACACGTAAGCAGCAAATCTTTCCTACTATTCCTGTTTCAATGCAGAGTATCAAAATATTTCTCTTAAATCTTAGCCTTTAGGGTTTATATTACACTAAACATACTTAAGACTATTCTAAATTCTGCTGGTTCTTATTCAGTATTTAATAGATTTGAATCTCTATTTCTGCTCTTTCACTCTTGTCTTGAAATGTCATTTGAAAAGCTCTTTGGAGAAGCAGTACCTCTCTGATGTGAAGTATATGAAATATGCTGATATATGTACAAAGCAGTACAGCAGTATTTCAGCCTTCCTGTTTTTCTCTATCTTGATTGACTTGTGTCCACACAGAATTTCATTAGATTAGTCATTTGCCTTAGATACAATACATCATAAACACTAGCTGAATTAGACAATTTTGCTTGTTCATTATATGAATTCTTTATAAGTTATTAATTCAAGCATGTGAACTTGTCTGTGAATACCTCGCAAGGACATAGGAGATAGAATTTCTATATTATGCAAATAGTACCTACCTAAATATTTTCAGTATAGAGAAGACAATGTTCTTTCACTAGGGGAGCACTTTGCAGGAATTTGGACTAGACTCAGTCTGAATAAAGAGGTAAAGAGTTTGGAGAACTAGCTGTTAGGGAGGGACTAAGTTATTCCAATAATTATGAATTGACTTTACAGCATAAGAATACAGCAAGTTCCTGCCATGTGTCAAGGTCAACACATTTTCCTGGTTTTACTCTGTTAGTGTAGGTGCTTCTACATACAGTCCTTGCCATACATACGGCAAACTTAGCTCAGGTATTCCTCAACTCGTGTTACTCAGTTGTGAAATGCTTTAAGTAGGGCAGTACCTTTGAAGAATTTAGAGATTATTTGAGAAATTAAGTAGACAAAATAATGGTCTGTGAAATATTATTGTACAGCATAATAGCTAGTTGACACTGACAATACATTGTACTGGTTCTGATTTATGCATGCCTCCTGTGGTTTGCAGATGGAACTCTCTTGAAACCTAAATACTTTGAAGTCTGTGTTACCTTGGAGAACGTGACTGTTGTGTTTTATTGCCACGGCTATGCTAAGCAGATGTGTGTGAGCTGGAGCTACCTGATAGAAAAGGGAAAACTCTTCATTTTTCACCACCTGTGGTGTTGAGAAAAAGCACAGACATAAATTGATGTGAATTCATTGTCTAGGTATCAAAAACCAGTGGGAATGGTGTTGGTGTAAGCTAAGTCAATGTGACTTTCATGAAGAAATCTGAAATAGGAACTTATTTTGATGTATTTTGTCATCCATTCTATGATTCTTTTAAATTAGTGTGTAAAAGAATTAATTCTTTAAATTCCAGTTTGATTGTTTGTCCGATTACTGTAGTAGCTGTTTTAAGCTTCTGCCTTTTGAAAAGTGTAAGCATATAAATCATGGAATCATCTAGGTGGAAAGGGACCTTTAAGATCATTGAGTCCAACCATTAACCTAACACTGACAAAACTACCACTAAACCATGGCTGTAAGCACCATGTCTACCAGTCTTTAAAATACCTCCAAGGATGGTGACACAACCACTTCCCTGGTCAGCCTGTTCCAATGTTTGATAACCCTTCCAGTGAGGAAATTTTTCCTAATATCCAGCGTAAACCTCCTCTGGTGCAATTTGAGGCCATCTCCTCATGTTCTGTTGCTTGTTACCTGGGAGAGGAGACCCAGCTCCCACATCACTACAACCTCCTTCAGGTATTTGTAGAGAGTGATAAAGTCTCCCCTCAGCCTCCTTTTCTTCAGACTAAACAAATCCCTGTTCCCTCAGCTGCTCCTCATAAGACTTGTGCTCTAGGCCCGTCACCACCTTTGTTGCTCTTCTCTGGACACATTCCAGCACATCAGTGTATTTCATGGAATCATAGAATGGTTTGGGTTGGAAGGACCTTAAAGATCATCGAATTCCAACCCCCCTGCCATGGACAGGAACACCTTCCACTAGACCATGTTGCTCAAAGCCCCATCCAGTCAGGTCTTGAACACTTCCAGGGATGGGGCATCCATAGCTTCTCTGGGCAACCTGTTCCAGCGTCTCACTATGCTCATAGTAAAGAATATCTTCCTAAGATCTAGTCTAAATTTCCCCTCTTTCAATTTAAAATCATTACCCCTCTTCCTATCACTACACTCCCTAATAAAGAGTCCCTCCCTATCTCTCCTGTAGGTACTGAAAGGCCCCCTTTAGGTACTGGCTGTTATAAGGTCTCCCTGGAGCCTTCTCTTCTCCAGGCTGAACAACCTCAACACTCTCAGCCTGTCTTCATAGGAGAGGTACTCCAGTCCTCTGATCATCTTCGTGGCCCTCCTCTGGTTCTGCTCCAACAGGTCTATGTCCTTCTTATGTTGTGGACTCCAGAGCTGGATGCAGTATTCCAGGTGGAGTCTCACAAGAGCGGAGTAGAGGCGTAGAATCACCTCCCCTGACCTGCTGGCCAAGTTTCTTTTGATGATCCCCAGAAAAAGAATGTTAGATATTTTTATGCTGCCTTGCTTGGTCTTGTCTATCAATAATGTTAAACTGGAAAATCACACAAAAATTCAGTTTAGATATAAGAGGGAAATGAAAGAGACTTAGTCCTCTATGTTTCAAGAGTGTCTGGAAGAAGGGAAATGCTTTCTGAATCTTTTGGGTTGGTATTGATATCGTGACTTTGTAATGAAGTCATACACAGACTCACCCACTTGCCATATAATATCTTAGTCATACCTACCTACATGTCAGATGCTTCTTTGGATAGGCTTCTAGTTTAATTTGTGTGTGCTTTTTATGCTTTGGGTCGTTTATCATGGCATATAAATTCAATATGGATTTGAAATCAAAGTGCTAATTTATAAATTGCTATTTATCCACCGTCATGTGGAAACTACTCACTTCTGCAAAAGTTTACATGAGTCAGTGATTCCAGTGAAACTATTAATATAAGTAAAAGATCATAGAAATAAGCCTGATAACCACTGAAATTCCTTCAGACGGGTCATTATGTTGTATGAAGGACAAAGGAAAGGAAGGAATATTTTGGATAAAATTACAAAAAAAAGTCCTTAGTCTGGGGATTGAGCAACTTTTTTTTTTTTTAATAAGGCTGTCTGAAGAGATTATTGCCTTCCTTTCGTGTTCCCCTTGGCAACTTTTTCATACCATTTTTTCCTCAATTAGAGTGTTACAGTTGCTTGTGGAGTTCCTTGTAAAATAGATCCCTTATACAATCCCAGGAAATAAAATTAAAAAAAAAAAATAATCAGCTACAAAGCCAGGGCCAGAAGTAAGCTGTCAAAGACAAGAGACTTTTAATCAAGTTTTAGTGCTTTAGAAAGTGTGCATGACCTTCTGCCCACAGCACAATACATAAAAGATACAGACATCAGTCTTAGAGAGAAATGGGGAAGGCATCTTGCTGGGACTGAAACCTTGAATGGTACTCACTTTTGGTTTAATCCTTATATGGTTTATCAAGTCATTTCGTTATTGGGAATTTTTTTCTTATCTTTACAAGTAATATTATAATACTAATGCTTTTAAAGTACACTTAATTTAGATTTTATTTTGCTTTGCGCACTACTTTTCCTCAGTGCATGGGGGATCACTCACCTCAGCTGGACTAATTTTCTTTAAGGAATGTAATAATATTTGATTTAGCAAAGTGTAACATTTCAAATTTTATCCATTATTCTTTAAAACTTGATCAGTTACTTTTTGACTGATGAGGTTCTCTTTTTAATTATCTCAGAAAATGAAAAATGAATTCCTTAGTTATCCATAAGTTTAAGAAGCTAGTGTATTACTTTTCATTTGCATTTTATATTTTGTTCAGGAAACTCAATATTTCAGACATGTATAACTGACATATAGGAAAGAAAGATTACTTCAGAATTGGTTTTAGAGATACTTTATTTTTCTGAATAAGACCATTTACTTATTGCTAAGGATTGCATGATTCATTTATTCTTTTCAAAATAATGTAGATTTTTCTGTATTCTTTACCTTAATAACATTCACTGTAAAGAAAAAATAATCCCAGACATATTCTTTGTAGAGTTAATGATTGGCAGTAACTTAAAAGCAGACTATACTATATTAAACACAAACCCAGATTGTTTGGGCACAAAACCCAGAATCCCAGCACTGAGATTTTTCTTGGCTAAGCATCAAAGCATGTTAATAGGTATAGTGTTAGCCTGGGACAAAGACGGGATTGTTACTGTGGTATATTTCATCCTGCTGATACTTGGCAAGAGTCAGTGTATTTTTAGGGGAAGTTTGTATGTGCATTTGTCTAGTCACCTGGAAAAAGGATGCGTAGATGACCTGTGAAAATGCAGTTAGCACGATGGAAGGTGAGAATGTGTAATCCTTATTATACAGTGAATTGTTAGCACTATGTTGTGGGTAAGATACCATTTCAAAGGGCTGGAGTGTTCTCAGTTGTTTAGCTGCACATGTGATTTTTTTTTTTTTTTTTTAACATAATGATGGATTTAACAGTGGTATGGCCATGTACTTTTTAATTGCTAAATATTCATGCTCCATTTCCTTTCTTTGTTTCAACAGAGTTGAGTAGCATGGGTAGGTAATAGGTAATTTTAGTATAGTGTAGAATAAGTCACGTTGGTCATCAGATTCTGATTGTGGCATCTTTATAATTAATCATATTTCATGAATAAAAAGAAGGGAAATTAAATTCTTGCCTGAAAAGCTGTTGTGTTAAGTTTTTGATAGTTAATAGTAGTAGTTGTACGTAGTTGTAAGTAAATTACAAACTTTGTGAGCTCAGCAGATTTTATTTGGAAATCTTTCAGATGGTAAAGCTAACTGCTAGTAAATTGATTAGTAGTACTTTTTTTTTTTATTACCTCAGAGATTGTAGCTAGTATGCTGTCTAGCTATGGAAAAAGTTATATTTCATATTTCATATTATTCTCTGTCCATTGTTCTCTGTCCTGTTTTATAACACTTAACATGCTGGTAATTTTTTGAGTACAGGTCTTCACTGAGTTTTCTGCAAGTCCACCTGTTATCTTTGCTGTCAATTGGAATGATAGATTTTCCATCATGGTTTTTTGGGAAGAATCTTCTAAGTCCTTTTTCTCTTAAGCCTGAAATATTCTATTTCTAATCAAAGCATCATCAACATTACAATGTTATCTTAGTGATGAGCTTGATGTAAATTCCTGTATAAATCAACAGTGGTATTCAAGGTTTCTTTCTGCTTTCACTTAGTTCAACAAGAGAGCTCAGTTCGCTTTCTCTGAGAGCTGTGTAGTGTAGGGTAATGAACTTTTTCTTTTACATCTTTTATCTGTGTTGTTTTGGTGGGGTTTTTTGGCTTAAAGCACTATTCCCCTTCCCTGTGTTCCCTTTTCCACAGGTATGTAAGCAACCTGAAGCAAGCCACTGTCCAGGACTTTTTCCAGGAGGACATTTCCTTTACTGCTGTATATGTATAGCAATATCATTTTCTGATTCTTTGCCACTAGCTGAATTTCATTCAATCAAATTTTTATTCCTTTCCCAACTGTTGTTAGGCTTCTCTCTGTTTCATTCCAGTGTCACTTTGATTTAACAGTTGGGCCTATTGAAGATCATTTACATTCCCTTTTCCTTTGTAAATTTTTAATTTTCAGTTGCTAGCTATTCCTCACAGCAGTTTACTTTATTTGGGGAGGGGGGAGCAATTGTTGCTGCCACTCTGTTATTAAATTAGAGCTGAATTCCACTGCAGAATATTTACTCTGATTAAAAGATTTTTGCATAGTAAAAAGGTAGTTGTTTCATTTGTAATATATTGGCTTTTTAAAATTTTATTTTTTTTAAATTAATCTGAAAGTTAAATTTTACAAATAAATGGTGTCTGTCCCTGAGTGCAAATTGATTTTCTGCATAAAAATACGTTTAATTTTTGAATACATTTTAGATTCTAGATAATTTACTTTCTTAGCTGCATATTTTTTCATATTTCTTCTGAATGTGGGCATAGAATATCTGAAGGCATTTTGAATAATTTTTTTTTGTCAGTATGTTTAGTTTAGTATGTTTTGTCAGCTCGTGTTTAAATCTGTTTTCTTTGAAAATGGTAAAGGAAATAATTTGAGAGGAACTTCAGTAGCTAATGATCATGGTTGCATTAGTCTGCTTCTTTTAAGGGTTTTTTTTCAAGGTTTTTCACAGATAAATTTATATTAATTCTAGATTGTTAGCTGCATTGTCACCTGCATACTGTTGGTGGATATTGTATGAATCTTACAGATATGATTTCAGGAATGTTATTTCAGATTAAATGATTCTTCATAAATCTTTCTTCCATGTTTCTAGCAACCAGATTCAGAATTTTGTTGAAGGCGTTTATTCTTCTAGTCTATTAGACAACTTGATGTCTATGTTGAAAAGAAAAAAAACCCTGGCTATTTTCTAGAACTGAAGACCAGAATATACTACACTGACCCTTGCTTTTCTGAGCAGATGTTTTGTAACATATGCAATTTTTACTCTTAGAAACCTATTCTCTGTGGTAAACAGTGGGGGCGGGGAAAGGGAAGGGAACAAACCAAACCCTGAGCATTGCACTGGTCTTCTGGTCTTAATCTTTAACGCTGTCAAATATTCCTGAATGGATCATTGTGGACCATGTTTATAGGTCAGTGGTTAGCATTCCTGTACTAAGTTCTGCAGTGAACTTTACAAATCCAGTCTCGCAAAAGTCTTTCAGTTGTTCTTTGTCATTTCTTGTATGATAATAGTACTGGCTCCTCACAGTTGTGAACACCAAGAAAGAGAACTCTATAGTTGTGTTAGTTGAAATTATAAGCAGGTTCAGTGGATGTTAAAGCAATGTGTGTATTCTGTTTTTCCCATAAATGGCCTAATATTTGTTGTAAATGATAGTAGTTGCAATTTCAGGCTGTGTTTTATGGAAAATTTATTACTGGTTGATGGATTTTCACAAACATATCGTTAAATATCTATGTGCTGCTTCTGCAAATTCTCTCATAAAGAAATTCAAGTTACAAAATTTTAGTTTGGTTTGATTTTTTTTTCTTTTGCATTGTTTTTTTTGTAAAGGGTGAATGTCATTATGTGACGTGGTATTTTGCTTTCCATATGAACAATTTAAACCTTTATATAGGTAGCTAAAAGTAGTAATACTATTAATAGCATCTTTCAGATTCAATAATTTTATCATTATTTGTTAAACTTCACATTTTCAAGTTATTTTGGATATAAATTACAATTTCTCTGCATAATGTTTCAGTTAAGATTACATATAATTAATAATAATCTTAACCCAATTAAGATTACATGTACTTCACTTAAACAGTGAAACATTTTACTTGCAAACAAATGTAACTTAATTTTTTTTTTATTAGTTGATCAACTGTGTTTTTAACATAGACATGCAGCCAGTGATGATGTGTATTGGTTTATTCCTCCTTGTGCTGATCTGTTGAATTCTATATTGAATGACACTAGTGTGTAAATATATTAAATCTCAACATATGGCACTGTATAGGGAGTTTACGGTCATAGAGACAGCAAAAATTATTATCTCCTTTTGAAAACGTGTCGGTGTTGCACTGAAAGGCAGCCTTAATGAGAGCATTGATAGGATAGTAAGCATGAATAATTTTCTACTATAGTCTTGTATAGTGGTATTTTTACATTTATGAATTACATGCTCATAAGCACGTCTCAGTGCCCTGTGTGCTTGCGAGTGTGATCTATATTCGTCGTAGATAATTATGCAAAATAGTTTCATAGTAAATTATCAACAATTTTAAGGTTTGTGTGGTTTTGAATTAAAGGTTTTGAATAAATCTTCACTGCTACATCTTAGTATGGAATTTGGAATTTTTTTCTTTTCCCTTTAATTTTCTTTCTGTGAGATTACTTACTTGAAATGGGTGTTAAATTAGATACTTTCCTGCACCTCAAATTTTTGTCTCTTTGAGGACACTGGCGTTTATTTGAGAGCAAGGGAGTAAAGGTAAAACATGACACTTACAAGCTAGATACTCCAACCTTTTGCTGCAAGTGTCGTGATTTCTGTAATTAATGCTCTTTCTAGTTCACTGAGTCTGAATTCAGTAAAACTGACTAAACATGGTAATAAGTGTTACAATATAGTTTAAGAATTATGTTCTGAGGAATGAACTTTTGAAGTTTGTTGCTGGGGAGACTTTTTATTGGTCTAGATTCAAGAATATGTACAGACTGAAATACTCCCTTTTAGATCAGAATCCTTTGCACATAATTTAGGCAAAGCTATGTAAATTGTAAATTAAGTGGTTTTTGAAAAAAAAAAGTGTTTACAAACTGATTTCTGTTTCTTAGGAGCACTTGACTTTACAGTTAGTTCAAGCAAGGAGAACATTGTAGAGTTTCCTAGAGCTTTTAAGCGAGAAAAGCTATTTTAGATGTTTTGTCAGAAATGTGTTTCATGAAAATTATCATTATCATTAATAATTATCATTATTTATGAAAATTAAGCACTTGCATTAATTATTTCTGCAAAAAGATCTAAGATGTATTAATCAACATTCTGAATAGAATTTATGTCAGCAGGAATAAAGAAAACTCAACTTAAGTCCATATAAGGGTATATCTGCTTCTAATGAGAAGAAGCTGTTTATCTAGTGAAAATGGAAAACATCCAAAAGCCTGGACTTTGAGAGGATAAGGCAGAAAAGTCTGCTGTGATCATTTAATCCAGTGTTTTACCTAGTAGAGTACACAAGACTCACTTAAATTCTTTTATCTCGCTCTTATCTTCTGGTGGAAAAAAATCCCATTTTAAAGTAGAGATTTATGCTGAAAGATACCCCACTAAAATTTCCTTTGATAAGTGCCTTTCTTGTTAAGTAAATAAAAATGCCACTTTTCAGTTTGCCTTTTGGCTCATCTTAGAGATATTTGACCTTTTTCACTAATCTGCTGGCCTTGTGTTAGCACATTCATCTTCATTTGCAAATTGTGACCAAATCACCCCTAAATTACATTTGATAAATTAAGTAGATTGAGTATTAACCTTTGTTTTGTCACATTTTACTGTTTCCCCGGTTTTTGTCATGTGTAAATTTGGTCAGAAATTCAGCAGTTTTCTTCCTTCACACTTTGACAGTGTCTCTTTATGTCTGCAAGTAGTAGAAATGAAGGAATTTTTTTCATGGTTCTAAATTAATAGTTCTGTTATTTTTGTTCAAGAACAATTTATCAGGTTTAGAATTACCTGAGTTATATTTTCTCCTTAAAAATAGTGATATAACATTACGGTTTCCCCCCCCTTCTTTCTCATCCTGCTTCTCTGGAATTTCCCTCCTATGTTATTCACAACCAATGTTCCCCATGGCTCAGAAAAAGGGGTGAAGCTGGTTATTTGTAATTTGCTGCCAAACACCTGAATTAAAAAACTGTTACCAAGCAGGATATTTTTATTTTTCTTAACCTGGGCTCAGATGTTATAGTAACAAGTTAAAAATACTTTTAAATAGAAAAATGTATTTCCCTGGACCTTGAATATAAAATTAAGGTGCTGGTAATATCCAAGTACTAAGGCCAAATACCGTGGATTTAGGACATCTTTAAAATTAAATTGTTTTTAGAAAGCAATGTTTCTTTTGTACTGTAATATGTTAAAAGTTGAAAATAGGTCTCTCTGTGAAGGAACACCTGTCAGAAGACTGATTTGATGAATTAATGTAGTTTCTTCTTGTTTTGCTGCAGAATACCATGATGAAATTGCCTTTGTCCCAAGCTACTTTTTATTAATAACTAGACCAGGTATTGCCATCTTCTATAGAGAATGGCATTTTGCAGAGACTGACTTTATTACCAATAAAGTGTTAAAGGGCTGAACTAATGCTACAGGATGGCTGTGTAGTCGGCTTGTAACTCTCAGGGGTATTAAGATATAAGAGCATCTCACATGAGGGAAGAACTCTGATAAAACAGGTAGTACTATTAATTGCAGTGGGAACAGTGGCACAAAAGATACAGTTTCACAGAGCTGGCTCTAGCCTGTGAGTTTTCGTCTGTCTCTTACGATTAGCTTCTTTCCCTATAGTATGTTTTCTATTGCTCAGTTCCCAGAGCTTAGACAATTTGTGGCACTGCTTCTTCCCTTTCCAATGAATTAGAATGAATCATAGAATGGTTAGAGTTGGAAGGGACCTTAAAGATCATTGAGTTCCAACCCCCCTGCCATGGGCAGGGACATAATTCCCCCATAATTAGGGGAATTGCTTTGAGGCATCAGAGAGATAGGAGTCATAAGAGTAGGCAGAAGAGAATAATGTAGTATGCTGCCATGCTGCATTATTCTTACCTGCCCATTTCTAGCTAAGGGATTTTACAAAAGAAAGACGTATTGCTTCAAGAGTAGATGGGAAGGCAGTCTGAGTTTTAGTGGATTTTGTGCAGTGTTACAGAAGTGTGGCATAACTGTCTGCAAAGAGAATTCAGTTTTAAAAGCTGCATAAACCATATTACTGCAATGCGGAATCAAAGTTAGTAAGTCCTGCCCAGCCTATCAAGTAATGTGTGGAGACAGCTTGTGTATTCTTGCACGTGTTCTTAGTGCAATAGAGTTGACCGTTTTGGACCATATGGTGGTGCATGGGGTCAGCATGGCTTATTGAATCCGTTTCTGCAAGATCTAGGCTGCACTCAACCCAACTTCTAGAAAATCTCTGAATACTTCTGCATAGCGCTTATAGCATTCCAGAATCTGGAGGTTTTATTAGAACATCTTGAAGCAAAGTGGGATTTATGTATTTACCTGGGGAAAAAAAAAAACCAAAAAACAAAACAACCAAAAACTGTGAGAAGCCCTCCCAGAATAGTGGGAAATATAATACCAAGGTATACAAGTGTCTTGTTGGGAGCCATTCTTCTTCCAGTGTATCTGATGCTGAGTTAGACTGGTAAGTCGTATTGGACTTCAGTTGTTAACTATAAAGTTTGCTATCTTGGCACCAAGTTTGTGTGCTTGGAACTCAAGGGAGGGATTACAGACCTGGCCTGGGAAAGAACCAGTTATTGTTAGAGTTTGTTTCTGGCTTTATGTCTCATTAAAGCGATCTTTGCCCTTTTCAGACTTCATCTGTCTCTGGAGATGAGTACTACAGGTGAGACTTGTCAGCCTGCTGTCTTCACACATGTAGGTCTGGCTAGGTGCTTTGAGGTCTGCTGCTGGATTCATATGTTTCTTTAGGTCAACGGTGCCTGTTGCTGGGTTGGACTAGTAAGTCATACCACACCCCCAGCTTGCTCAGGATTGAGTATCTATGTGGTCTTCTGTTGCATCTGTGTGATAGGTAGGAGTGGATTTTGTGGCATGTCTTTTCCTAAGCCTGGACACGAAGAGTACATACCTGTAGCTTGCTGCTACTGTGTACCACTTTGTGTTACAACTGAGTTGTTCCAAATTGTCATCCACTGGCTGCTATGATGTCTTGTAAGTAGCTTATGGGATTACATACTCACATATGTACATACATATTTATATTCAGTTAGATGTGTGATGATGATGTATTTTTTAGTCTACAATTAACTGGAGGAGTTGTTCATGATCTAGAAAATCTTATAACTGCTACTTGGGCATTTTATATGGCAATATTCTTTTTTTCTTTTTTCTTCTTTTTTTGGTGAAAAATACTTTAAAATAAGTATCAATCTCAAAGAAGGTACAGTTTAATATGTATCCATTAACTTAATATCCATTAAAATGACATAAGACAGAGGTTAAAACATGAAACAGTAAAGATCTGGATGGGCCCATTTGACAGTAGAATACATCCTCAGATAAGCATACCTTTAATGCTTTCCTGTACATTCTGCCTCAAATCGTAACAGAAAAGACAAATTCAGGAAAATTTTAATCACTATACTTTATATGGTAACTAACATTAGGAAGGGACTATTGATGGGATTATTAATTGATACAGTTTTGAACTGTTTCTAAAAATGGTTGGGACCATCGTGAAGAACTGAAGTTGAGCAAATACTGTATTCCAAATCATGATATCAAAATATTCTGTCCATACTCATTGCTTGGCTAATATTGTAAGTACTTGGTTTCTTGTATCCTTTTTTTGAGAGACTTAAACTGTCACGCAATTCTTGTCTCTGTTTCCGTTAGTTCTCATCTTGATTCATTACGTACTTAAGAATTCATGATCCTCTCAGTAAAAGGGCTAATGAACATTGTTTGACAACTTCCCAAGCTGGAGAACAGCAAAGCATACCATAGTCACAGTTGGATAATTTCACTGCAAAATCACTTTTTAATGAGAAGTATATCAGCAGTAAGGAGCTTTTGAAGTTCTTCTTAAGTTTGGCTGATAAGCAACCATACTGAGCTCATTGATGGAAAAGCATTATTTGCTGAACAAGGCTCATGGTTAAGACTGAAAGTCACAGTTACGTCACTGCTTGGTTAATTGGCTGCACCTGTTACTTGTTAACAGCTGTAATCCAGTAGTCTCTGAACCACGTGTTGAAAGGTCAGCAGGAGCAGGAAAGAGCCTGGTGCACTGGGAAACATTGTTAGATGTAATCTTAGTTTGGCAACCTGTTGTGCTTGTTAAATTCAAATTGTCACTTTTCAGCTCATGACATGAGCTTCCCAAAATGAGAATGTTACAGATATCTTGAAAGTAAAATACATGGTTCTTTTCCTTCAAGGCAATGCTTAATTAACTTAAGAACACTTTTTTTTTTTTTTTTACAGAATGTATTCATTTGTGGATTTGTCCTTTGTAATGAAAAATTCTTTACCACTTTGTTCTTCTTGAATTTGGAGTGTAATTAAAAAATATGAATATAAAATTCATAGTAGTCACGGAGAATATATCTAGATATCTATATGTACACTCACACATGCGCATATGTATTTAGTATTTAGATGTCCCTTCCATGTCATAGAGTTTGAGCCCTCAGATATCTCAGGTGCTTGTCATTGTGTTGCCTTTTATCACATAGTTCTATTTGGGGCATTGAATTTTCAGTATAGTTACTGTGTATGAGTAATTATGTTGGTGTTTCCTGCTGTTTGTATACTTAAACTATCTTTCAATTCCAGTGTACTTTTCAGCTAGTTAAATAGTTTGAGTTCTTCAATATATCTTGAAAGTATTTCCTTTCTGCATATGTTCATATTGATGAACATATAGTAAGTACAATTAAAAAATGATTAATTTTTGAAAGTACGTCTGAGTATCTTGGGCACTACAATTTGAGATAACTCATATGTTTTGCAATTTTTGTACACTTTATAATTGGCAGATTGCTAAACTTGTTTGGACAATTTGAATAAGTTAGTTAGTTTATTCTACGCAGTGTGAATACTGCTGCATTATCAGCTTTTACTTCAGAGAAGCAATTCTCATACCATTAAATGGAACTTAAAAATTTAGGAAATGTTTTAAGTTTAGAAATTTAATAACATTTTGCATTGTATTTCACTATTTATTCTGTTGTAAATTTCAACAAGTACACAGAAGATGTGATAAAATAGGATTTTGGTATTGATGGTTGTTGCTAAAAAATTAAACAACTTTAGCAAGAGGTATTTTTCATTACTTGACTGATTCTCTTATAACATTCTTTATCAAATAAGAACGTACTTGCTAAAAATTGTGATATCACAGAATGGTTTGCGTTGGGAGGGACCTCTAAAGGTCATCTACTCCAGCCCTCTGCAATAAGCAGGGTCATCTTCAACTAGATCAGGTTGCTCAGAGCCCAATCCAACCTGACCTTCAATGTTTCCAGGAATGGGGCATCTGCCACCTCTCTGGGCAACCTGTTCCAATATTTCACCAATCTCATTATAAAAAATTTCTTCATTATATCTATTCTGAATCTACCCTCTTTTAGTTTAAAATCACTACCACCCTATCCTATCGCAACAGACCCTACTACAAAGGCTGTCCCTGTCTTTCTCGTAAACCCCCTTTAAGTACTGAAAGGCCACATATTGGTTACTCAGGAAGAAAAATATGCTGGCAACACTATTCTTATCCCAAATCCAAAACCTACCCCTACACCAGCTGCTACCAAGAAAGTCAACCCCATCCCAGCTGAAACCATGACATTTTTCATGATGGTGTTAACATTTGAATATTAATTGTGAAATCATAACATCTGATTTGAAAGTGGTTAGTTGTATATGGAATGGAGAATGTTTCTGAGTGCATGTACATTAAATACTATCCTACTACTAGTGTTTGTGATTTGTTATTTTGGAAAAAAAAATAGCAAGAAATAGCAGTGACTTTAAATATAGCGCGTTATTGTTACAGAAATGACATTATGGTAATATTCTGTTTAAAAGTATATGTGTAGTGTAATTCACTGTATGTGGAATAGGTGCTAGTGAATCAATAATTTATAGCTGATTTTGTTGTGGTAAAAGTTAGAGTCCATGATAATTTTTAGGGATATATTTACCTTCTTTTAGATAGCATTCTTTAACAAGTAGTTGTGTAGCTGTTTCAGTGACTAGAAAACAAAATGAAAAAAAAACCCAACTTTTATTGTGAATTGAGGTCAGCGGTTGCATAATCACCTCCAGGGAAAGGAGATGGATTTAATATGTTAAGCTTAGTCTGAACTGCATTTTTTTTTTACATTTTTAATGCATATTATCTGTGAAACACTCAAACTCACAGCTTCTTCAAGACTTACTTAGGGATATTAATTACAATTTACTTTGGGTATTCTGATTATTTATTTTATAATGAAGATGTGGTCCAGGTTTCAGGTTGTTTCATAGGTGCCTTATGTACTCAATTTTTGTCTTACAATTCAACAATGAGCAATTTAGTGTTCATTCATACAACCCTAAGACAAATAGTTACTGAACTGTTTCTTAGGTATGTTCAGATTGCTAGCTATTTTAATTACAAGGTAGGGTATCTGAAACTAGCCAATTTGTTAAATTGCCCAAAGAAAAAGAGATTGTAAGATTTAAAGCAAACAAGCAAATCACTTTAGCTCTCTAAAATACATATATGTGTATCAGGTTTCTAATATGTTTGAAGTTAAAGTAATCTTTCAACAATAATGGTTTTTTTTTCATTTGCAGAAGTAACTGTTTAAATCAAAAATAAATGTTTGGCTACTTAAAATAGCTATATTTTTAATGCCATGGCCTCTCTTGTATTTCATGATGGGGATAATATCTTTATGATAAATATTTCTAATGGAAAATATCATTGAATTAAATTTGGCAATAATCTTTAATTGTGATGAAAATGTTGAACAAAAAGCAAACTATTGTTTTTTTTTTTAAAAAATGCATGATCTAGTGAAAGCAATCTTTTTAATTGAAGGTTTTGAGTTGTAGTTGGTGGAATTTTATTACGTTTTGAAAGCAATGTCTTATGCCCTTCCTATATAACCAAACTCAAACCTCTTTGAAAAATAAACTTATGCCTACCAAGAAAGCAGTATTTATCCTGCTTTATGTATGAATCAAAATCCAGTGATACTTTAAAAGAATTACTATTACTATTAAAACTGTTATAGTCTTTTTATTTTTGTCAATTCTTCAACAAAGATGATCAAAATAATATGATCATCCTTAGTTAAAGGTGATTTTTTAGTCACATAATACATATTGCTCTCCAGGTCAGTTTTATGGGCTGTCTCTCAAATCTTCTTTATTATTTCTATGACTAGAAGTTTCCCCTGCAAATTTTCCAGTGGCCAGACAAAAGAGGAACTCTTACAGACTTTATAAGTAGTTTAATTTGTTCAAAGGTATACAAAATAGTTCTATTTTGCATCTGCAAAATTATATCTGCAATCTGTCCAGTTCAGATATATTAACATAAGGTTATATCAGAGCTTTAGAGTTGTAGTTGTAGCCATTTGAGGGGAAGTTTAAAGGATTAAGCAGCTGTTTTCATAGCTGTGTAATCAATAAGGTTGTAGAATATTGGTGGGGGAAGAAGCTTTCATTGGTGTCTGTGTTTTCATTCAAGCACTTCCTCCACAAATTCACTGCCCAGTAACCTTTAGGCTCAACTTTGTTGTATTTTTCATTGACTGCTGAAATGGTAGTTGCAGCATGTTGGCAGAAAAGGGCGGTTTTGAATGGTGGCTATTGTTCTATTAACATTAGAGCCCTCTGGCTACAGGATCAGCAAGAATGCCTGCTAAGATAAAGTGACAAAGTTGTCTCCTGTTCATGGGAATAATTTGCTGATAAACTATGACAGTACGAAAAGCCCTAAGGGCTAAGGGTGGATAAAGCTATATTAAACTGCATGTATTGCTCAGCAGAATTCTTATTTACAAGCCAATTTGTCCATTAGGACCTATTAGGAAGTATGAATTCTAAGTGCATCTTGCACAATAAAACTTCCGTATTTGTACTGTTATGTTTATAAAATAGTTCTTGAAACAATTACAAAACATGAGGTCTGTGTCTCTGCTTCCATGTTATTTTTTTGATGCCAGAACATTTAAGGTATCATCTAACCCTTACAGGGCAAAGAGTTACGTAATGTATATTAAATAAGTATATTTCTAGTACTCTTACTGAAACTTGTATGCCAAAAGGCTAAATAATAAGTTCCTCTCTCATACCTCCAAATCTTTGAGTAATTATTGCATTCAGGCTAACTGTAGAGAAGGATTGATGCCATCATTGTTTCGTCAGGCTCTACTAAAATACTCCAAAAGATACTCAGCTTAATTTAAATACATTTATAACAAGTATTATTTGTGATTAATATAGTGTTATAAAAATGCATGCTTGCATTGCAAGGATTGAATACCCTATTGGTCAGTTTATCCTCTTCTGTCTGTTCCTCCCCACAGATGTGAACCCTCTATGCTTTTCTGCTTCTGACCCTCCAGTGGGGCAAATAACAAAGGGAGCTGCCCTTGGTTGTTATAACAACAAGTGTAAGCAAGAGCATCTCCGCATCCCATTCCTTGGCATAATCAGGTCTTACTACTCTAAGAGCAAACAGTTTCCACACAATATGCTGTTAATTTTAGACCAGTTAGTTAGAAGAGGCTTAGCTAAAAAGTGAAAGTACTGAACAGAAAATTTATTCTGTTTTACCTCAAATCAGGTGTCACTCTTACTGGAATCTCAGGACCAACTCTTAAAGTGTGTGGGTTGCATACCTTTGTTTTATTAAATACTAAAAATACTAAATACTAAAAATTTGTACCTGAAGGCTCAAGTCATCCTTAAGTCTTCTGCTTGAGGGTCTGGCTGAACAGCTAAGCATAAAACAGACTATAAATATAAAGAAATCTGTAATTCCTGTGTGGTTACTGTAACGTTAATAAAACTTTTTTCTGGCTTAACTTGCCAGTTAAACTTATTTGAAACTTATTTGAGCCTTGCCATGACGAAACTTTTTTATTTTCTGAAAAATGAATGCATCCACAGGGGGAATATACATTGTTGTAATAGTAGTGGTCAGTTGTACACTAAGCTCCTGTTCTGTGCATAATCTTTTAATTCCCTTTTTCTAGCTATGCAGCAAGAAGCTCTAATGCAGTCTTTCTTTTGCTTTTAAGACTAATCTGTATGCAGTACCGAGTAAAATACTTTCTACTATTCTCTCATTTATGTGACCAAAGTGACATCACCCATTCCTTCTTTGCCCAAAGAGTGCAGGAGGTCTTTCCATGGCCCAAAACTGAACACAGTTTTACCATTTACTGTGTGCATGTGTTCCAGTCCTCATTAGAATCCCACTATCTTATTTCACTTTCCTATAAGAAAATTAACAGAGCAAAAGCCATACAAAGTATACTTCTGGAAAGGGAGTAAGGTTGCCTAAACTAGATGTTGTGGTAGAGGAAGGAGGAGCAGACTGGAGGGAACATTAGTGCAATACCTTTAGATTTCAGTGTCAGCAGACTATTAAATCAGCTGAGCTGTTAATGAGACTTTGTCTATGCATAATGGTAAATCTCAAACAGTTTCTGTAGTATTTCATGACATTAGTTTCCAGGTATCAAATTGTATTAAAGCCTATTTAGTATTTTCCTGTTTTCTGAATTTTACCTTTCCATTAAATCATAGAATCACAGGATGATTTGGGTTGGAACGGACCTTAAAAGATCATCTAGTTCCAGCCCCTCTGCCAAGGGCAGGTACATCTTCCGCTAGACCAGGTAACTCAAAGCCCCATCGAACCTGGCCTTGAACACTTCTAGGGATGGGGCATCCACAACTTCTCTGGGCAACCTGTTCCAGTGTCTCACCACCCTCACAGAAAAGAATTTCTTTGCAATATCTAGCGTAAGTCTCCCCTCTTTCAATTTGAAATTGTTACCCCTCGTCCTGTTGCTACACTCCCTGACAAAGAATCCCTCCCTGTCTTTCCGTAGGCCCCCTTTAGGTACTGGAAGGATGCTATAAGGTCTCCTTGGAGCTTTCTCTTCTCCAACCCCAACTCTCAACCAGTCTTCCAGTCCTCTGATCATCTTTGTGGCCCTCCTTTGGACCTGCTCCAACAGGTCCATGTCCTTCTTATGTTGGAAGCCCCAGAGCCAGACACAGTATTCCAGGTTGGTGTCTCATGAGAGCAGAGTAGAGGGGCAGTATCACCTTCCTCAGCGTGCTGGCCACACTTCTTTTGATTCAGCCCAGGATACAGTTGACTTTCTGGGCTGCGAGCACACATTGACAGGTCATGCTGAGCTTCTCATCAACCAACACCCCAGCATCCTTCTTGACAGGGCTGCTCTCAATCCATTCTCTGCCCATCTGTGCTTCAAGTTGCCCTGACCCCTATGCAGGACCTTGCACTTGGCCTTGTTGAACCTTCTGAGGTTTACATGGGCCCACCTCTAAAGCCTATCAGGGTCCCTGTGGATGGCATCCCTTCCCTCCAGCATGTTGACGACTCGACACAGTTTTGTGTCATCAGCAAACTTGCTGAGGGTGCACTCAATCCCACTGTCCATGTCACTGACAGTGTTAAACAGCACTGGTCCCAGTATCGTCCCTTGAGGAACGCTACTTGTTACTCATCTCCACTTGGACATTGAGCCGTTGACCACAACTCTTTCAGTATGACTATCCAGCCAATTCCTTATCCACCAAGTGGGTAAGTGATATCCATCAAATCCTCATCTCTCCAGTTTAGAAACAAGGATGACATGCAGGACAGTGTCAAAAGCTTTGCAGAAGTCCAGGTACATGATTTTAATTGCTCTTTCCTTATCCACCAACGCTGTAACCGTGTCATAGGAGGTCATTTGTTATAGTTACAGGTAGAGTTGTTACTTAACTGCGAATGAGAAATACAGACTGGTTTGATGTTATGGTAGAAAATATTGTTTGAAAAATACGGAATAGTGTGATTTCCATAGAATTGGTACTATTGGAGCACTCACCCTGGAAAAGAAGAGGAATGCCAGATAAGTTACTTTGGTATGGAAAACCCTAATTTAAGTTCAAATGTATAGTTTTCTTTCCCTCCTGTGTCTGCCAGTCTTGCAGTGGTAGGATGTAATAGTAAGTTCTGGGAAAGGCAGGAGACTTCAGTTTCTTAGTAGAAAGAAAGTGTGTGTGGGAGTAATATCTTTCAGTTGTTTTAAAAATTGTTTTTATATTGCCATTAGAAATTGAGGGACATACTTGTAAGAACCTGAGAGGCCTTATATTGTTTCTTAACATGTCACTGATAACAAAGTTTTGTACTTCAATATGGTTGAAAGAGTACATCAGTGAAGCTTATATGGTCAATGCTTTGCCACTTCTTCCATTAGCCTGGTGCAGAACAGCAAGTTTCTTCCCACTGTTTCCTTGGGAACTTACTTTACTTGATGAATCAACATGTTGAATTCAAATATATGATGTTTTCTCTCGTTCAAATGTGTTCTCTAGAACATACATGATATTGTTTCTGCTCCCTTTCTTCAGTTCAGGTGGACTCGAATTGAAGAAGAGGAAATTTTTTAAAGTTGATTTCCCTCTCTCCTTGAAAGTATTTGAGCAGAAAGGTAGAGAAATTACCAATTACTTTAAAGTTACTTTTCTGTGCCGCTACTGTAGCAAGCTGCCACTGTGAGATCTTAGTATCCTGTTTTTCACATCTGCGTAGTTCATTTCTCCCAGTTTTTTCTCTTTTCTATTTAATTTTTCTATCTGATTTACTTTGACCTCATGTTGAGCATTGTCACAAGTTAGATTGAATTTTCTTTTCTTTCTTTCTTTCTTCTGTTTTCTCCTCCTTCACTCCAGTTGGTGATAAGTTATATTATCCACTGGCTAATCTGAAATTTTAAATGTATGCTACCACAAATTCTAAATATTTTCATTGTTTTAATTTTAAAGTTTGGGTTGTTTTTTTTTTTTATAAGACAACATTTTAAAACTGGATCTATTTCATACTGATTTCTTGAAAAAAAATGCTAAAATGGAATTTATATGCAGCTAATGCTCTTTTCAGGCTTTGAGTGCCTCTAACTAATGAAACAGAAAAAAAAATTCCATAATGCAAAATGAACCATGTTATGCCCTCCAGTTCACCCTCCAGAAAAGAGTCTAGGGTTACATAAACTTACATACATCAATAAAACTGCTGTTTTTCATGATTTTCACATTTTTTCAAAATTGTCTATTGTTTTTGACATTGTGGTGTTTTGCATGTGCATGTGAGGATGTGATGGTAAACAGTGTGAACCATTTTCAGTGAGAACTTTCAGAGCTGCCAAGTTAAGCTTTGAGCTCCATGGGAAGCAAGTAGAGAACAGGAGCTCAGCAGCAGTTCTGCAGTGACACACAGGAATAGGCATGCGAACTCTCAGTGAGAACCTCTAATTCTTCCAAAGGTAGTTATGCTTCCACTTCCTCAGGAGGGTGGTTTTTTTTTTTAAATTGTTACTTAGAAAGGTCAATAACGATACAGTGATTCCTGTTTGAGATTCCACTGTGGTTCTCAGAGCAAACTCCACTCTGGGTTTTGAGGGGGTTTTGCCTTTTTCGGTAGAGGAGTCAAGTACTTGAACTTCTTGTTATAAGAAACTATGACTTAGGACACTCTGCACATATCCAGAATCTTTAACCTTTTACTTCAGCTCACGCTCTTAGCTTATAAAAAATACCTGGTGAAGAGCTCTTACACATGGGTGTTGATTATAAACGCTTGAATCTATTTCAATAAATGGTATTTTCTGTTTTGCTTTGAAAATATGATAAATTAAAATAGTGAAAACGCTCAGTTTGTGGGTTTTGTGGTTCTTGAGTTTGGCTGGAACTCAGGTTTGCAAATAACTTTAGGGACATAAATTAAACCTGTATTTGTTTAAATAATGGTTTAGAAATTTAACCTTTTTTTACCTTAAATGCCTCAACTTTCCCATTTGTCTGTATGCATGTGCTGGTGCCTCATCATTTGATGCCTAACAGATTTTTTGGATGACAGATTGTCTTTCAAAAGCACATAAAAACAATAATGCAACTAAGCTTTGTATTAAAGATTGGTCTTCAAGAAAGATATTTACATTCATGTATGAAATGATTGTGTTATGCTGTTTGCCTTTGATATAACCTGTGGCATTTTGTCATCTGTCTCAAATGGTGGTGTCCAGGTAAACCAAGTTTTGCAACTGCATTGCACAACAGTGAGCTTAGGCTAGGCAAGCTTCTACTAGATGAATAGACCCAATATCATTGAGACATGGACACCATGTCCATTCAGGGAAGACCATTGTTATCAAATTTTAATTTGAGAAGTTCAGCTTTTTCTCTTCAGTATATTACATTGATTTTTTTTTTTTTTCAATTTTCTATCAGTACAGCATATCTACATTACATACGGGACTGTATTGTGTTAGTGTCAGAAAAATGTGGGATCTTCAGATACTAGTGACTTGTTATAAAGGGACTGAACATGCCTAAGGTCTCTTTACTTTGAGGGTGACATAGCACTGGAACAGACTGTGTAGAGAGGTGGTGGAGTCTCCTCTGGAGATACTAAAAACCCACCTGGATGCATTCCTGCTCTGGGTGAACCTGCTTTGGCAGGGGGGTTGGATTAGATGATCTCTGAAGGTCCCTTCCAACCCCTACAGTTCTGTGGTTCTGTGAAGGAAAGAAAACAACTCCAACATTTTATAAAAGTGGGATAAAAAAATCTTTCTTGTCCTTGTTTGTGTAGTACCATATGATTATCATTAGTGTCTTAATTGAGTATTGCTGATGTCATGACCATGTTAGAACTGCAAACCTTATGCTTTTCACCATAAGGTGACTTTAAAGTATGTGCAGGGAAACAGGGCCATTTGTTAATGAGTAGTAAAAATAGATCAGATGCAAATGTTATATTCCTAAAATAACAAAGTTTGTGCTTATTCTTTTGTCATGTTGAAAGTGATTTTAATAAATATATGCTTACTGCCAGGAAATTTTTTGGGTAAAAGACCTGTTCTATTCTGCTTGCAGAGGAACATTTAGGAATCTAGGAAGAGAGGTATAAAAGGGACTTTAAAGGGCGCTCAGAACAGGTCCCTGGTATCGCAGGTATCAAATTTTGCAATCCCTTTCATTTATTTATCAAGATTTATTTTAAGAAAACATGTGCTGTTTTTCCCTTAATTTAGATAGTTACTATCATGTACATTTATTTTCAGTGTTATATTTTGATCACAGAATCACAGAATGATATGGGGTTGGAAGGGACCTCTGGAGATCTAGTCCAACCCCCCTTCCAAAGCAGGTCACCCTAGAGCAGGTTGCACAGGAACATGTCCAGGCGGGATTTGAATGTCTCCAGAGACAGAGACTCCACCAGCTCTCTGGCCAGCCTGTTCCAGTGCTATGTTATAATATCTGTTAAAATATCAGTTCCAGATATTTTTTCTTTTTGCCCTGTCAGAGTTTTACCTGAGCATGACTTTCTAGAAGACTATTAGACTACTCTTAGAAGATAGTTATTTATATATAACTAGGCTTCTTCAGAGTTTTTCATCTAGAAACATGGCAGCTGGCTACATTCCCTTTCCTTATTGTGCTTGCAAAGCTGTCTTTATTCTGCTGCTTCTCTCTTCACTTCTCTACCATACCTGCTTTTCTGAATACATCTTTTACTACCATGCTACCTAGAAGTCTACAGTTTTCTTCAGCATATCTGAAAAAATAGACTATGGTTTTATTCCATCCTTGTCATTATGTCCTTCATTTATATGACTGACACCTCTGAACTAGACTAGAGATATCATATGAATGAAAATAAGAAAAATATGACATATTTTTTTCTCAATTTGCTGATCACATGTTGGAGTTATCTTCATTCTTTTATTTTACAAATACAATGACTGTTTTGTTTTCATGAAGTCCAGCTATCCTCTTTGACTCAGTGTTATGATTAGACACAGGAACACTTCTGCCATCAAATATGTCACATTTTTGCAGAATAGGATGGAAGTAGTTTTATCTGTTTATTTAAAAGGTTTTAAAAGTCTACTAAACATTCATAAGAAGTTTAGTTCAAGAGTGACATCTAACCATTTAATTTAGGAAAATGAAATTTACTTGCAGCCATCACTATAAAGCCAAATATTTTTCACATATCCTTCATAGATTATGCAGAGCCTGGAAGAGACTGGAAAGAGTATTTCCTTCTTGGTCTGCATGATTTTGGCATTAGCTCAAGTAGCCAGGGAGTTTATTAAATTTGCCCAAATACTTGAGCTCAAATATTCTAAAACAGCTTCAGAAAGTACAGCAGATCCAAAGGATTTTTACCATATTTTCTTTCCAGGTCTTTGTATGTAACTGTGCAAAATTACAGTGTTAGAGTAGACCATGCTGTTTCTGTGTATAAGTGAGTAAACGGTGCCTGAGTTTGTTACCTTCATACCAATCAGTGTTCAAAGAGACTAACATATGATGGGGACGTTGGTCAGAAACCTATGATTTGCAATTTTCATTTTTATTCAGAGCTCTATGTTCTGGTCTGTGAATCTTGGGTACTTTGGGGCACTATACATTTTTGAATGCTTGGCAAGGAAGTGTGTTTATTTTGGCTGAGAGTTTGGAAACATATGAAACTTTCCTTTTACCCATCATGTAAACCAGAAATAGAAAAAAGTAGCCTGGGTTTTTAGAGCTATTAGATCATCTTGTCTGACCTTCTGTATACCATAGTTTGTCCCACTTGTCCTTGTTGTAATCCCAGAAATCTGCGGCTTTTGAAGGCAGAATATGTGTTCAGTTGCAGAATATATTTTGGAGAAGTGGCTATCTTAATGTGAAGACAAGAAAATGTGTAGAATGTACTGCTGCTTTTAGTAGTCTCTTGTAGTGATTGGGTATACCTCCTTTGAAACATTTGTGCCCAATTTGGTACCAGCATATATTTCTCTGCTAAGGTTAGGTCCTTCTTGAATATCACCTTCATTTCCTCTGATTTCTTTTGTAGACTTACGCTGTCTTACCTATTTTTTTTTTTTTATTGGAAAAGCAGAATAGGCAGGGTTGCATTCTTTGTACAAGATATTTTCGCCAGTAGCTTTTAGAACAATAGAACATTTTTGGCTCACTTCTTTGCTACATATGAAATTGCACTTGTTAGATAAAACCTATTTTCCCTAAACTTCTCTAATAGTTGAAATTTTGCCACTGACTGTTTACAAAACACTCTTTTCTTTTTTTTCTCCTCTCATTTTTTCTTGAATTTAATAATTTACTGATATCATGCTAATTTGCCAGTAAGACCCCTGGATAAACCTAAATTCACTTTGCAAAGATTGACATGATATTCTCAGTCTTCTAATATTCATATGATAAATTGAAAGATGAGAAGGCAGTCTCTCAACTAAGCCTTTTAGAAATTTAAATAGAAGTTGACAGATTAAAATATTTTTATTATTCCATTAGATGAGGTCTAACAACTTCCTTTACAACTGATGGCCTGAACAATAATGCAGCATTTTTGTGTGGTTTGATAAGGTGATTCTGGATTTTGCCGAGAGAGAAATATTTATTTATGTGGTCATCTTTCTCATTGTTATACATAGTAGTTTTGAATTCCAATTGTCAGCTTCACTTTGGCAGTGAACATGCCTGGGTTTTGTACCAGTATTATCCTTTTTCCCTGTTGCAGAATTGTGATTTTCGCCCAACTAAATTTCTGTCTTTAAGCACTGTCAATTGCAATCACAATTTCTTTGTATTTCAATATTTTCAGTTTTGTAATAATTCTACAATCCTTCTATAATTTTTCTCAGTATTGGAAAATTTGCTCAAATATCACCCTGTTTTCATATGGTTGTGAGCCAGTTTGTTGTTGTTTTCTTTCATTTTGGTTTGTAATTAGTGGTCTCCAAGCAATTGCTCACAGTTCAGTAAGCAACTAACCTTCATCTTTTGTAATGAAGTCCAAAATACTTACTCTTTGTTGGGTGCAATATTGGTGATGCTGAAAAGTCATATGATAGTTGCTTGCACTGGAATTCCCAGTATAATTTTGGGGTTTTGTCTCTGTCTTATTAGCAGGTAATTTTAAACTATTGTGCCTTTTTGTTGGGGGGGGAGGGGGGAGGTGAGGGAAGGATGGGTGAGAGCTGTTTGTTGGTTTTGTTTTGCTTTGCTTTGTAGGCAACATCAATAAATATTATTTTTTCAGAATGTTAATTTTGAATTAGCTGTCAGAGTAGTCTGCAGGCCTGAAGATTTCTCCAGCTCCAAAAGTATTTTAAACTAATTTCACCTTCCTAACCTTCTTTTGCTCTGCACTATCTTTCTTAACTAGAATTCTGGTTGCTAATTTCTACGCAGTTTTCAACACTCCAACTGTGTGTATTGGCCCAGTAGGTTTCAGTAATGTCAATTATACCATTTAGCCAATTATACCAGTTAGCGTCGTCTCACTAAGTACTTGGAATGTGGGATCATTGCTACTAGAAATAAGGGCATTATAGTAAATTTGTGTAACGTAAAAGAAGGTATGTATTAGCTCTCTAGTCTGTCCTGTCATCAGTGGGAGATTATACTCTTTCATACTTTTCTAAAATTTGTGTTAAGAACAAAAAGTTCAGAGTAATGGTACTTCCATCACTTCTTTTAATTACTCCATAGGTAAATATGTTTTCTGGCAGCAATATTCCTTTCTTTTTTGTGTTTCCTATTAGATTCTTAAGTAACTGAACTTAAAGATACTCAGAATTTTCTTGGTCAAGAGGACTGGTTTTGGGTGGATATTTGGGGTTTTTTTGTGCCCTTTTCTTCTTTTAGATTGGTGCACACTTTCCTAAACTTACACGGATTCTTCGAAACAGGAATATGTTGTGCACTTCTGATAGCTTTCTGTAGTTTTATGAAGAGTGCTTCTGTGAGTGAGTTCATTTGTCTTAGCCACTATATTTTCCACTAGAATATCAAACTCTACTAATTTTATTGCATCTCTCACTGTTGATCCTTATTAATTCTTGGTGTACTGGTGTACATCAGTATGTAATCATACTCCTGGAGAGAATATTGGAGTTTCCAGCAGAAACACCATTTATTAAAAAGTTGGAATTTTAATGTGGTGTGGGTTTTTAAAAATTTTTCCCCTATATATTTGTAGATAAAAGTTGTTTCATATAGCCATCTTTGGCATGTTTTTTCCTCTCCCCTTTTCCCTGCAGTCAAATCATAATTTCTTCTCAATTTAGTTATTGATCCAGATTGGTTTTATATATTTAAAATACCTAAACAATTACAATTTTTATTAAAAATTATTATGGTTTAATCATGAAAGGTTCAGTGCAATTCCTTGGCATCTTGTAATGAGAAGTTACAGAGTTGGTTATTATCTGTTTCTCTTCTTTTGTGCTAGGCATTGAGTTTGCTTAACATTGGCAGTTTCTGTGCACAGTTTATCACTAGCTTATGCCCCGGCAGCAGACAGAAAATGGCAACAGTACAACTGTACTATCCAGAATTCTAAAAATGAGAAGGTTCACAAAATTGTTTTAAATATTCAGTGAGTTTAAGTGGAAGTAGATAATGACTCTATTTACATTTTATTATAATTATTATTTTAATAGCTGTTTCTATATGTAGTATGTCCAGTTTGCCTTTTGGTGGAGACCTAGGATGCTCTACAAACTTTTCACTGGAAGCTAAAAGCTGCTGACTCATTGAATTGAAGAGGCTAGGCTCTGGGTTATGGGGTAAGAGGACAGGCTTGCTAAGACTGTGAAACAGGAGACAGACAAAACAGTGTCCAAGTCTTAGAACTTCTTACGAAATACATAAACATGTAGCACAGAATGGAGGTGGGAGAAGGAGTTTGGAGGTGTCTCAAGGAAATGAAGTTATAGGGAAAGGATGCATTTTAATGAAAAGTCACTATGTGTGCTGGAAATGTCTTTTATATGCCCCCCAAGCAGATGAAAGGGTGCTTTTTCCTTTTTGTGAATTGAGACCAAAACATAACATCACTACTCCACTGGAGACTCCTGTGGGACAGGTGTGGTCAGAAAAAGACTGCTAATGCCGTCTGAAAGGAGGGAGTGTGAGTGAGCAATGTTTGAGACAGTTAACATTCACTGTTTGGTAACAAGATTTTGCACACATTTCCTAACCATTTTCATAAAGCTTACATAAACAGTGAACATAATGTGGTTTGTTGTTTGTTTTTTTTTATTATTTTCCCTTTTTATTAGAAAAAAAAAGGGGGAAGAAAAAATCTGTCAGATTTTCGGGTTTGCTATGTTTTAGATTCTTGACTTGAAGTTCCATGTATATAGTTCTTGCCTATCTGTATTGAAAGACAGTGTGAACAAAGTATGTGATACTGAGTTAATCTAATACTGGAATGAAAAGGAACATGTACAACCTATAGGTTACCAATTGCAAGTAGTTTGGTCACCAAGAGAGGCAAAGGCACATTTGCTGTATGACCAAGAAAAGAAGTATTTCAGAACTGCAGATGGGTTGCTGGGCACAGTGAGGCATATATCTCTAATGTAATAGTATTTTACATATACTATTGTGTGGGACAGTACGATGACAAGTTGAATGTCATGTCTTTAGTTCTGTGGTCATAGAGTATATATTACCTGTTTCTTTATTATAAATATTTGGCATACAAAAGTTAAGCTACTTTTCTATCAAATACAAGGACAAGCATGGGTTCAGTATAAAGAGTCTGGAAGTATTGCATTAAGTTTAGTTGGCTAAATTGCAATGTTCTCATAAGCCTATTAATGTTATAGGTAAAAAAAAGCAGCACAAAATATACAGAGATACAAATATAATAAACTTTTTTGTCACTAGATCAAACTATTTCAACTGTGCAAGATTATTATTTTCTTTGGGACAATAAAAGAATAATTGTCAAATAGTATATTAAAATGTCACTGAGATAAGCCTTTTATTTCTCCTTCATTCTTCTTACCCTTCTTAAGAAAAATGGTGGCTGTGAGGAAATTCTGTATTTTGGGGTATAGAGCAAGGATAAGGCATACCTTTTTGACAAAGTTTTTTTCTTCTGATTTTTCTTTCCAAATATTTAAGAATTATACTAATTCTGCATGAAGCAGGTAAAATACAAAACCTCCCAAATTTCCTTCAAAATTTGCTATCCTAAAACTTAGCAAAATTTAGAAGTTGCATTGAGAAAATCATTCCTATAAACCCCAATCAGCTGGCACAGAATAACATGCAATTTTATTTTCATGTCAAAATGCTTCAAAGTTATTTCATTGTTTCTCAGGTCATAAAATCAGATTGTTCTGTTCTAAATGAGTTAACACCCCTAGCCCATCCATACAATGTTAAAAATGTCAGAGCAGCACAAATTTCCATTTCAGTGTGATGCCAGAGATACTTATGTGTTTGAGATTTGATTTTGTGATTTTTTTTGAATGGGGATGAAAAGAATGGCTTTTACATCCAGCAGATGACTCTTCCTTAAATCCCAGCACTTCACTTCTTACTAATCTGTACAGCAGTGGAGCAGCTTAATGGCTAACAATTAATCACTTTTTATATGTTCCTAAGGTATTTTGGGGGGACTTTAAAATACAGTGAACAGAACATCAAATGTTTTGGTGTTTTTTTTTTCTATACTTAAAAATATTAAATATGTAATGGCAATTTAATTCAGTTTGGTTTAGTTTCTGAGCTCAGGAACAGACAAGGCACTAAGCAGTAAAAATCACCTGTAAGTGGTATCATGGATCATGAAGTATTAATGAAAATATATGTAATACCTTTAGTATACTACTACCAAATGTAAAAAAATCCACACCAAACCACACAAAACCAAACCCCACCCAAAGCAAGCCCTGAAACGCAAGTCAAAATGCATGTGTAGCAATATTCTCAAAGTATTTTATGGAATCTGTTCTCCACACATATTTAAAACTCAGACTATTCAGTTAGGAAGTACTGATTAATGAATTACTATGTTTTCCTCTTAATTTCCCTCTGCCCATCACTTAATACGTAAACATTTGCAAGTGTTAAGTGTATGAGAGAGCACATATGCCATCTCCTCTTGTTCTTTGGGCTACTAGCCTGTCTGATTGGATGTCAAGCTGTTAACTAACCACCCTTGCAACTGATAGTTTCGCAAACAAAATGATTACTGAGTTTCTCAACGTACCAAGTGTGTCTCCGCCCCTAAGTCTCTCAGGGGCTCAGAAAAACATTCTGAAGGAAATCGGTAAGTATTTTAAGGTTAAAGGGAGTGTGTCTTTTAGCAAGGGTGCTGCAATTGTGCACCGTCTCCACCCTTAATGCAGTTGAAAGATGTTTCCCCTGCTCCAGATCTCTGGCAGTGTCATAGATCTGATCAGATCAAGATGTACACAGCAGAATAAGAGGGAATAACTTAAGAAAGAGTGCCATCGATTTGGTTTGGACAGGCCTTAGGCAAAGCAGGATGCACAAATTAGATGGATGGGTGGAGTAGCTCACCAAGGCAAGAGAAAAAGAAGAGTAGTGGGAGAGAAATCGTAAGAATTGAGATGGTATGTATGATAGTATTCACAGTTTCAAACCAATAATCAGTGTTTACAGGTTTTGCTCTTTAATTACTGGTTGTGATTGCATGCCAAAATTTCCATGGCTGAAACCTGGTTCTCGTGATTCAAGTGAAGAAGGTTGAGGGCTTAAGAGGCCCTGAATACTGTGACTTGACAATCTTTATATATTTACCACTCTCTAAAATATGGTGGCTCCATTTTTAAAAATAATCAGTATAATAATCTGCTATGCAGGTTTATTCAAAATTAGGTTTTTCCCCTCAACTAGAATAATTTTATAGGATGTCTAAAGCCATTTCTTACCCGCATAAACTAGTTTGGTTTGCACTGGCATGGAAAACATGGTTGCCACTTATCCCAGAAGTAGTTTCATGCAGACTGACACCATGAGCTGATTCAGTTAATGTTCCAACATAAAGGTTTGTTAAGTATGAGCTTAACACTGTACTGAATTTGATCCCTGTGATATTCTTTCTTTCGTGATGCATATTTGGACTACAGGGATTGTTTTCCATTTACAGGCAACTCTGTAGAAATAAGTCTTTTCATTTGTACTCATAGTTGAAGCCATTTGGCAACCAAATACTGGAGAGGAAAAAAAGTTACTTTTTATATGAGTGTACTTACAGATAAAAATCCAATCTGGTGATAGATCATGCTTATTTTTAACAACAAACCTGTAAACTGCTATTCTTTGATTGCCATTTGGAAAATGTTCTGTTCATGTAGCCCTCGCTACATTCCTTTGAGTGCTACAGAAGTTTACCACCTAAATTTTTAAGGCATTGTTCTATGTTAATATTGAAACCTTTATCTAGAAAATGCTCAATATTGTAAACTGCAGGAAAATGTGGAAGTAATCAGAAGACTGCTTCTTTTTCTAATTCTATGCTTTATAATATGTAGCTAAGAAATTATATTTAAATATCCCTCTATAAAAAGTATGTATTAATTTTGCTTTAGTTTCTTAAACAGTTTTACTGCTTTCTCCAGAATTTTAATGAAATTACTTTTATTGTCATTGGGTTTTGGCATATCTTTTTAGTGTCAGGGTGGGTAAGGAGGGCAGATGTGAAGCCTGCAAAAGAAAGGCAAGGCTGTACTTCAGTAAGACTCACTACTGCTCCTGCTGTTTTCACTCTTCTCCATACCTTAACCTAGTTGTGGAAAAAATTGTTCTTAATTAATTAACTCTTCTTTTTAACCTTTAAAGTGGGTTTAGTAAAGGCATTGCTAAAAGTCTAAGCGATATGGCTCTTTAGTATCTCATGTACCAATTATAAATGAATGCATTCTTTTTTTTTTCCCTAATATGCTATACCACACCACAAATTAGGCAATAATTTGTAAATTTAAGATTGCACCATTCGTTGTAATAAATGCTTAATCTTCTTGCAAGAAAGATAAAGCAAATATACAAAAGACAGCATTTGGCAATAGTTTACCTAAGAGTGAATTGTTAAAAGGAAAAATTAGATAGTAGAACAATCTCAAAACAAAAATAACTGATAGAAAGGCAGGACAAATAGTTGCAAGAGTTACTGCTGGAAAAACTAACGAGCCACAAGCCAAAACTGGTGTCAAACATATTAATGCTTGACTATGATGAATAACCAAGTAAGTTGCAAGCACTTGTGTACCTAAAATAAATAATAGAACTAGATTGACTCAATATTTATTTTTTTCCTGTTTTTTCAGGTTTTTAAATAGTTCTGTCAAAAATGGTCTGGTTGATGTTTTTCTTATCAAGTAACAATGTGAGACAGAAAGTTGGGTAGATTCTTGCAGTTGCAATGACACAAAAGACCGTTAAAGACAAGACAATCAATATTACTCTTGTGAGTAAAACAGGATAGTTCTCTTTCTGCATCCAAGCTACACAAAGCTGATGTTAAGTATTTATAGAAAAAGTACATGAAAGTATCTGGCTAGCAGCCAGCCTAGTGCAGGGCTATTATTTTCCTGATGATGTATATCAGGAAAAAAAACTACTTTGAGGAAAAAAAGCCTGCAAAATAACTTGTGAACAAACTTAAAAAACAAAGCCAAAACAAAAAAAATGAAGAGCAGGTGGAGTCAACCTACATAAAAGATGGATTTATGCAGCTGTGGGACACAAACACGTCAGCATGGCAGCTTTCATGTAGGTATGCAGCTCAGTTTTTCTTTATTTTCTGAACACACTTTTTACATGGAGTGTACTTTAAAAATGCTCTGAACATGCAATTAATAGTTCCATATTTTTATGGTTTTGGGAACACTTTGATTATGTTATGCATACCAAAACCAACAAACTGTTGTTGGTTTTTAAGGGCTAGTGTTATACACAATTTAAAAATTAATGCTTGCCAGGTTTTAACTTAGAGATTTCCTGTTAGTGCTTTCTCTTGTAGTAATCACTTTACTGTATCACTTGAAAACAGTATTGGCTGTTATGCAAATCCCTTGTTGAGCAAGATTCTGAAGTAGGGAAAACCTTTGGAAAGTAATGACTTACGAGAAAGTTTCTGCATGTATTGCTTTGCTATTAAAATTTTGTTTAACAAAGTTTGGTTTTACAAATTGTGAAATTTCCTGCAATATAAATGTCAGTAATATAAATCACTGTTTATCTTTCCTTTCTATGTTTTGTTCTTTTAAGACTTATTTTAAACAAAATGTGCTATGGTTCATGACAACTCGGTCATTTCTGAGAACAGATATGCAAGTGAGATTATTCTTTTGCACAGTGCCCTTAAAAAATATGTATAATACTTTACTGGTGAACAATTACAAGCCTGCAGTCTATTTATAGATACATTACTTCAGAATTCCATGAACACTAACCATTTTCCTCACCTAAATTATATAAAATGTGAACACCAGCCTTGTCTTGAAAGTCAGAATTTTAAGGATGTGATGGCATAAATCGTAAAAGCATTTAGGAGTGTTTGTTTTGAAAGGCATTTATCACAGAATTGTAGTGGTTGGAAGGGACCTTTGGAGATCATCTAGTCCAACCCCCCTGCCAAAGCAGGTTCACCCAGAGCAGGAACGCATCCAGGCTGGTTTTGAATGTCTCCAGAGAAGGAGACTCCACCACCTCTCTGGGGCAGCCTGTCCCAGTGCTCTGTCACACTAAAAGTAAAAATGATTTTACGCATGTTCAGGTGGAACTTCCTGTGTTCCAGCTTGTGTCTGTTGCCCCCTGTCCTGTCACTGGACACTCTTGAGAAGAGACTGACTCCAAGCTCTTGACACCCACCCTTTATAAGCATTGGTGAGATCCCCTCTCAGTCTTCTCTTCTTCAGGCTAAACAGACCCAGGTCCCTCAGTCTTTGCTCGTCAGAGAGGGCTCCATTCCCTTGATCATTTTTGTAGCTGTCTGCTGGACTCTGTCCACAAGTTCCTGGCACTTCTTGAATTTGGGGGTCCAGAATTGGCCACTGTACTCCAGATGTGGCCTCACTAAGGCAGAGTAGAGGGGGCAGATGATGTCCCTTGACCTGCTGTCCGCGCTCCTTTTAATGCACCCAGGAGACCATTGGCATTCTTGGCCGCAAAGGGCACATTGCTGGCTCATGGTTAACTTGTTGTCCACCAGGACTTCATTGTCCCTCTCTACAGAGCTGCCTTCCAGCAGGTCAGCCCCTATCCTGTACCTGTGCATGAGGTTATTTCTCTCCAGCTGCAGGACTTGCCCTTGTTGAATTTCATTGCGTTCCTATCCGCCTAACTTTCTAGTCTGTCCAGGTCTCGCTGAATGGCAGCACAGCCTTCTGGTGATTTTATATAGAACATTCATCAGATACTTGCAAAGTACTAGACTTATAGATATATAATACTGTTTTGTTACTGGCTTCGTCTTCCGATGGCCATAACCACTCGAAATTGTAGAATCATAGAATCCTTACAGTTGAAAGATCATCAAGTTCAACATTAGCCCAGCACTGACTAACCACACGTTACCACTAAACCATGTCCCTGTAGATCCTTAAATTTCTCTTTTTTTATTTACTAGATGTATTAGTTACCTTATAACCTCTTGAAAATAGCTGTCTAGATATTCTTTACAAACTGCATTAATTTATTTTTTTTTTTCTGTGAAAAGTACAATGCCAACTAAGGGATAAGGAAACCTCAAAAGGAGCCAGTTATCTGTTCACATTTTTTACTGCATTTTGAGTACTAAACTGTCTAAACATCTGTTTGGAAGGTACCTGTGCATCTTGTGGTATATCTTGGATTCCATTCAGTTTAGAAATACAATTTAATATAGGCTTAACCGTGCACAATCTATATGTCTTGGTTTACTAAAAATGTTAAGTATTGAATGATTTTTTGCAACTACAAGATTAATTAGCTCAAGTAACTGTAATTGACATTTCAATTTAATTTTAAGATAATATGCTTTATTTTATATTTGTGATTGCCTGAGTGAATATATACAGCTATAACTGGTCAGTGGACACAAGGTCACTTCAAAAGTTTTGGTGTCTACTTATGTCTGAGGGTGTAAAATAACATGTTATATATGGGAGTTTTAAAAGAACAAGAACAGAAAAGATTCAGGATGCTGAAAGGAAGGGGGAATTAAAATATTTGAACTGCATATCAGAAATATTTTCCAAATTATGAAACATAAGGAAATGATTGTTTCAGATATTCAAACTAAGAGTACCAAAAACTGTAGAAGTGAGGAAGCAGATAAACTAATAACCTAGTAGATCTTTTGCATTTTCTTCCTCCAGTTTTAAAAATCATTTGCTACAAATTTTGAAGTAACTGGTTTTAGCTGTTTCAAAAATCAGTTTAACATTTTTCATGTCATTCACAGTGAAATTTCAGCTAGGACTGTTATGACCAAAATATTATTTCGACAAAAATTTTAAAGGAAACTGTGCACATAGCCACAATGCTGGCTTTAATTAGGTTTGTTTGCATTGTCTGTGGGTTTTGTGTTACTACTTAGTTCTTCCCATTCACTACCTGTACTTTTAAGTATTTTTCCCAGATGTTTTCTCTTCAAAACAGAGTTATTTTCTGCCCATATTTTAATTTTTATAAGTCTGTTAATGCATTTCTGTTCTCTTACTGGAGATAACAATTATTTAGTGTCTGCAGATTTTATTAATGTGCTGTTTACTGTCTGATTCATATATTAGACGAGGCAGTTCACTCATCTGTAATAGCTAGTGAAGAAAAACAGAGTGATGAGCAATACCAACAAATTCAAAACATTGATGATCACTGAAAGGTAAGATTTGTGGTACTAAAAGCATGGCAGACTGTGTAAAATCCAAAAGAGCAAAATCAAATATTTCTGAAGTAATCTGGCCACATGGAAGAAGCTTATCTCACATGTGTTGCATCAGTATAACTCCAGCTCAGTCATAATGTGAAATGAAACACTTTTTACATGAATAGTATTTAGTCTGAGCATAAATGTAATTCAGTTTGTTGAAGTGCACTGCATCTGTATTAGCAGACACACAATGATTTAAAAAAAAAAAATAATTCTGCTAGCAGATGGTGTCCAACAAAGACCACTATTGTTTCAGTGTGAGATGCTTCAAATGTTCTGGGCATTTAGCCCAGACAGAGCCATTTTTCCTATAGTATGTGACCAGGCAATAACAAAAAGAATGAAAATAGAGGTGTCAGTCCATATAAAAATATTTTTATAACTTAATATATCTAACAAGTCAGTGGCAATTATTAAACCAAGTTAAATTAACAAAACTGATAAGATCATTCTTTTTACATTTTCATGTCTCTCCAAACAGTTATTTGGCATTCTACCTTACAGAAAAATGACTTTGGAAAGTTAAGCTACCTGCTGGTACTGTTTAAATGCCCACAGATAACATAACTCAAGCAGCCTGGTGCCTGAAAGTGAGTGTTAGGGCAATCAACAGGAACAATAAAAATCTGTTCAAACAGAAAATCCACAAATCCCAAGGATTTGGAGCCTCCCTATGGATTTTCCACAAATTTTGCTGTTTTCAGCAGAACCTAGGCTTTTATTTTAAAGGTGAACTGCAAAGCTGAAAAGAAAATTGAGTTAATAAAATATGTGCTGAATCCCCTTCTCTCCTTTTGCAGCCTCCTAACTGGAGCCGTCTGCCACATATGTTTTAAGTTTTTCTTTTTATAAAAAAAAGCAACAACAAACTCCCGCTTTGATTATTATCTAATACTTACTTGTTAACTTCAAGAATAAAGTTCCATTCTTCTCAATAGTCTATTAACTCTGAAGTATTTCTTAAATCCATGAATTTGTTTTCTTCAAGTCAAATGACTGACATCCGTCAATTTAGTCTAATCTGCTTTCTTTGTCTGCATTTAATACTTTAAAATATGAACTCTTGAGCATACAGCTGTTATCCTTCCATTTATATCTGACATGTTTTCTAAGAAGAATGAGATTAAGTGTTTTGGGGAAAATTACAGATATAAAATATGTTAAGGATAAAATTTTTGGTATAGATTGCTTGGATGACAAGTGACTATTGATTTTAGTTTACAACCGTCAAAGTATTTTTAATTTTAAAGAGTAAAAATCAGATGAACTCTCAAAACTGTTGTGAGAATTTGATTTGTGGTAACTTAAGAGCCATGAGAGAGTTATACATGAAACATTTAAACCGTCATTCCTTATTTGAGAATATTTAGTGATAATCATTAGTTGTTCAGGGAAAACAGGAATAGGATTTTACTGTCTAATTAACAAATGAAAACCAGATACAGAAAAGCTGATAGTGATTATAGAGAAGTAACTAATACTCTTGTTAGTAGCTATGAATTTTTAAGTAAAAAAAATTACTGTACATGTATTTTTTTTTATTTTATTATGCGTGCACTTTATGATAGAAAGGAGAAATCCTATTTAAAATACTTCCTTTATTTTTTTCTTTTTTTTTTAGATATAAGGGGGAAGTAGTGTTGAAAACTATCAGACACATTCTCGGTGTTCCAGTGACTTTGTTACTTTGTTACTAAACTAAAACAGAAGATGCACCCTAGTGAAAAGAGCATTGGCAAATTTTTAAATTTTATATTGTTACAGTGCAAATACTTCTTGCTATGATCTTTTTCTTTATAGTATTCTTTTTCTTCAGTGATCTTGACTGGCAATAAATGGTTTTGCCAGTAATTCTATTAAGAAGTTGAAAACTTTTTGAAAGGAAAAGGCATCCTTTGATTTCTAAGTGCATATATAGTTATTTCAACTCTCTCACTTCTTAAGCACTGAGTTTTATTGGTTTACTGGTGGACTTTTAGTTTTAGCGGATTGCATAGATGTAAATTCAGAGCAGCTTAGAGATAACATACAGTTTGATGCTGAGAGCTTTTTGGACAAATAAACTTATCAACTCTGACAATTTCTCACAAAAAAAAAACTTTCACGTTTAATGTTATGTATTTAATGAATAGTGTTGAAAGCATTGTTTATGATGCCACACACCTATTGTGTTCCAGCAGGTAGGGATGTACTAAACCAGTTACTAACTTTTTGTTTCTTAACACAAATGACATAGAACAGGTCATAGAAATATTTCCTTAGTGTTATGCCTGAAGAGGTTTTCTTGTCAGTTTAATGGAACTCAATTTGCATTACTTTATAGAGCATAAAACATCTTAAAATGTTGATAGTGTATGAGGAATAGTATGTAGGGTGTTGATAGTTTATTATGTAGTGTATAATTTAAGCAATAGTAAAGCAGTTGCGTTATTCAGATTTTTTTTTTTATCAAGTACTATATTTATACAAGATAAAAATATTAATTTACCTACATAATAAAATGTTTATTTTTGACAAACAGGTGCCCTCTACAGCACTGATCAAATTTATGTCAGTGGTGGTTGTATTACAAGAACTGTGCTTGTGGTAAAAGTATTATCTATGTCAGCTTAAATATAAAATCCAGGCAACTGTTTTATAATAAATTAGATGCGTAAGGACAAAAAGTTAATTGAATGAAACCTGAAAAGATGAAAATTGCAGGATAGGATACTTGTTGATTGAAGCAGTTGTACATGGGATAAAATGCATGTAAACTTGCACCTGTGCTACAAATGCTCAAATATAAACTTAACTTGTATTCTTACAGCCAGTTGTTTGGAATTGTTTCAGCCTCATTCTAAGTCTATGTGATACACAGTTAATAGTCTTGCCAAACTTTTTTTTAGCATTTTATTTCATTTTGATATACAAGTAAAATAAATTAAGCTGTACTTTGAATAACACAGTGGAATTATTTACATGTAAAGCAAAGTACAAAAGTGCAAGATTGGAGATTGTATACTTATAACAGAAATAACTAACTTGGTTAATTATACCAATCTGTTACCTCTGTGTTATGGCTACTAGAATAAAAAATAATGTGAAGCATCATAAAATGGATTTGATACAAATAATAATCGCCATTAGTGAATTAGTGCTTTGCTTTTTTAATCAGAATAAATGTTTTCAGTTGTATCTGGAGCTGAGGTGATCATCTGAAGTCAACTTTTATTACATCATATGATTCAGGTCCAGTTTAGATCTATTGCAAAAATAAAACAACTTTACTATTTGATTTGACTTTTTGAGACTTGCTTTAGCTCAATTTAGAAATACTTTTCATTCAATCTAAAGAGTTCTCAAAATGTTTTTTCTGGCTTACATACAGTTCATGCTTAATTGATGTACGGATGTGGGGTAGTAACGTAAGAGGCATTTTGGAGCCATTTTTTCTTCATGTGAGAAGGGACTGGGTAAAGGGAAGAGATTAGAGACGGAGCTACTTCATAAGAGTGTGAAATCCATCTGGGGTAAGAAGTAGATCAGCTCAGATATTCTGTTGTAAAATAGCCTAGAGCTCAGATTGTGCTTCTATAACTCTGACTTAATGGGCCCTGCTTTTTGTTCTTCACAGACTTCACAGTTGTTAATAGTTGCTATAGGAACTATCAGTTTAATTTGCTGAATTCTTTTTTAGGTGTCTTACTGTTGCTGATTTTTATGACTAATTTTATAGTTGAAATTAAAAAAAAATAGTTGCACAGAATATACTAGGGATACTGAAATACAAGCTTCATCAGACTGTGGAAAGCTGGGGGAGTTTTTCTGATTGTGCATACATCAGTGTAATTAAAATTCTATAGTCTTCAGGCATTTGCTGGATAACTCTACATCAGCTGTGGTATAATGGTCATGTGTTAGCTGTTCAATATGGAAGTTCACACAAGTCCTAAATACTGAGCCAGGCTTTGATTATACTTCTAAATCCATCTAGTGATTATCAAACTCTTTCCTTATTTCACTATTCTTGCATTACATAAAACAAGAGAATTTTTTTTCTTTTTGTTTCACCTTTACATATCTCACAGTTGTTGCTCTTAAAGTTATATCAAGCTTTTCCAGTTACATAAAAAAAGAGGATGCTTTTTCTTAGAGCTGTGGAAAAGCTTACTTTCCCTACATTCAAAACCAGAAAATGACAGATCACTTTCTCTGAGGAATATTTTTACATTAGAGATATTTCATCAAAAAATCAAGCAAAAAACAAAAGATATTTGTGCTCCTTTAGACATGGACGTCTCCAGTATGGAAAATATCACTCCACACTTATGTGCTGCTAAGTCAAAGTAATACATGTCAGTTTTTTAGAAGTCATAATTGATTTAAGAATAAACTATACTGGATTAGATCAAAGATCCATTTAGCCAAATATCCTGCCTCTGACAGTGGCCAGAAGCAGGGTAGTTCTACATTACTACTGGGGAACTTTCTTGGTTCCAAGATTTTGAAGTTTAAGGCTTATTTAGTCAGAAAGTTCATTTGGCCTGTTTTGTTTAATGTTCTTTGGTGTATTTTTCATCCGTGAAAAGATCTAGCTACTTTGAACCTGTTCATACTTTTGGTCTGTATGATGTCTTGTGGCAATACATTCCTCAATGTAACAGTAATCAGTGTGGACAATATTTCCTTTTGTTTATTTTAAATCTGCTGTCTTGCAGCTTCATTTTATACTCACAAGTCCTTGTCACATAAAAAATAGTGAATAACACCTGTAGCTTATATTCTGTTGAAGACATTTCTGTCTTGTATTTGTTTGGATATCATTTTCAGACTCATTCAATGTCTATCTGCATTCTAATCCACCTTCCATACAAAATGTCCATATCCAGCATTTCTAATCATATCCAGTCTCTAATGTCTGCATTTTGAATCTTGAACGAATTTTGGAAGTGGCGAGACATGAGGGAATTCTTCTTTCACTGGACAGCCAGAGGAACTTGATGGCCCGTTCTCACTAAAATCCCATTTGAAAGTGGTCCGCTCCTCTGTCAGCACATTTAGATAAAAGACATCATAAAAATAAGGCAAGGGATTCTTAAAAGGTACTCTTAGCCACCCTTGTGTTCTAGTACAGAAGCAGTTGTAGACTGAGCTATGGTGCCTGACTTATGAGTGAGCTGCATAGTTTTTCCAGAGGTAGAGAATTCCTGAAATATTATTTGGCTTACTGTACAGTGTACAATTATTTGGCATTGTACAGTGCACCTCTGAAGACCAATTCTCTGAAGTGCTGTATTTGCCGCATGTAGCTATGTTTTCTGCCTTAAACAGGAAAAGGGAAACAAGGCGCAGAATGCTGCTACCAGGGAATCTCATCCAGCCCCTACCTAGCACTCTCTGTCTTCAAGAAACTCCTCCTACCTGGACAAGAATGGTGATGAAAGCCAGAGAAATTGTTCTGACAGCAGAAGTCCCAGCTTTTGACTTTCCCAGAGAGTCCTACATCCCTCTGTCACATCACGTACACGTGGTTCCTTCAAGTGACAAAAGAGGGCTTGGGAAAGGCAGTGCTCCAGCTAGGTTTTTTTCTTGCTGCTGTAAAATTCTTTCCAGTCTGCTCTCTCTTATCTGGATCAGAGGAGCCCCTAGAAGAGGGGGCGGCCAGGAAGGATCCTCAGGCTGGATGAATCACCCTGTTGGATCCTTTGAGGCTCAAATAGTACTATTGGAAAGACGAGGCTTTTGTTAGCTTTGAGTGAGGCTCAGTGATTGCTTCTAGACTTGAAACATTCTGCAAATCAGTCTTTAAACTGACATTAAGTTGATGACATTTTTATGTATAGAAAAACAATTTTATGTAATGTTGAGGTTTTAGAAGAATTAAGTTATTTTGTTTCTCTTCAGAGATCTGCTTGTTTTGAGTCTTATTAAAAGAGAGAATCTGGACTTGCTTGTGGAGGAATACAATAGGTAGATTGAGTAGAACGTTTAGCTGATCTTTCAGACAATTTGGCATTGATCCTGCAAACACTTCAGTGCATGCTTAACTTTGAGCCTTTTTTTGTGTTATTAGAGCTACTAACTACTGTGTACTCAGAATTCTCATTTGTAGTTTGCAGTAGCTGAGCATTTGAATATGATTTGTTTGTTTAAAATATGCATTATGTAGAGACTGCAGAGCAGACTCACTTGGGAGTAATGTCATTTCAAAATAGGGTAGGATGCTAAAATGTAGAAATGTCTAGGCCAGCTAACTGTGAAACATTTTTGGCAAGATTTTCTTTTTTGAATCTGGCTTTTCAATATAATTACAAATCAAGTAAAGTTGACTATTTGCTTTATTTTAGGCTGCTCCTATGCCATAATTTACTATTTTGTATAGACAGGTGATATGGCAGGTCAGGAAAGGATTCTGTATGTCTATGGTGACTATATTTTACAGTGTCTGATAGGTTTTTATGGAAGCCATTTGGTGATCTCATCAACAACAAGTCTATTGTTTCATTACTATCAGATTCAGTGTGTTTGTGATTAAATCAGCAGAATGGAGAACATGAAGGGAGTGCTGTTCACTTTGCAATCATTTCCATCTGTTAAAAATTTTTATCAGATGTTGGGAAACAGCAGGCAAAACTCAGAGCAAGTGTTTTATCCAATTTCCAAAAAAACAGTGATATGTAATTGGCATATATTGTGCTCTTAGTTTAATCTGTCCATTTAGACATTTAAAATGTCCTACACTAGTATTTATAGAGTATATAGAAAGCTATTTCCATCATTCTTTATGTTATTTTCTTTTTAAGGCTGTGATGCTGATATAAATATTTTGGTACTTAGTAATCATGAGCACTGATGACACTTTTCATAAAATGGAGAGTAAGAGTGAGACTTGAAGAGGAAAATCTCCATTAGGCATATGCTGCTGTTCTAAGTGTCTTTGCCTTCCGTTGATGATGTTGGAATCTGCAAGTGGAATTGGCTGGCCATTGGCCTCAGAGAAGTGGGAGAGAAATCCATCAGTAATACACATAAACTGACTTATAATTAGGTGGTCCCAAGGAATTAAGTTTTATATTTCTTCTAAAATTCCTTTTTAGTATTAATTATTCTAAATAGATGTTTCTGGCTTTCATGAAAGTGTCTGAGATACTTTTAATAATATGAAGGGGTTTACTCCGGAGAAATTATCCATAAAAGAGTTGCATGGTCTCATCTGAAGAGTGAAAAATACTTTATCCTTTTTTTCTAAAAAAGATTTTTCATGTTTCTTCTGTCTCACTTTCTTTCTGTAATGAATATTTCCATTTTTCTCCATGTCAGGGGCAATATATCATGGCGGCAATAATCTTTGTCATCCTTTCTGGAGTTTCCTTTATTACTGTATTGGCCATTTTGACATGGGATATCCAGTTTCATTTATAGTATTCTAAATTGAGAAATATTGGATGTCTCTTGTAGTACCACTATAATACTTTTTGCCTTATTCTTCCAGAAATGTTACCATCATGTATCTCACTCAGTTTTTTCAGAGTATTTACCTTGAAGTATTAACTTTACCATATTGAAAGGTAATTGCTTATTCTTGTCTCAGTTTGCCTAATTCTTTTCACCGTGTGCATTGTTTTCAATTCAGTTTGCCTAATTCTTTTCACCGTGTGCATTGTTTTCAATTCATTTCTCACCATTTGCTTTCTCTTTTTCGCAAGGCTCATTGTAAAGGCTTTTTGAATATCTAAAACTGTTTGCCTTGTCCATTACTCTGTTCATCCACACCTTCACCAACACATTGGAACGAAACTGCTAGATTAGTGAGGCAACAGAGACTCACTGTTGAAGATGTCATATATTTTATTATTTACTTTAAAACTACTCACCTGAAGCTACCATGAGACTTCTTTTGTGCTCCCCTTTGTTCTAAAGGTACAATTTGGTACCATCTGGTCATCCCGTACAACATTGTTTTTAAGGTGAATTAATGGAACAGCCATTCCTGAATTCCTTCCAGAGGATGTACTCTGGAGTTTTATCATGCTTTAATTGGTTGATATCTCTTGTTCTGACACCTCTGTCTCAGGTCTTGTCTCATTCTTATGTCCAAATCAGATCACCTTCTTCGAGAGTTACCTCCCTAGCATCTTCTTTTGAGAAAGCTGACACAAATCAATCATTTATCTTATCAGCAATGGTTTTGGTTTACTTTTTATTCCCTTTAATCCCATGTGACCTAGTGACCTCTTCCTTCTTTTATGTTTTCTTACTTTAGTTAATTCAGTCATTTTAGTGTTAATAGCTTCAGCTGTTCCTCCTTAAAACTCACTGTAGCCCCTTTTATACATCTAACATATGACCTTCTACGATTTATTCTGCAGCCCTAGCTTTAGGTTTACAGATGCAAAATTATTTGTTCTGAATAGCCTCTTAAGTCTTGTTGTTCAGTTACATTGTTTAATTCCTTGCCTTTCTGGTCCCTTTTTTGTGAGCTTTGCATTGCATCTAATACTTTTTAATGTTTTACAGGAAGTATCCATATTTCTTCTAAAGCATTTAGGACTTTTATTTTAGACATTAGAACTTGCCTGACTTACCTGGTGAAACTACCCTTTTAAATTTTCAGAATGACTTACACATTTGGTATGCTTTCTCAAAGGTGATAGAACAATATAATAAAATAGTCTAGATTTGAAAGCAAGAATTAAAGACAATGATTGGTGGCTAATAGAAAAGTGTAGTTATTTGGTTTACTAAAAGAGATTCTGCTAAACTAACTTGTCTTTAGGTATTTCCTGAGCAAAAATAATCTTTTTTTTTCTAGGCTAACTGTATATAGAATCATAGAATTGTCTAGATTGGAAGAAACTTTTAAAAATCATTGAGTCCAACCATCAACCGAACACTGTCAAAAACTGTCACTAAACCATGTGACTAAGCACTATGCCTACCCATCTTTCAAATACCTCCAGGGGTGACAATTCCACCATTCCCTGGGCAGTCTGTTCCAATGTTTGATAACCCTTTCAGTGTAGAAATTTTTCCTAATACCCTGTCTAAACCTGCCTTGGCAGAACTTGAGACCATTTCCTCTTGTCCTATTGCTTGTCACCTGGGAGAAGAGACCGAACTCCCACCTTGCTACAACTTCCTTTCAGGTAGTTGTAGAGAGCAATAAGGTTTCCCCTCAGCCTCATTTTCTCCAGACTAAACAATCCCAGCTGCCTCAGCCGCTCCTCATAAGACTTGTTCTTTACACCCTTCACCAGCTTCATTGCCCTTCTCTGGACAAGCTCCAGCACCTCAATGTCTTTCCTGCAGTGAGGGACCCAAAACTGAACACAGTATTTGAGGTGCAGCTTCACCAGTGCCGAGTACAGGGGGATGATCACTTCCGTAATCCTACTCACCACACTGCTGCTAATACAGGGCAGGATGCTGTCAGTCTTCTTGACCATCTGGGCACACTGCTGGCCAGCAATGATATGATAAAACTTAATCTGGATGAATCTGGAGGAAATGGTTAAAATGAAGGAGAGGGAAATACAGAACAAGAACTGTAAAACAGGTAAGAATTGGTTAAAGGAGAACATAAATTATGTTGAAAGTGCAGCTGTTGTTTTAGGCCAAATTTATTAGGATAGTTCTTATTTCAGGTTTTCAATAATACATTAAATATGAAAAAAACCCGATCACAAAGGTTGTTCGAAGAAGCTTTTAGATAGTGCAGAGTTGAAAAGTAATGTTAATGAGATAGGAATACCTTAGATAGGAATATCCTAATGGAAAATTGGGTCATCTCAAAAGCTTGAATGATAGAAATAAGGTGAAACTTAACAGCCATAGGATTGCACAGTAAGGAACTAGAACAAGAATTCATCCTGCAAGCCATCATTTGGAAGTGACAGAGGAGGAGGAAAACCTCTTAATTACAACAGCTGTGGATCACCAATGTAGTGTGCTCTTACAAAAAAAGAAAAAAAGCAAATTCATATCTGTCAAGCATTAAGCTAAACATTTGCAATCCAGATAGATATGCCATTGTTCTGGATGAGAGATGCTGGTAGTCTCCTCCAGAGTTTCTGCTTATTTGTTTTAGTTTAACCGTGTTGCCTATGTCACATTAGCCAAAGTTAGGTTCTTCTCTTACACTGTGAAAATTTAGGTCCTCCTATCTGTTCCAGAATCTGCTGTTAACATATAAGTACAGATAGTGCATAAAATCAGCTTTAAGCTAAAACTATGATTTATGCTTCTATACATGCCCTAATGCATACATCTGCAGTTTCTGGCAGTGTAACTGGTGGCTAAACAATTTAAGCAAAGAAAGTTTGTAGGGATAGGTAATACCTTTTATTAAGCAAACTGTGGAAGAAAAACAAACTAGCTGAAGAAGAGCCCATGTGCCCTGAAACCTGTGGGGTTTTCCCCTCCCCATCTGTCTTAGTTGCTGTAATGAAATATATTACTTCTCCCTTAATATCTTCTTCTTGCGCAAGTTTATACTTCATGCTCAGTCTGCCGGCCCTGCTGTTTTGCTAAGCTTCTCCTAGCAGAGTAAAATGGTAACATTCTTCATCAGTCTCAGCCTGTGAGATTTCATTGCTCAGTACTGAGACTGCTGACATACAGTGTAGTTTATAGTCCAGTACACATAATTACATTAAAAGAGAGAGCCAATTACCTGATGCTTTAATTGTGTGATCCACTTATTTACACTCAGGTTTATGGAAATGGAAAGGCAATGATGGTTGCCCATGTAGTCTTTAATAAACATGCCAGTTGTATTAGATTTCAGCATTGATATCTTTCAGTAGTCCTAGATGAAATATATAAATACTCGCAATTCATCGATAAACTCTTTCAGTGCAGAATTTTTTTGAAGAAAGAGTTACAGTACTAATTGCAAACTGTAATATAGTAAGTACTATTAAAGTCAAAAGCAGCATTAACTGCTAGCATTAGCATTAGCACAGGTGTCCGTACAGGGCCCAGCAGCTATATTAAAATATTTTGTTTATAAGTTTCCAGTGTCAAGACCCACTGAATATGTCTTCTACCATTTTTATATTATCATCTTATTTGAGACACAACTGCAGTATACCATTTGAAGAAGATGGGAAGACATCTGCCTGACTCCTACAGCAAAACCAGGCTAGCAAAAAGACACGGTGCATATTCCAAAGCCATAATTTCAATTCTCATTTTTGCAGTTGTAAAATTCTTGCAGTGCCAGAGATGAACAGTAACGTAATCCAGACAAAAATAAGATTCTTGAACCCTAGAAAAGTCTTAGATCTACATGCCAAATGGGGGAGTTTGCTATCCATTCCAAGAGTTGTATGTTTTGCAGGTACCCCAAGGGGCAGAAGGGGGAATATCAGAAAAGGCTTCAAAACTGACATTGTAGAACACACATTTCCCTTGATTTTTCCATGCATTCCACAAACAGTTAGTTGTACAAATGTGACGTTTATGTTAGTTTGTTTTATCATTAAAGTTCTCTATTTGGAAATACTATTTATGTTTTAACTTAGAATTGGAATTCTCAACCAGAATATTATTCATTTTTCAAGAGTATCTATCAGACACTAAAAGCTATCATCTCAATAGGGATTCTTCCTCATTGTCTCTGATATCATTTAGGTATCTGCTTGTCAGTTCTAGAATGACCTTTCTATATAAATCATGGATAGTAATGTTATAATAGGCATTGAAAATTTTCATTAATAAATTAAAGAAAGGGAATATGGAATGTGCTTTTTATGAAATTAATAAATTTGGGAAAAGAAATGTGACTGCCTATAATAGAAGGGGATTGAATCCAGGACTTATTTCCAGGCTATTAGCTTGCATTAGGAAGGGATAATAATGTACTACATCATGATTTTTATTTGGTTTATCTAAAAAAAATTAGACTCATCTATTCTGCAAAGTTAGCATGAGTAGTGTTAAAGTACCTCAGTATTAATTTTATTTTATTAAGATGTTAAAGGATGCTGCTTATATCAAAACTAAACTAATGTGACAATCTTGACATGCTTTTATTATTTATTCACATTCAAAAATACTTTTTAAAATGAATAAGAGCTCTTCTTTTTTTCTTGTTCTGATATGTTTACTTTAGACAACACTTACTAAATAATGTTAACATTTAAGGATAGACAGTTAGTAATTTTCATCTGATGCTGCTGAATGAGAAGACAGCAAAAGCCAATTGAAGGAAATGCCTTTTAAAAAAATAAACCCAATGTAATTATAATGCCATAAAACGAGGAAGGGAAATAACATGCTATGCCATCAAAAATAATAATTTCATCTAATACTTATTACGGAAAACAGCTCTTCCCTGAATTAATTCTTGTTTCAACTACAACATACCTTATAGAAAAACACCAGGCCCAGTGATGTAGAATACACCATAATCTTTTAGTTGTTCAGTCACTGAATAGTTCCTCCATTATAAATGCATTTATCTGAGTGAATCCTCTGACTGTGAGGCTATCTATATAGTTTTGGCACCACATAAGTACTTAAGTTTTGAAAGAATGTGGCCTTGTTTAAAATTGTTTGCACCGGGATCAGTGAATGTCTGTGTGCTAGAGTAACCTCAAGCAGTTTGGGCCCCTCTAGAGGCTTAGGGGGAGTTTAGAGGGGGAGTTGTGAAAACACTGAATTGTAGTGAGGTTTAGATTGGAGTTGGGATAAATTTGGAAATGCATAGGAGGCAAAGTTTTCAGGCATTTTGTGATCAAAATGTAGACATCAAATGAATTTTAGCCTCTACTGAGCTTTGCCATCTCTTGATAGGGAATATCTAAATTGAAATTTTTAATATATGCAACCACCTTTTCCCTAAATCACAGCTTATTAAGGTACTGTGCCTTGCAGTGCCTTAGTTGTGTTTGTGTATTGTGTCTATTTTATTAGTTACAGATTTTATATGCTTAAAAAATACAGCCAGTTGTGGTTTATCTATATGTGTGCATGAGCATACAAGTACATATATATATATATATGTATATAAAGAAAGAGGGGTGGTTTTGTATCTGTGCATAGCAAGTATAATCATATGGTCACTTACACCAAAGTCACAATTAGTATTTATTTCTGTAATCAGTTCTCTTTTCTTCTGCCAACGTGAAATCAAATATAGGACTTCTCCTTTTTGAATTAAGAAATAACTTTGTAAATTCAGAAGACCCCTTGTTATTTGCAGTAAGACACCTTCAGTAAATGGCACTAAGAAACAAGTTTATTCATTTCGCTTAGAATTTTTGGCTAAATTTCCAATTGATTTTATTCCTTATTAACCAAGTATTAATTCATGTTTTAAAATACAAATGAAAATAAAATAGATCTGTAAGAAAGCTGAAGCGTGGATTACATGATAAATACAACTGCAGAAAACTCTTTACTACTAAAAGTATATTGAAATACTGGTACAGCTAAAAACTGAGAGATGGAAGATCTCCTGTAGTAAACAAGCACTACAAGTGGGTTTTGCAGGCATTTTAACCATTCCAAAAAAGACCTGAGCTTGAATCAGTAAAATGGCTAAGATAGTGAAACTCCATTCCGGAGCAATAGAATCATGAGGTTTTGGATTTAGCCTTGCTCAGAGCTCATCAGCTAAGGGCACAGTGTAGCAAGTGTGTGCTTACTCACTTGTGGGTTAGATCCTTAGTGACAGAAGCAAGATAAGAGTTATGTTACTAACCTTTAGTCCTGTGTTCAAGCCACTGCTTCCCATTAAATTTCATAGGGTTGGAATCTTGATCTGCCAAAATCTGGTTTCTTTCAAATTCAGTAGGAGGATTAAGGCCAAGCAGTCTCCATCAGATTGTGTGTGGAGTCTGTCTAGCCATATGGGTGTCTCTAGGCTTCTAGGGTATTCTAACTTTATATGACTTGTGACATTAATCTCTGAAACAGTCACAGACTTGGAGTCAAGGAACTATTTCAGCTTATGTATTGCAACAATCAGTGAACATAATCTTTTAATTTTGGGATCACAGAAAATACAGGAAGATTTTTCCAGACCGATACTTCTGTGTGTCTGAGGCCTGCTTCACCATAAAGTGCATAAAACTGCAAATAAATCATGAAGGTACTTCTGCTTTGCTGAAGAAAAGGTACTTCTCAGTCAATAGGTGCAAGCTAAATTGTTTGAGGTATGTTGATACACTTTATTGCTGTCTTAGAGATTAGCGGTCAAATGGTGTTCATGATTGAATTATAGAATGGGTTGGGTTGGAAGATACCTTTAAAGCTCATCTATGCCAACCCCCTGCAATGAGCAGGGACATCTTCAACTAGGTGAGGTTGCTCAGAGCCCTGTCCCACCTGGCCTTGAACATTTCCAGGGAAGGGGCATCTGCCACCTCAGCCTGTTCCAGTGTTTCAGCACTCGCAGAGTAAAAAATTTCTTCCATATATCTAGTCTGAATCTGCCCTCTTTTAGTGTGAAATCATTACCCCCCTGTTCTATCGCAACAAGCCCTGCTAAAAAGTTTGTCTCCATCTTTCTTATAAGCCCCCTTTAAGTACTGAAAGGCCACAATAAGATCTCCCCAAGCCTTCTCTCTCCAGCTTTTCATCCACCAGTACACCAAAGTCCTTGTTGGCAGAGCTGCTCTCAATTCCTTCATCCCCCAGCCTGTATTGATACCATGGTTGTCCTGACCCATGTGCAGGACCCTGCACTTGGCCTTGTTGAACCTCCTGAGTTTCACATGAGCCCACTTCACGAGCTTATCTAGATCCCTCTGGATGGCATCCTGTCCCTCAGGCGTGTCAACCTCATCACTCAGCTTGGTGTCATCTGCAAACTTGCTGAGGGTGCAGGCAGGTTTTTGGGTTTTCTTTTTTCACATAGTGCTTCTTGGAGCCAAGTCTCCTAGACACCGCATTGCCTACATTTTGGCAATGGTACTCATAGAAAAAGAATATGCTCTGTAATTCATCTCTTCAGAAGCATTCAATGCATAATTTATTGTATCCATGCATGGGTATACACACACATATACACAGAGTTATTACTTTGCTTGGTATTGAATATGGAACAGATGGTTGAGACAGTTACGACCATTGTCCTTGGCTGTAGGATAGTATAAGCCTATTGGTAAAGTTGTTTAACAGCTGTTATCTTTCAAGATGTTCCAATTTCAGCCAGAAATAGCTACTGAGAGTTATGTAGTTAGGAGATTGCAATAATTATAGAAAAACAATAAGTCTAAGATACTTAAAAGGTTAAAAGCTGTTGTTTACGTATAAACTAATGCTAGCCAGTATTTGAAAAGTTATGTCTTTCATTTACTATAAAATGTAGTTTACTTTCAAAAGCTATAAAAAAAAAAATCATTGGTAGTTGGAAATTCAATTCATGTTGTGAAGTCTTAGAAGAAATTTCTGCAAGGTGGAATCCAGCTTGGTATTTATGCAATTTCACTGAAGCATTCTTCACAAACTGTGGAAATAAAAGGTTAGCATTTTAAAGAATGAGCTACTTTTCTGTTTTTAAAATATGAAATTTAGGAAGGAAGTATTCTGGGGGGTTGTATGCAACCTTGGCAATGCCATTTCAGGAAGAGGAAAAAAAAGTTGCGCGTTAATTGTTTTCCATTTGTGCATTTTGACCCTTCAAAATGGCGGTAAGTAGGCAGGGGAGATTACACCTGCTCTGGGATTACCTCTTTGTGTTGAGGTAGGGAGGACAGCTTCCAGGCTGCAGGAAGTGGCAAGAAGAGGAAGGAGTAGAAGGAGAACTGCCGCGTGACAGCGTGACCAAGAGAGCAGTGAGACAAGCTCAGAGCCAACAGAGCTATGCCTCTGTGGCAACAAGCTTTCCAGGGACAGGAGGCAATTTACTGCATGCAAAGACCTGTGCTTCAAAGGTGCAGGGGCCAGGTACAGACTAATTTATAGTCCCTAATTTTCATTCTGCTCTACATCATCATTTTTACATTTTCCTATTTACAAAAAGTCTAGTTCTATTGCAGTAAATCTGGTTGTGAATGTAGCCTGGCTTTGCTATCTGCCAGTTCTTGTGGCTTCCTCTTTAGCACACAGGCTTTTTGGATTACCTTTCTCATCAACCTGACTTGGTGAAGTGAACCTAGCTACAAAAAATACAGAAAGCGCGGAATCTACAAGGAGCAAGTATCAAGTCTTATATTGGCTTTGTATTGATCATAGAGGGGAAAAAACATTTTAGTATTAGGCTGTCTAGGAATTAGGACTTTCTGTCTTTCGTAAAAAAACCTTTCCAGTTGGAAAAATATAACTTTTATTGACACATATGTTGTTCCTGCTGTCCAACTCTGGAAGAAATTCTGCAGTATGTTTGATTAGTGTTGTAATGCAGCTTCCTTACCATACTATCCCCAATTTATATAAAAGCAATGGAGTTACTTGGGTTAAAAATATGTCTCTTTATCCTTCTCCTATGATTTTCTTCTCAGGATAGAAAAGTAAAAGTCTTATGTAAAATCTGTAAATCTGGTTTCATGTAGCTTCTGCCAGCTGTTGAAAGTTAAGACTTAACTGCTGTAGTTGACTGTTTTAATGCTTTTACAATGGCAATCTTCTTTTGTAGTGCTTTTCAGGAGGTCTGTATTTGTGCCTACATAGAAATGAAAATGAAGTTCAAAAGAAGTCATCACCACACAATTCCATGTCTTTGCTTAAAAAAGGCTGTTGTGTTGTCAGTAATGATACTACAGCTGAGTACCGAGGTACATAAAACAGCTGCAGGGAGGTGCTTGCATGCCACGTTCCTGCATGGTAATAATTATTGGTATTCACTGACTTTGACGAATACTTAATGGAACTTAATTTATTGGGAAAAAAGGTGGGAAATACAGATTCTAACACCAGAAAAACTTGAACCAGTAGTTACTGTTCTGTTCCACTGGTAACTATTAGACTAGCACAAATAGGCATGAGCTGAAATTCAAGGAATTCCTGTTAAACGTACAAAAGAGCTCTTTTTGCATTGAGGGACAAGCAGTTGTTGCCCAGAGAGGTTGTGGAGTCTCCATCTTTTGATATTCAAACATGACTGAACAATGCTCTTGGCAACCTATTCTGGCCCTGCTGTGAGCAGGAGAGGTGTGCTGGCTGATCTTCAGATGTCCCTTCCAGTCTGTGATTCTATTAAGACAGGTATTTCATCTGGTACTGTCACAATGACTTATAAATTTTGGGTTCTTCTTTCTGTTGTTACCTGGTTTGGGTTTTTTTGGTAAAATTTGTAAAGTGAAATGAATTTTCATAGGTGGTAATATATGTTTACGTACACATCATGTCTTTATCACTCACAGCTACTACAGTAAGAACTACATTGCCTGTCCATCTAAGAAATCTAGGATGCTAAGATTTTTTACTTTAGTTAACAGAATTTTATAACACATGTAATATTTATTTGGCAGTGCCTCTGTTTCAAATTATCTTTTTATGGTTCTCATGGTTAAATATTACAATGCCAACTTAAAAATACAAATGAAGGTTCTTTGTTTTATTATTTGTGTCCTTGAGATATGTCTAATGGGGTCTTAAAATAAGTCGTCTGTTACATTCTTTTGTTGTCTCTGCTAATGAAAATATGAATCTTCTTAGGTTCTAATTGATTTTTAAGCCACGTTCCTTGCATCAGTGAGTCAGTACATTCCTATTGTTTATATCAGAGATTTACTGTCCATTAGCTTTGATTCTGTTTCTCCTGAGTGGCTTTACATTCCCAGAAGATTAAATTCTTGTAAATATTTTTCTCTTTGCAGTGAGGAGCTACGGAAAGAAGCACGACAGCTGAAACGTGAACTGCTGGAAGCAAAGCAGAAAAAAGAAGAAAGAGCTTTAAAACCCAAAGAAAAGGAAGGTAAGAGTATATTATAGCAGATGTTGTGTAGATCTCCAGTTAACATTACAGCTTTCAAGTTTTTCAGTAGTTTTGTGTTTCATGTAGATAAATGTAGACACTATATTGCTGAAATGTAATTATTTTTTTCCCAAGAAAATTAGTTTTCCTTAAGAATGTTAGTAATGTTACAGTATATCAATAACTTATACCAGTAGTATCCATGCTTTCAAACAAGGTAGTATTTGTCTTTTCAAACGTTTTTTAGATACATCTGTGTAGTTGGGCAAGCTTCTGGATTTAAAATATCATGGCATATGATTGAATTCTTTGGTGGGGACATATCTGTTCTGACCTCTGACTTGGAAAGTTATTTTGGCATTCCGACTTGGAAAGGTACTTCAATGCAGATGGTTAACTTTGAACTCAAAGTTACTGACTTCAGACTTTTATGCATCATACAACACCAGTGGAACTCAGATGCAGAAAGTCAGTTTCATGTTTATTTTCCATAAACCTTAGCAAAATGGGATCTTCAGATGCCCGCTTCATTGTCAGATAAATTTTATACTCTTTCTAAATGTGTATAAAATGCTAAGTTTATAATAGTATGCAATGTTCATGTTGTAGTGCTGAACTGAAGGGTAAAAAACAGGCTGGCTTTTAGGCACTCCGGAGTTGCCAGACACGTTTTTGGAGTGGGTTCTTGGTCCGGTTCTCAATACTGTAAGAAATCTGGAAGAAAATACAAAATTATTCAGAAAAATTTCCACGTAACACGCAATTTAGAAGAGCAGTAGAAAGTTTAACATTAACGTTTTTAGCAAGAACTCATGGACACTCTTGATTAACAGGTAAGCTTAGTCAGCTACCAGTTTGGGAAAATAAAAAATGTAGTATCTTGAATTTGTATACAAAATCTAGCACCAAATTTTACAAAGTAGTGGCTCTGAAAAAGTTCTAGGAATCATGCTCAATCACTGAATGAATATAAGCTCTCATTGGCAAGATAATGAATGCTGTCACCGGTCACATAAAAAAAAGCCTTGCAAGTAGAAGTGTAGAAAAGGTAAATATGTCTTACATACATATATGATAAATTATATTGAATAGTGCCATGGTTGGCAGTTGTAATACTATCACTTAAACGTTATACCTGTTCTAGTGCCAGTTAAGTCAGAAGACTTACTGTGGAGCAATTTGAGTAGATCCACCTTTACAGTAACTGATTTAAGTAATACTTGGGCAATACTCATAGTTACTACTTTGGTACAGTTTTGAATGACACTTTTTATTCAAGGAAGGGGAGTTTATATACTAGGGTGGTTGGATTTTTGCTTTCTTTGAAATGAACGGTGGGTAGGAGATAAACGTGTTGAAAATCTGTAGGTAATAGCTAATGGTGAAAATAATCTTGAATAATCTTGGTTTTCCTTTTTGTGATTACTGTCAGAGTCCAGGAAGTGGTCTGTTCCAGTACCTTGTGAGAAAATATGGCAGGCAAGAACCTATTCAACATGTTCTTCAAGTACCTAACTAAAATTTCTGAAATTAAACATGTTCTAAAATTTAAAAGACATTAAATGAGTTGCAAGTAGTGAGGGGCAAAATGATTAATGAAAATACATAACAGGAGATGAATGAACAAGAAGAGAGTTGGTTGTCTGTGGCTAAACAAAGAGGAAATAAGCTTGAATGCTTGTTTTCACTCTGTGAAACTTTGTTCAACTTTGCGGTCAACTTTGCGGTCAACTTTGATCATATGGTTATATATGATCAGTGACATAGAAGGAAGCATTCAGGTACAGAACAAGCAATTAGAGACGACTTAGATAAATTAGGTGCGTTAAAATCATTTGAACTTGATGACGTTCACTGAAGCATATTATGGAGTTGGATAAAACAGTCGCAGAGACATTAACAAAACATTAACAAAATGCTTTTAAGAGAGTTTTTTGTAATCAATCAGGAAAAGGGATTCTGTTTATTAGTGATCTGGAGAAGACAACAGATTACCTTTATTAAATTTGCAGACTGAAAAAATATATGAGACAGGCAAGGGAAAAAATGTATGTGCTAATGCTGCATTTTCATGTACAGTTGTTAAAATGGAGAGCTGAGTGGCTCTTCGCTTCCACATGTCCATGTTGGAGCTTTTACTGATCTTATTCAGGTTAAATTGGAAGAAGCGTTCCAAATTGGAGCTTTTACTGATCAGATTCAGTTTAAATTGGAAGAAGTGTTCCATTTTTTTCTTTGGTAGGATGGTTTTGTGCTGGGTTGGTAGATTCAGTTCATAGCTAGGTATATAATCAACACTTACTTTTTTCTTCACCCATGCTTTAATAGTTTTTCTAAATCCATTTCTAGCTCTCAGTTTGGATATTTTTTCAGAGCCAGCATCAAGCAGAAAAGAACAAGGTAGAGATTCAATCTTAAGTAAATTTTTTTTTAATCTGTCCTTAAAAGTTCAGGAGTCAGATTCTCTTTGCTAATTTATCAGGACACCAGCTCACTTGCCAGTATTGCCAAAATTTAGATGTAGAGGGAGGAACTGAGCTTTTAAATAAAACAGATTTTTAAATGTAGGGTAAGTGTCTTTTGCAGCATTTTACAGATCGCATTCTATACGTAAGTTTCATTTGCTGTCTTTAGTAAGTAGTTTGTTCCCATGGCTTAACCTTAGCCAGCAACCAGGACCACGCAGCCACTCGATCAGTTTCCCTCTCTTGGTGGGATGGAGGAGAAAATCGGAAAAGTGAGAAAGCTTGTGTGTTGAGATAAAGGCTGTTTAATAAGTAAAGCAAAAGCCATTCATGCAAGTATTAAAGATGGAAACTTACCATCTTTAAATACTTAAGATTCAACTCTTCCATCCCACTCCCTACCTAAATTAGACATATCTTAAAGTATCTGCTAGTGAATTAGTTCATCTAGTCTTCTGCTAGTTTGTATCCAATTGTTCAGTATCTTTTTTGGTGGTACAATGCTTGGAACCAAGTGCAATAATACAACTGTGCTTTTACAGTTAATGCCTTTGTAGCAACAACCACACAGTCACAGCCACATTACAATGTAAATTCATGTTAAATTTGTTTTCTAGTACAAAACTGAAATATATGTATTTCATTATATGTAAACTTTGGTTTGAATATAAAGAAATCTAATAGCAGTAAAACAGTGTTCTATCTGAGCAAGTAATTTTGCCCTAGAGTTAAAAGCATTTATTACGTCTCACTTATTTCACTTAGTCATTTTTTGCTTATTGGCCTGAATTTTCATCAATGCTATAGAGCTGTCAACGTGCAAGACAATGTGCTAAATTTGTAACAGTTTACCTATTCCATATTAGTTTACATACAAGAAATTGCATCTATTTAAAACAGACTACTATCAGGGAATGAATGTGTGTGTAGCAAGAGATGTTTCCATTGTTCTCGGCCTGTCCTCCTGGGGAATGTGGGATGGAGAGTGAGTTGTGTCATGCTGTATCAGGTATGTCTATGAGGATGGTGCAGACACTTGCACAGTGTCTGCCTATGCTCTAAGCTGGCTGCATTAGGAAAAAATGCTAGTTCAAGAGGCTATGTAACTGCATTAATATGATTCTGTGCTTGATTAATAAACAGTGGATCTCAGCCAAAACTTGAAACTGCACTTGGAGAAATTCACTGAAGACCACAAAACTGTGAGAATAAGGCTTAGGTCATACTGGACTTTTGCAAGATCAGTACTAATTCTGAGAGGACACTAATAAACATGTGATAGTGAGACACATCTATTTTATGTGCACTGGCAGATCTTTATTAGTACTGGTATCACACTGCAAATTGTTGATGTCACACATTATGCCTACCTAATTTTTTTCCGTATTCAGAGATTAGAGTAATTAAGGAAGATTGGGGGGGGGTGTGAAAATGTGTTTACATTGTTTCAAGAGGACAGAAAAAAACCCTAATTCCCTCTGTACTTGTTTGATTATAACCAGCCTTCCAATTTGTGAATAAGATTGTTGACTATGCCAGATTGCTGTCAAGACCTTACTTTAAATAAGATGTTTTTCATTTATGTGACATTTGCTGTAGTGATGCCAGAAATTACATCAAACACTATAATTTGAGAGCTGAATTACTTCAGCATTTTGAAGTACTTAATCAAATATTTGAAAAAGGTACTCTTTTCAAAGTCCTATAGTGTAAACCTGTGAATATACTTCAATGAAATTTGCTTTAGACAAGTACCATCTGCCCAATTGACCTTATCAATGCCTATAAGTATCTAAAGGGTGGTTTGAAGGAGGAGGGAGCCAGACTTTTTTCAGCAGTTGCCAGTGAGAGGACAAGGGGTAACGGGCATAAGTTGGAACATAGGAGGTTCCACTCAAATATGAGGAAAAACTTCTTCACAGTGAGGGTGACAGAGCCCTGGAACAGGCTGCCCAGGGAGGTCGTGGAGTCCCCTTCTTTGGAGATTTTCAAGACCCGCCTGGATGCAGTCCTGAGTAACATGCTCTAGCTCTGGGCAATCCTGCTTCAGCAGGGGAGTTGGACTAGATGATCTCTATGGTCCCTTCCAACTCTAAAAATTCAGTTAAAGTCTCAATTGTAATTATATGTTGGTTTTAAATAGTTAGTAGTATTTAAGAATGACTATTTTAGGTTTTTCCTGTTAGAACGTTTTTGTAAACTGTCTGATAATCTGTAGATGGTAAAATTTAATTGTCACATATAAGAAAATAGAACAGCTACAAAATACTGTAAGCAAAGAAACCCAAAAACATTCAAGTATAAGAATTCTACTGAGGCATTATTTTCTGCTTTAATTGTGGTACAGGAATCAAATGATTGAAGTGTTTGGAAAACTCCCAAAATCTCAGAAGGATGCCAATTTAAGTTTGTGTTTCACTTCTGTTTTATTGTTAAGTTTGGGCAATGTCAGTGGCACTTAAAGATTTAGGTCCTGTCTTACATAGAAAGATGCTTTGTTGAACTCTGAGACTAACAGATTTTTATACCCTCGCGAACATCAAGAGAACAACGAAATCCAAATTTTGAGCATTTGTGAATTATGCAACACAAATACAAGAAGTATGGAGATTTTACAGCATATACAATACAGCTCTGTTGTATCAAAGTATGCATCTTGAATGTGTCACTTTTGCAAACCTTTAAGTTTTCTTCCACTATTTACATTTTTTTTCCTTATTTAACCTCTTAGAATAACCCAGCGTCCTTATTCAGCTTCTTCCCTGCTAAAGTGAATGGTTTTTCCTCTTGTCTCTCCATCTACTAAAGAAACATGGACAAAAACCTTACTGTAAGCCAGCTTTGGTTTTAGTAGTAATCTTAAGCACGTGCTCAAAATCAACTGACATTAGACAATTAATGGCTTTTTAGACTAGGACTGAGCCTGAAAGCTACCAAATTTCAGAAATATTCACTAGAAACTTCCACTGTTGCATATTGAAGTGTACACTGTTTTGCAAATTGGTGGGCTCTGCACTTTCAAAGAAATGCTTTGAAGCTCTAGGAATTACTTCTAAGATTTTATTATTTGAGTTCGTTAAATGAATGAAAAAGTTTGTTCAAGAACTGTAGTTTTTTCACTGTAGCAAACTTAAAATCCAGTAGTCAGGTCAACCCTGGAAGCTCATTCGGTAAGCAAATCTATTCAGTTATTCACAGTCAGTAAATATTTCCTCTTACCTAACTTGTAAGCAAACAGTGGCTCTTTGGGAACTTAGGCAGGCCAGAGCTATGGTAATGGTAACTGAATAGAAGTTAAAGATGCAATGAAAATCCGGGAAGAGAATTAGTCCTAAACAAAAATATACTGGACAGTATGTTATAAATTTTCAAGCATAACACTATTTCACATTGTATTTTCTGGTATATTCATTTTTATACTCATTTACAGTAAATGAATATTTCTATTTTCATAGACGTAGTATTTAATGCTGGAAGAAAATTTTTTCCTCAATTCTGGAAGAATTGTCTTATCTGTCTTAAATCTTAATTATATGAAGTGGCTTTATGTTTTCCATCTGTCACTTCTGATAGGAATTCCATTTTAATTTATGAAAGGCATATCAGAATTTATTTTGTAATTCATAAGGGTTTTGTTTGCGTTTGGAACAAAAATAGTTTTTCACTCCAAGACTTGAATCTCATTAAAATTTTGAAAATCAGTACTCTGTAATTCCAGAAGAATGCAATATTATCTGAATATTGATGAACAGCTGAAAGTAGAATGTACTGCACAAATACAGGAATGTGTTTTAGGCCTCCTATTTTAATGCACAAAAACATTCAATCATAATTTCTTTCATTTCAAACCCAGAGTTGTACATAGTTTTTCAGGTTTTTGTTTTCCCTTCAGTATTTAGTCTAGCTATACCATGCATTTCTTGACATTTCTGTCTAGTAGGTCTTTTATCATGTGAAATGTGTCATCTGAGTTTCTAAAGAGTGCATTTGAAACACTGATGAAAATGAATAGGACCACCACATTTAAAACATGTACAAACTCTGCTAAATAAACTGGGGTGCCTTTTAATACAGATTTCTTTGTACACTCTCCTTATTACCTTACCTTGATTCTGCATGAACTCATGATTACGTAGGCAAAGTGCATTACAAGAGTTAATAGGATTACTTTTGTGAAGTTCAGCATATCAGGAATCTTTTGTAATGTAAGATACTTCAGTCTATTCGTGTAAAAATCTTCATGCTAGCTGTACCTCATCAAAGAAAAAACATAAACCAAAATTCTTTCATTGATCCTCGTCAGTACTGTAGGCTCTTTCTTTTTTATGGTGATTCTAAACCTTCGGAAACAACAGGTATTTTTCTCTGTCACAATATGTATTGTTTCTACGCTTCTGAAGATTAGTGTGATTCTGATAATACTTTCAGCAAACAAAACCTCTTCTTTTTGCAACAAACTTCTTAATTGCAGCTTCATTGTCCCTTTCTTAAAAAGGAAACAAAATCTCTAGATTTTATACAGTCAACCTCCTTTATTATAAGGTCAGTCATTATTACAAAGTTTATCAAGACTGATACGAATAATAAAATGATAAAATAACAAAGTTTGTACTGTGGAAAATTGTATGCATACTGTCAGAAATATATTTGTCTCAAATTGTACCTTGTATGTCCCAAAATTGGAATACGTTCTAAGCCACTGTTACTCCATCTGCAATGCTAGAAATGAAGCGCAGTCATTAAGGTCGACATGAATATCAGCATAGGCAGTGATTGCACTTTTCTTGTCTACCATAGTCAGCAGCCTAAAACTCATACTTCTTAGTTTTCATAAAGTAGAAGATAAAATTCAGTTGCAGTTTCCAAAATAGGGTGTGTCTGATGCAACTTTTGGTGTGTGTTTATTACGCTATTAAATTTACCAAGTGCTTTAGGAATTAAGCTTAAAATTACTTTATCAAACTTTCTCTTCTGCTCCACTTCTTATTTAAGAATTGATCCAAAACCATCCAGACTGACATTCAGTTCAGTTCAACACCTTGGATCAAGTTCTCATGTCTTTATATACTTCTGCAATTATGTAGTTAAAAACTGACATCATTTGAACTGTTCCTAATTTAAGTGTGAGCAAAATAAACCCTTCTGTATTTTTTTTAAATCAATCTCTTCCTTTCTGTTTTAAAGACTTCTGAATCTCCTCCTTAGTTTCAGGCTATCATTGGAAACCGTGTCCCAAAACCAAAGTTTTAGGTTAGATTACACCATCAGGTTGGCATCTGTTACTCCTTAAAGGGATATTTCAGGATAGAAGAATATATCTGAAAGAAAATAAGTTACTTAAAAGCTAAGGTTTTTGTCATGGTAAGATGAAGGTCCTCTTGGCAGTAACTCAATCTACCTGAGGTAAATAACAACGTACTTAGAACTTCTGTTAAAAGTACAATGAAGTGTATTTTAAATAAGGAAGGATGTCTTTTTAATTTCTTTTTTTTCCTCACTTTCCTTACTGACAGAATGTAAACAGCAACTTGTTCAAACTAAGGAAAAAATCTTTCTTTGCCTGATGCTATTTACACTTTGTGATGAGCAGCCTCTAGGACCCAAGTGTGCAAGATCTCTGTAATTTAAACTGGCATCTTGTGCATCCTGTGATACTTACATAAGGCATTTAATTGTTATTTCACTGCTGTGCATCCATGTCAAGTTTCATTTATTTTTGTCTGAATAAATCCTCTTACATTAAGGAGTTTGAAGCTTCAATATTTTAACATTGATATAATGATCCTTATAATTCTGCTGGATCAGCAAAGTGGACCTAAATTTGTCAACCTTGCTGTGAAGTCAAATCGGTCACACAGTGTTGTGGTTCCTCTTTTTCCCATCCCTATTGCAAAAGATTTGAAGGGGCTCTGGGTTGCTGACTGGGAGATATGAAGTATCAGCCAACAATCCATATTCACATTTTAAAAGGGGTTTTAAATTTTTAAAGGGTTCTTCCCACCAATAACTCTTTCCTCCAGATGTTTTCTTTTGCTTCCTAATTACCTGAGTTTATTTATGCAGGCACAAATAATTTTATCAAAGATTTGATACTTAGCAAAACTGAATGTTTTATCTATATTAAAAAATAGACACTGTCTGTGGTTTTGAAGTGATTGTTTGGAGTTTTAAAATGTGTTAGAAACCCAATGTTTTAGGGACTTTTGAAAGTCCTTCCTGTTGTATTACTTGCTTTTAATGTGGAGTAATAAGTTGTAAGACCTCAGGAGAAATACAAGCATGTCTTTAAGTCATTTTAATGAAAGGTCCAGAAATATGATGCATACAAGTGCATAACTGTTTTGGTTGACTCAATTTGAAGTTAGTTCAGGTGGACCTGATTATCTTTTGTCTAACTTATGAAAAGGCTTTCCTAGGAGGCAGAGAGAATGAAATTGAGGATTAGAAAAAACTCTGACAGGCAAAGACTCAAGAAAACAATAATGTCAAGAGAAGACTTTAACTGAATTTTAAATTTTTTGTGTTAACAGTAAGTGACAACCATATGAGTGTGATAAAAATACACAAACACACAACTGCAGGGGAATTTAACCTATTTGTATGATAATTATATTTGAGCTGCACTGGATTAAGCTAAAATCTTAGTCAAAAGACATGTATGACTAAGGATCACATCTTTAAATTCAGCATATTTATATCAAAGTTTTGGATCTCAGGTTTAAATGTTTATGGCCAGTTTGAGATTGACGTTTTCATAAGTTTTCAAGAACACTCTTCTCAGTTATTTCGTTGGTCATAGAAAGGCAATTATACTTATCATCAGGTAACTGGGATTAATTTCAAAGCACTCCTTTTGGTAAATGTCACCTGAAATGTTGTTTTCTTTAAGTGGTTTTGTAGTTCAAGTTATTTATTGCACTTTGTTATTCTCTTCAGTTGATCTGAAATTACGCTACATGAGATTTTATGGCAGATTTGATTTCATTCATACATCTGTTTAATCATCCCTAAATGTCTGTGTGTATGCATGTATCTTTTTTGGTGTTTCTAGGTGTTTGGTTTTTTTCTTTATCTTGCTGGTACCTGTAACTGTCATTATATCCAACATATCGACTGGAAAACAGAAAAAAAAGCTCTGAATGGTATTATGTATGTTTGATTGTTTTCCCTGATATTCTTTAAATACATACATGCAGTTTATAAATTAGGATAAAAACAAAATAAGATTTTTTTGTAGAAATATACAAACAAATATTTTATATGTAGATATACAATTACAAATTTATTTCGTCTTATTATGAAATGTTATGTTTATAAACTTTATAAAAAACTTAAGGTGAGAGAGAAATTTAGTTTGGAATCAGAATTTTTCTCTTCATAGCTGTCAGCAGTCATCTAAAAAATACTGATACAGGGTTTGATTTAAATTTACAGTTGATGAGGATGTATATTCTGAAATTTGTTGAAACAATTTCCTTCATAAATATTTTCTGTTCCTTATTTCCAACGGACATCTGTAACATTGTGTTCTTCTGTTCCTTACCAGGAATAAAAATCCTGTAAATAAGTGTAAATAAGCTTCCAGTACACGAAAGCAATATGTAAAATATCTTAATGCTATTCAAGAGGACGAAAGTGTGAAAGGATGGTGTTGATCAATTTTTTTAATTCAGATTTTGTCCTGTTAAATTATTAATTTGTCATGGCTGTGGATATTCTGCAGAGAAGGAACTGTTAAGAAGGTTTTTCCTGATTGACAAGATGAACAAAATTGAAATGTTATGGGTTTTTTTTCCCTATTGAAAGATAAAGTATTTGATTTTTGGCTACTTCAGCTTACAAAACAGGAAAACTGTGAATTTGTCAATAGGCAGTATTTGTCTGTATTTGTCTGCTCCGTAACAAATAGTCATATGATATTAATGCACACAACAGTTCGTCTCCTTCAAGAAAGACCTTCAGAAATGAAGGTAAATTTATAAAAGGAATTTCAACAGTTTTCATTTTTCGTCTTAACATCAGAGTTTTTGTTTCTGTTACTCTGCTTTCCCTGGCTCCATAGTAAAATAAAGTTGAAACAAAAATTTTTGGACTCGTTTTCTGCCCAGTACAGTGTTGTGTTTTTCATTTCAGCAAGTAGCAAATCATTCCACTTGCTGAGAAAGCAATACAACTGAATTTATGGAAGTGTTTTGCTTGGTATTTCAGAAGTCATAAATGATCTCCAAAATTATACTAAATCATAAAACCAAATTTAATTTGTTTAACCAAATATATTTCCTTGTTCAGAGGAGGAACCTGCTCCAAACAGTGTTGTTGAAGAATACCTTCAAGAGAAGAGAAAATATGAAGACATGCGGAAGCAGCAGCCAAAGAAAGGGACATCTCGCGAAGATCAGGTAATAGTTTGACAACCTGAGGAAAAAATTCCAGAAAAAATTCTGGAAATGTTTCTCCTTTCATTTGTGTAAAAATACAGTTTAAAATCTGTTATATTTTTCATTAAAAGAATCTTATTATTTGTAAAAATAAATATGTACTCTTTGATCCCCTGTTTGATTACCCAATGAAGTTTCAATGTGCATTTGAAAGTGCTGTCAGTTTAGTCACTAAAATCTTCCAGAGGAAATGCTACCCATGCAGAGGTATCCTTGATTACATTTACAAGAGCTTGCATTTCTGTACAGTACTTTTCTTGGCTCTGCAGCTTGCCATAAGATAACATTGGGACAGAGGTTTGCATACTTGGCATCTGTTCAAAATGGGTTTTTTTAACATTTTAAATTGTTTTAAAGAGATTAAATTCATGCACACCTTTGGTGTTGTGAAATGAACAGAAATAGTTTTTAACTGAACTGACGAAAAGCCTTTTTGAATATAATGAAAATTGTTTTTCAAAATGAGCTAGGGTTTATATAGACTTTAGTATGCAAATATGAGGGAAGTACAGTTTGATATAAATATTTGTTGTTTCTGCAATGGGAAAGTTTGAAACTGCTTGCGAAGTGGAAAATACCATTAACTTAAAATCTATGCAGTACATCAAACGCATTGGTTTATAAGTGCATGTCAATTCAGCTATGAAGATGTTCATAATCAACTGTTGAAGCTAAAAGAGATTGGAAACTTGAGGCTTAGTAACATCAAAGCAGTGGCTGGCAAACCTTTATGCATGCAGCAAGCTGATTTAGCTCTAAACTAAGAAGTTTATGGAAACTTTGTACATTCAAAAGTCCATTAACTTTGAATCAAAGAGTACTGAGGCTCTTTTGGCAATGTGGATCAAGGGACTTAAAACCACTTCTAATGAATTTATATCAGCCCTGTCCTGGACATCATACTAAAATAAGATGAGGTGGCAGGGATGTATATTTTAGTGGATCTTAATTTTGATTTATGTAACCCTGCTAGGAACTATTCAACAATAATTAATCAAGTTATTTGTAATACATTTCACTTGTGGAGAACTTCTTTTGGCCTTTCATCCCTCCTACTTTGTCCTACGGCACAATACCATTTTCCATCCTCTGTACAAGAGTTAAACAAGAGGGGATAAGGTATGTGTCTCCTTACAATGCTAGATATTGGAAGTCCTAACCTTATAATTCTACAAGGATCAATTTACAAAGTCATTTGATCCACAGTATGGCATCTAATCACTTACTGCAAAAATGCCTACTAAGGTATTTCAGATTTATTTCTATCACCAGGCCTATTCACAGGAATGTCGGTACCAGAGATAATTACACAAGACACAAGGACTGTGGCTGTGGTTGGTCACAATCTCATGTAAAAAGGATTAGTTTGTTTTCTTCTGGTGGCCTAGACACTGATTTGCTGTCTCAGGTGTGGCAAGTATGGGACTTGTTTGCAGTAGTATGGAAAGCTATAGAACTTGAACGATTTGCAGGCCCAAATAGCTTTGAAATTTTCCTCTCTCCCATCTTAAACCAAAAATAAAAAAAAAAAAAATGCAAAAAAAACTCCAAAACCTGCCTTTTCCAGTGCTAAAATATGTTTTTGAAAGGATTCAAAAGCCAGGAAACTCCTAAAGTTAAGATTGCTCCCAGAAGGAAATTTGATTCCAGTGAACACTTCTGGTATTTCCTATTTCTGTTTTCTATCCTTGTTTAGTTTTTATTCTTTTAAATTTGAAAAACTTGACCAAACAAAACTAAACAGCCATACAGAGGTGTTTTACAACATAGGTGGCCAACCTATCACCTAAAGATCAAATGTAGCCTGCCACATAAATTCAGTCAAGCGTTTATTCCCTGATGCTTTCCTTTCCAGGAATGTCTCAAATATCAGCAAGAAGTAAGCTGTGGGCTGTGCAAATTATTCTTATGGTCTGCTCTTTTTTTGAAGCAACCCCTCTCCCATCACAAGGCTTAGGCATACAATTCTTGTATGATCAAAATCTCATTCCACATGATCAGAAACAAGGTCTGCAGTTTGATCTTCCATGTGTCACCAGAGATTTGGTGACTTCATTGTAGCTGAAAGACTGGGCAATGTTAGCTGGAGAATAAAATACGAAATATAAATATGTATGAACTTAATGTATGCAGCATAAGATCTTGCATCTGTAGAATTAGTCAAGGTGGCTCATTGCATTTGAGTCAAAAGCTTTGATTTTTTTTCAATGTTGGTACATAATGTAAAAGATCAGCAATTGAAAGTATATATCAATCAAACTAGGTCTTCAAAGCTTGACTGATCTGTAATTTATACAATGGATTGCTTTAGGAGAAGAAAATAGGTTCATGCGGTAAAATTTGGTGTAAGACATCAGTGTTTTTTAATCAGCTATTTTATTCTGTAAGTAGCCACAAGTTTTTATTCCTTAAATATGCATTTTGATTTCACCAGACAGACAGAGAAGTGGTCTCTCACACCTGTGGGGCGCTCTCCCTGCTTGCTTTTGCTACCTCAGCATTGCTCGCTTGCTCTTGCTTGTTCTCTCGATCGGTGCTCTCAATACATTTTTGCTTTCTCACCCCTCACACCAACTCTCCCTGCCTCATGCTCTCTCACTTGCTTCTCTACAGTGTTTCCTTCAAATTCATATGAAACATCTCTCTTCCGTCCCTTTATACTATTTCTCAAAATAATAATAGTTTAAAGATGCTGAATATGCCTGTTGTTGTGTATAAGTATATATAGCTTGTCTAAAACCATGTATTTAATTTCAGACACTGGCGCTGTTGGACCGATTTAAATCTAAGCTAACCCAGGCAATTGAAGAAACTCCTGAAAATGAGGTTTCTGAACCTGAAGAAGATAATGATGAAGGATGGTGAGTTTTTTGGATTTGGATTTCTGTGTTTACTGCTGGAAATCCTACTGCACTAATATAGTCTCACTGTTAAGCATAAATTTAAGTAGCAGAAACGTTAAATGTGAAAATGGTTGCTGCAGCAGGGGTCAGCTAAACTGTACTGGTTTAGCACTCTTGAAAATAAGGTGAGAGAGTAGAAAACGTTTTTGCTTTATGTAGTGTTAAGTCCTACTAAAACTCTGTGTTGGGCGTGGTAAGTATTTTAAAAACTGATGGATGAGATTAAGATAGACTGATAGACTCTCATCTGAAATGTAGGGTGACCCTAACAAAGCAGGTAGCACTGGAATTGATAACATGCCGCAGAAGTTATTACCTCAGCAGTTCCCAGAAAAGGAAGCAACTTGTACCATGTGTCTCATGTTCATCTTCCGTACAAAGAACCCATCTTAGGCAGGCAAGGGGTTAAAAATCAGTATGATTTGAAGTGTGATCCTCAAGTCCTAGAGTACAAGCTGTTAGATGACAGTAAAAATATCTGCAGAAAATGATGAGGAAAAAAGAAGAAAAAGGTAACAAAAATGCTTTGTAAGGACAGGTCATCTCTTTTTATAAGGCAGGCAATATAGCTGGTCTAATAAAATAGGCTGTCTCTGCTCACAACTTTTTCCTTAGGCATAAGCCAGCACAGCTACAACAAAACTATCACTAACATAGAAACTTTAACAAAGTTCTTGGCAAGTGTTTTAAGACAATCAGTATTTCCATATCTCAGATAAATTTAAGTTATCAAGTGAAAATGAGTAATTACATATCTATTTTTTTATATAATTATATACCCTTACAATCTCCTAAAGGCTTCCTTCTTGGGAGAGAGAAACCAATGGGATGCCTACCTGCCCCCAAATCTCCAAAGCACCAGTAGCTACACCTGAAAAAAATTGAATTACAATAAGTAGAAAAACTAAAATGTACAAACATGTGCATTATACACCTTTTTTAAATTGAAAATAAATGATGTAACTAAATGTGATTAAAGCATCCTGCATCTGTTTTGAGAGGACTTGTACAAAACTGTAAGATTACCATGCTAATGAAGTTGTCTCAGATGAGAAGACAGTTAGCATTGGTAGGAAATGCAGACTGTCTAAATAACCTAGTTATTTTTACTAGGTTAACTAAATACTATTTAGTTATTTTCATTCTAAAATGAAAAAGATATGCATACTGAAGTGAGAAAAAAGTGAGGGAAGATAATATATGGAAGGAAAAATGATTTTCACAATTTACCTTTTTTTTCCCCACATATTGATAAATTAGATTCTTCAACTATCTGTAAGTTACACATCAATTTACAGTAAGCTATATTATAAAAATGTTTGGGTTTTTATATATTGAATCAGAATACATTAAGACTAGGTGAAGATACGTTCCATAAAAATAAAAAAAATAAAAATAAATTCATATGTCATGAAAGGTAAGCTGCATTGCAAGTTCTGAGACCAGTTGTGTTGATGAGATTATATTTTTAGATCACTTCTAGATAACTTTTCCTTTCTTATTTGTATCATATATATGATGAATCATTGCATATACTATAATTTAGTTAGGTAAAGCTACACAGATTCTGCAGCTTTACCTTCGCACCTTCTTGCTTTTCACTGAATCAAGCTGAGGCCTCACATGGGAAATTCTAGGATTTGCAGAAAATTTCAAGTACATGTGCTGGCAGAAAGACTAACACTAGTAGTATAGCACTTAGTGTAGAATTCTTGCAGTCTATAAAACAACATTTTTACATAAGTAGTGGGTAATGAGTGTATTTATTTTGTCAGTATTGCTTTGTGGGCATTAGTGTAATCTGCTTTCATCTTAACAGATACCTTGGCATTTTCATAACTGAAAATGTGCTTAAGTGTTACTAAGTAGGCTATTTTAAAATCTGTGTTTCTTTCAAAATAATAGCAATTCAAACATTTTGCTTTTTATTTTATTGATTCTATTCTTTTTCTTTTTTTTTTTTTCCCAAGGAAGATCTGAGCATTTCTCATAGCTTTAGAATCTAAGCAAATCCTCCCTGTCTCTCCCTATCTCTCTGTCTCTCATTATTTATTTTTTATTTATTAAGAAGAACAGAACATAGCATTTTAAAATGCAGGTTAAGCTTCTGAAGCATAAGTTTCTTTCTATTTTTAGTTAATTCTATTATCTCAAAATGCAGCCTTGCTTTCTTTGCTTATATTCTTTGACATAGTTTAACAAATACATCTTGGCTTTGGATTATTATCTTTGAAACAACAAAGAAAATAATTTCCTAAATCTTGCCCCATTTAGGGTAGCTGTTATTACTAACTTGCTATTATTTTAAGTTTTGTCTTGTCACCATCTATTTCGTTGCTTTTTTCAAACCACGTAGTCTTCCTTCATTATTTCTTTCTCAGCTCAGACTCTTTGAGAATGCGGGGTAACATACAGCATAAATTTTGAGGTCCTTGAATTTCACTGCTATTTTGAGATCATTCTAAGCTACCAACATGCTTCTAACTTCTCCAGGAATTATAGAAAGACTATTTCAGTTGAATGGGACCTACAATTGTCATCTAGTCCAACTGCCTGACCAATTCGGGGATGACCAAGTTAAAGCATGTTATTCAAAGTGTTCAAGGCCAGGTTGGATGAGGCTTTAAATAACCTGGTCTAGTGGAAGGTGTCCCTTCCCATAGCAGCGGAATGGAACTAGGTGATCTTTAAGGTCCCTGCCAACTGTAACCATTCTATGATTCTATGACTAAGGGCATTGCCCAACTGCCTCTGAAATGCTAGCAGGCTTGGAGCATCGATCACTTCTCTAGGAAGCCTGTTCCAGTGCTTGACCACCTTCTTGGTAAAGAAGTGCTTCCTAATGTTCGGTCTAAACCTCCCTTATTCATCCTTTCCGTGAACCTGAAGGACTGGTCTTTATGTCTGGTATTTTCTTGTCACAGTAATATAACCAGTCTTTTAAAGACTTTATAGAGTCCAATCACTATCTTCCCTATTCCTTTCTGAGTAACTACTGACACCTAATTTCAGATTGTAAAGTTGTATTTTTGTTCAGAAAGTAATATTACATTCAGAATTGCACTATAATGAAGACTTAGAATAATTTGAACCTACATAATAGACTAATAATTAACATCATATTATTAATTTTGCAGCACGGTAAATGTGCATCTTAACTTTACAGACAGATGAGAGTTATTTTCAAAGAATATGCTTTGTAAATAAATAAATATGTAAATGAATTGTAAAATGCACACGTTGCACAAAATGGCTATAAACACATAAAACATTAACAAAGCAATGAAGTCTTCTAAAACCTATTAATGATTGTTAGAATTGCTTGGAAAGTTAAATTTCGTATTGTGGGCTAAGAGTTTACATTTTCATTACCCATCTTTTTTGTATTGGAATATTTGAGATAACTATAGTGACTTTACATTTTAAAATTCTTTCTTAATTCAAATCTACTCCTCAAAAGACAATAATTCTACTTTATTTTATTTCTATTAAATATAATTAGTGTATAGAATATGCATATGCGATATGCACAAATTATGTGATTCCTCCAGGCCATTTTGTAGGTCATGTTTGCTGTTTTATGGGAAGTGAAAGCTTGCCAGTATGCTTTGCTCTACTGTCAGGGTGTGTTATCTGAGGTAAAATGATTGCCTCTAAGACGTTTTTATGTGTCCACATGAGTGGCCACACATTGAGGTATGATTTTCATTTTCTGTCAGGATAGAAACCATTACCAATTTGTTATGTTTTCTTTTATTTGGCAAACTTCTCCCTACATATTTGGCTGAGCTGCTGTATTGGCATGGAGCATAGCAGACGTTTGGGCACTTTTCAGCAGCATTCTACTTTTTATGCAAGAAAAAAAAGAAGAAATATGACTCTATTGTAAACAGTGTGTATGGTGTTTGATAATTATTACCAGATTTTACTGTCTAAGAAGGCATCTGAGGAAGTGTTGTGAAGAGAGCTGAAGAGAAATGCATAATACTAAGTTTAAATATGAAATACCAGAATCTTTGCTGAGACATTCTATTGCAAATTCTACTGCTATGTGAGAATGATTATATATGTATCTGTCTGCAGCAATCAAAATCCAATTTCCCCTACAGAATTCCAAAGTATCAAAATAAACATGGTATGTACTGCCAGAAAGGGTACTTTTAACAATAAAAATGTCTGCAAACAAGTAGACAGACACATTTTTACAGCATCTGGGTACCTCGGGAAGACATGCTTGATCCTAGTTCTTCCAGGCACAAACTTTATTGTTCCTGTGGTTCCATGTGGAGAACTATTGCTTATGCTTTTCTTTTAATGATTTGTCAGATTTGTCTTCAGTACAATTTCATCATTAATTGTTCTTTATTTGCTTACAGTCCAAATAAGAAAGAATCAGATGCATTACTTCATTTTTCTCTTGCACAAAGGTTATACAGAGTGCGGCAGAGGTAGGTAGAGATGATCTGGCAGAATTCAGTTGCTCATTTAGGGCTTAAAGTCTTACCCAAGAAGACATTTCCCCAAAATATAGATGAAGTCCATCACAGCATCAGTGAGGTGTCATGAGCTTAGAGACTAATAGTATGAAAACCAGATATGTCACAGCAGAAGACCCAGCTGGAATAATTCATCTACTTGGTACTTCCTACCCAGATAGGCCTGAATTTGGAAGTGAAAACCCTGCACAGGCTACAATTCATACAGAACACTGCTGCTCTTTATCTTCTTTAGGACTTGGTCTGCTGTATACATATAGTTCACACATGTGACACCCAGTCAGGTTGTAGTGCCACTTCAGGGCTCTGATTATAATATCAAATAGTTACAACAACAGTAAAGCCCAAATTTCAGTCCAGAAAGAGTTATGGCAACTGCAGATAATGAAACTAATGATGCAGATCTTGTGAACACGAAAATATTTTCCATAGAGAGAATCCAGCTATGGGAGATGCAGTTAAGTATATTCAAAGATTGATTGGTTTAGTTAATCTGTGCAAAATATTCCTCTTCAAATAGAATAAGAGTGATACTTAGTACTCTGAAACAACCTCCCATCAAGTAATTCTGAGAGTTCTGAGTGATTCATCTCTCTTCCAAAGCATGAAATCCGAGACTAGAAGCAGCACTCAGCTATGTCTTTGTCAGTGTTGAGTGGAAGGATTACTTGATTTGTCATTGTTTCTTTCATGCCTGGTATCCAATTCCTTCTAAACCACAAATCTTCTAACTGAATGGTTGCCTAATCTAGCTCTGTCCTGCACCCTTGCTGTTGATTGCCCATTTTTAAATTCAGTGGTTGCATTTTCTGAATTGTATCCTATTTTTCATACTACTACTTTTGTTTGCCAAAATCACATAAATTCTAAATACTCCAGTAAACTTTCAAAACGCATCTTTACAGTCTTCATGTTATACATACATTCTGTAATTATACTCTTCTCCAGTAAAGTCATGAATAAAAGTGAGCTAACTAACCCTACCACATTAATCTTTTCACTTTGGCATTTAGCTATGGTTATACTCCTAAAAATAGGGCTCTCCACCTGAATTTTTACCAGGCTTACATCCTTATAAAATGTAAGAAATACATGTCTACACTTTTCCAGATGGAATACTGGTCTTTGTGGAAGGTACAGATTCTCTGCTATGAGAATCCACCTGTCATAACCTTAACCAAAATTCTGGACTATCTTCTGCTCTTCTCTCTCTCTGATCTTTGAAAACAAACAGAGGCCTCCTGAAACTGCTAGATCTATTGACATACTGAAGTATTTCTATCCCTATGAGAAATTTTGCAATCCTGACAATTTTTGAGCTGATGGAATTTTCTGCAGAAAAAAAATCCCCCACTTTCCTTCTTTGAAGCTCACCTGGTTGCCAAGTCAATTTAGCACAGTTCTATTAAGGTTCCCCATTGTTTGTGCATTTTCACAGATGCAATGCACAAGAAGGTTTACAAACCAACTCCAGTATCATTCTTGAATTTAAAGCTTAATTGTTATGATCAAGTAACTCAAAAGGAGCAGCACTCCATACAACTGAAGAACAAAATACATAGCACACTAAACCAGTCAAGTTTACACTACCTTATAAGTCCTGGTAGACACACAGCCTAGGAAATCATGGTGATTATTTTTTTTATGTGGATTGATTGAAAAGATGTGCCCATCCATTCACCTCTAAACAAACTAAGTTCTTAGTTGAAGTACGTAATAGCTAATAAGCTGCAAATATTAGAAGAGTACCAGAAGGTATTGGTATAGGAACATTGCATTGAGGCAATATTCTGTTCTTGTTTGAAGACTGTTTCATGGTGGTAATCTGAGTCCTGTAAGTATGCTTTTACATTGTTGTTTCTTCTTCAGTTTGGATCTGTGGAAGATTCCCAGTTTATCCTGCTTAACCTTCAATATTCAGTGTAGAAACTGAAATATTAACATGTGAAAGCTGTTCCTTGCCAGATGAACATGATTATGTGAAGTGCATTTAAACTACTGTTGCCTCTAGGGAAGTAGCCAAAGTTTCTATCATCCTCAGGAGAAGGGTTTGGTCTATTATTAATCCCATCAGTTCACAGTCAGGGCTGCAAGTAAACCTCCAGTTGATTTTAGAGTTTGTGTTACAGTAGATCCCAGTAATTTTTCCTTCATTCTGCACCGGGCTAGAAGTGTAGGATTTCTTCATCTTGTTTCAGATCTCATCACTCTCCTCTGTCTGCTCTCAGTAATGAACTCTACAGCCATTTAGAATTTGACTGTGACTACCAGCGTGCTACGTAGTTGATTTAATTAATAACATGTGATGCCAGTGTTTCATAACTGAACTAACTGCAGTGTTTCCTGGGTGAAATGTAAGGTGTTGGATGTGAAGTACAAAGCTTCTTAATCTTTAAAGAGATCAACTTTTTCCTTCCCCATGGAATGCTATCGTAGCTGTAACCAAGCGACGAATATAAATGAGACAGTCACTTAAGTATTTTTGGGAGGATGTCTAGACTCTGAAACTTACTCTTTCTTTTCATATGAAATAAAATAAATCCATTCAGCTTTCAGATATATTGTGGGACAAGAAGGAATGAGTAAAATGGTAATTTGGAATGTGGTGATGGTTTTCACATGGTTTTTCAGTTTAAAATTCTTATGGTTAGTGACCTTTGTTGACTCTGAACTGTTCTGAATGTTGGTTAATCTGAGGGATAGGAAAAATAGGAAAAAATTGTTTTAAATCAAATTGAATAAGTCAATGCTCAAAAAAGCCCCTTTGAACTTAGTCAAAAGGTTGTTGTGAAAATTATGGGAGAATAAAGGTCTTCCATATCAAACAAAAAGGCATTTCACACTTGCTTAGTAGTTTGTTTCATGTGTATGTTGTATAATTACTGATGTTGGCGTGGCGACTGTCACCTTAGTTATTTTTGACAAAACTCATTTAAGATAGGAAGGATTAAAAACAATTCAAGTAGGATTTTAATGGCATTGTTCACTTAAATAGACTGTTTAAAATCTTGTGGCTTTTAGAAGACTGTTAAAGTTATCTTCTTCTTGGTCACAAAATATTATTTTGGTTTGCACAGTGTCGCTTTGCATAGTTCTGATCATCAGATTATAGCAAAAAATAAAGGGAACAGGTCTGGGTTTATTAATTTATTGCTTCTGTGGACAAAAACCTCACTGAAATTCAGTGCTAACCATTTAAAGTGCAGCCTGGTTTGTATATGTCAAATTCTGTAATCTGTTCCCAGTCCTGAATTTTGCAAACCGCTACCATTGAGGCCAGTTAAATATTTTGACAACACTGGATGTTAATGCTAAGCCCTTTCTGCCATGACATTCGCTACAACTTGACAGTATAATTTTTTACTCAGTTTGTAGAGATAGTTATATATTACTCAAGAACAAACAAAATCAATATATTCAGTTAAGGTATTTTCTATCCAGCATTAATAGTTATGTGCTTTGTCTTCTTTAAAAAATGTTTTTATTGATAATACAAGGAAAACTTCTCCGAATATTTAACACTGGTTTAAGTGAGAAATCTGGTGCAATTAGGAGTGGGAACACACCATATTTCATTTATTTTATATTCTTCTAGTAAAAGGCTTTGTGGCTGAGAAAGAGTTTGTGGCCTGAAAAAAATAGTATCAAGGCACCACCTTTCCAATGTGTGTTATAGAGAGTAGGCTTGAATTGGTCTGGGGGTAGAGTTTTTTTTGTTGAAATAGCAATTTCAGAATCAAATAAATGTTGGGTTTAGCAAGACTGTTTTTATATTGCAAGATTTCATTTATATTAGGAACTAAATCAAGATGCACACTGTTAGTATCTGCACCACATAAATTTGATAATGTCTTCCACATTTTCTTTCCAGGATTTCCTATTTATTACAGTGTTCACTATTAAACTTTGCATAGTGAAATTCTTCTGGATAAATACCTAAAAATAATGGTTATATTTCTTTCATAGACCTACCTTTATACACATTTTCTAAAATGCAGTCTCTTTCTTTGCTATAATACCTCAGACTGAGGATTATGAAATATGGCTTCCTCAAGATTAGCACCAGTCTCTGCAGATTCAGTTGCAGAAGCTTAACTGTGACAAACACAGTAAGCTCCTGAAAACTAAGCAGCAGTCTTTTTCACATGCCGATGCTAGCTTGGGGAACGAAAGAAAAAGTGCTGCTGTAATTCATGCCAGTGAGGCACAAAGATGGATTAAAGCCATGTTTGCTCCCCTCCTCCCATCCAGACTTGAGCCAGCGTTCCTCCACTAGTCTGGAAAAACTGTCTCTGTATTAGGTCTCTCCTGCTAAGGCCATTGATTTACTCAAATACGCTTTTTAAGGGTTGACAAAATACTTACTTGACTGTTACAAAGGATAAATGAATGCCAGAGGTCTGTATTAGAAACACATTGGAAAGAGGGGTTTCTTTTCTGTTTGGCAAAAAATAAGTGTTTGTTTGGGGTTTAGTATTGCCACTGACATTTAAAGGAAGAAAGAAAGAAAAAATAATACCTTCTGCTCTACATCTTTTTTTTGTTTTTTTTTTTACCTCCAATTTTCTCTGTACCTTCACCCTCTACTGTTAGAATGTGGTCAGACCTTGATATGTAAATGCTAGCTGCTAGCCCACTGCCTCGGTCAGTAATTTTGTATTAATGAATTGTTCTTCTGCTGAAGTTGTATATTAATTGCTTCTTGCTGTTCGGCATGCCTGAGAAAGTCAGAGCATTTGGGGTGGGTTTTTTGTTTGTTTATATTTTGTTAATTCCTCCATGTCTAAGTTTATTTGGACTAGGCGTCTGGGCCTGGAATCAACTACTGTTTGACTTAAATTCAGAGATGATCCATGGTTTACTCAAAGGATATCTAGTATTACATTTACTGTCTGGAAATCTTACATTTTATTTGTTGCCAGAAAACCTTGTGAGGAATGAAGAAATAATCTTCTAAATCTTTAATAGCCTAAATTAAGCTTCCCTGCGTATTTACATACCTTTTCAAGCACCCCAACTTCATGTCATTCAATGATATGTCAAAACAGTAGGCATTTGGACATACTCAGAATGGGGAGAGGGAGGGATAAAAGAGAAGGGAAAGTGTCCAGAGAATGTTGAATGTTATGAAAATCTGAATATTTTTGTGCTAGAAATGCTCTCCTCTTCCCCTCACTGCAACTCTGTACTCTGGTGATACAATACTGCCTCTCTGTTTCCATTAATTTGGGGAGGCAATTTGCTGACTTCTATAGTATCAGATACTGTACAAGCTATTGCCAGAGACAGGATGCTAGACTGGATGGATCATTGGTCTACTCCAGTATGACGGTTCTGTGTAAAGTTTTTCTACACTGGTACAGTGTCTGGAACAACATCTGGAATTTGCATTATAGTCTTCCATACCAATCTATTCTACCAGGAGCAGTTGTCTATTTAAAGCACCCAGTTTCTTTCATCAGTCTACTTAACATTATTGTGAAAGGGACAAGAGTGTAGTGTAAATATACTATATATGAATTGTTACCAAACAGATGCAATATAAAAATAAGATAACTGAATATTTTTATAGGAAAATATTTATTGCTTAAAATCAGAAGTCATCACAGTTTTACATACTTTTAATTCTGATACTTTGAGGACTAATCACATTATCCGACAGTGCTTTGATTATCTTTTGAATTGGATGAGCTTTTTCGTAGTTGATTTTCCCCTTTCTCTTAGAAGGTTACTTACAACTAAATTATTTCAAGAGCAAAAAAAAATGCTTAGTTCTGTCTTGAACAATAGAAGGATACTCTGTTACATTCGTCTTCACCAAGAATACTTTACTTGTTAGCTTTACTTGTTGTTAGCTTTGCAAAAACTGAAGTATCTTTGGGGTTTTTTTTAACCTGGATATCCCATACTTTGTGAAACTATTAGTTTCTCATTATTTTTGCAGTGAATATTTTGGTGTAAAACTGTGCATGTAGCATTCAAATAGAATATCTCAAAAAATAGTATGTTAGAAATATCTGCGAAAGTTCTGTTCTGGAGCCTACAGCAAGAGGAAATATAAACAACTTATTCTTTGGCCTGTGGAGGACCGACAACTTGCTGGTTATTCTGAAGAGGTTTTCTTCATCTCCTTTTCTTCATCCTCCAGTACTTGTAATGCAATTTCAAAGGCCTAGTCAAAGTTAACAGAAGCATACAGTCTGACTTTGTATATTTTTTAAAGTGTCTTTTATCAGTTTTGCTTGCTTAGAATTTGGTAGATTTTTACGCTGTGCAAGAGCAGCCATAATATAGAATCATAGAATCTTCTGGGTTGGACATCTTGTCCATCAACCTAACTCTGACAAAAATAAACACCCACACAACAAGCAAAATGCAACACCATCAGTAAAATATGTCTCCCAGCACCACGACAACCTGTCTTTTGAACACCTCCAGGGGTGGAGCCTCAACCACCTCCCTGGGCAGCCCATTCCAATGCTTGATAACCCTTTCAGTGAAAAAATTTTTCCTGATATCCAGCCTGAACCTCCCCTGGCGTAACTTGAGGCCCTTTCCTCTAGTCCTGTCGCCTGTGACTTGGGAGAAGAGACTGACTCCCACCTCTCTACAACCTCCTTTCAGGTAGTTGTAGAGAGCAATAAGGTCTCCCCTCAGCCTCCTTTTCTCTAGGCTGAATAACCCTAGTTCCCTCAGCCTCTCCTCATAAGACTTGTGCTCCGGACCCCTCACCATCTTTGTTGCTCTTCTCTGGACCCACTCTAGCACCTCGATATCTTTTTTTGTAGTAAGGGGCCCAAAACTGGACACAGCACTCGAGGTGGGGCCTCACCAGTGCCAAGTACAGGGGGATGATCACCTCTCAGGTCCTACTCGCCACGCTGTTCCTGATACAGGCCAGGATGCTGTTGGCCTTCTTGGCCACCTGGGCACACTGCTGGCTCATGTTCAGCCGACAGTCGACCAACACCCCCAGGTCCTTTTCTGCCAGGCAGCTCTCCAGCCACTCTGCCCCAAGCCTATAGAACTGCAGGGGGTTGTTGTGACCCAAGTGCAGGACCCGGCACTTGGCCTTGTTGAACCTCATCCCGTTGGTCTCGACCCATCGATCCAACCTGTTCAGATCTCTCTGCAAGACCTTTCTACCCTCCAGCAGGTCGACACTGCCACCCAACTTAGTGTCGTCTGCGAACTTACTGAGGGTGCACTAAATCCCCTCGTCCAGACCATTGATAAAGATATTAAAGAGAACTGGCCCCAGTACCGAGCCCTGTGGGACACCACTCGTGACCGGCTACCAACTGGATTTAACTCCATTCACCACCACTCTCTGGGCCTGGCCCTCCAGCCAGTTTTTAACCCAGTGGAGAGTATACCCATCTAAGCCATAGGCAGCCAGTTTCTCCAGGAGGATACCGTGGGAGACTGTATCAAAGGCTTTACTAAAGTCCAGGTAAACAACATCCACAGCTTTTCCCTCATCCACCAAGCGGGCCACTTTGTCATAGAAGGAGATCAGGTTTGTCAAGCAGGACCTGCCCCTCATGAACCTGTGCTGACTGGGCCTGATCACCTGGGCGTCCTTCATGCGCTGCATAATGGCACTCAGGATGATCTGTTCCATCACCTTCCCAGGCACCGAGGTCAGACTGACAGGCCTGTAGTTCCCTGGATCATCCTTCCGACCCTTCTTGTGGGTGGGCGTCACATTTGCTAGACACCAGTCAGCTGGGACCTCCCCAGTTTGCCAAAACTGCTGGTAAATGATGGAGAGTGGCTCCTCAAGCACTTCCACCAGCTCTCTCAGTACCTTCAGGTGGATCTTATCTGGTCCCATAGACTTGTTTGTATCTAGGTGTTGGAGCAGGTCCCTCACCAATTCCCTTTGGATTACAGGGACTTCATTCTGCTCCCCGCCCCTGTCTGCTAGTTCAGGGGTCTGGATACTTAGGGAACCGCCTACTCTACTACTAAAGACTGAGACAAAGAAGCATTCAGGACTTCAGTCTTCTCCTTATCCTTTGTCACTAATGTGTTATCACCATTGTTAACATCTGAATGTGGAAATATTGTAGGCTAATAGTACTCCGTTCATCCAAAAGCTAGAAAAGACTGCTTTCAGTTCTTGCTGAAATGAAATTAACCTCAGGAGAGTGCTTGGGGGTAGGGGTATTTATAGCAATAGTGAAATCTTAAATTTCAGTCTAAAATGCAGTCTAAAATCTGTGCTCTGTACCTTGTTAACTAATATGGATGAAAATGGTATTATTTTCATGTAGCATTACTTAACCTGTGAAATTGACTGCAATGTGGTAAATATCTGTATTTATAGCAATTTTCTGAATACTTCTATAAACATTTTTTAATATTTGAAACTTCTGCAGAATAACTAATAACTTTAATTTGGCTAGGCCTGAATAACAAGTCTTATTTCTCTTTTTAAATAGCAAGTCAATAAATTTGAAAAATAGAAGCTTTTTTGAAAGCACAAAAAGTTGGAGGGACGAGTAGTCTGATCATTAGGAAAGGAGATGGGGAAACAGGACCAAAGGAATGTGGAATGGTGGAAACAAGCAGTGAAATAAGAAAGAGTGAAATCTCTTAGCAGTAACAACCTCAGCAGAAACGTTTGACCACAGATTATTACTAGGAGGCATTATAAACTTTGTTCAAATGAAATCCAACTCAGTTTGCCAAACTAGCCTCAAACAGGAACAGTGTATGATAACAGTGGAAGGTTTAAATACCAAGTGCACCGTAAGAGTGTAGTCTTTCATAGGTAATATTTAGCACAGCTCTGATACTATGAGGTAATGAGACAAAACGTACTTCAAACGAAGCTTGTTTCCTGCACACATCTTTTTTTGTGATAGCAGTGGCTGTGTGAAGCAGTAAGAATTAAAGAGATGAATCCAGGTTTGAGACTGTGTTTAGAGCAGTGCTTATGCTATCAGTCCTCATTGCTGAAGAATCAGAACCTCCTTCAGGTACTTGGGGAAAAACTATTTTTCTTTTCATGATCTGTAAGAGAGAGAAACTTGGATTATAGCACTCCTTTGTGTGAAAATAGGGATGATGGGTTATCTCTCACATGAAAAGAAAAACAAAACTGGATGATGAGATAGGGCAGACAAAAACTAGGGAACTTGCCTGCAAGAGTTGTGCTGCACAGAGCACTTAGTGATGGTTGCAGGTTTCATTAGAGACATAAAAATATTTCCTCTCCCCTGCTGCATTATGTTTTATTTGTAAAGCTCTTGGACACTGTTATGCAAGGAACGGTGACAGCAGCCTGAGCCAAGAGGCTTGTTTTGGTTGTAGCATCTCAATTCTGAAAAAAGGTGGAAACAAGATTAGATGTTATTAATGTATTTCCTCCTTCAAAATTCCCATTGTTTTATGGTTTTAGTATGCTTTTTATCTTTTTCATACTCTTGTTCTCTTGCCTTGATTCAAAATTTTTGCTTGTTTTCAATTGTCATTTCACATTTTTCTCCATTTTATTTACATTTTAGTCAGTCTCTTTTTCTGTGTTTTTGTTTCGCATTCCTATCTTTCTTTTTAGTCTTTACCTTTCTCAATTTATTTTTCTTTTTGGTCTCTCAACTATCTCTCACTGTTTCTCAACTGTCTCTCCTCTTCCTGTGCCACCCACTACACTGCTGGAAGTGAAAAGAGTGCCAGTGAGTTCATTCTTCCAGAACAGCCCAAAATGTTTTTTTCCTTTGGAGAGAGATCTCATTTGCTTTGATCTGTGGATTCACTCATCTGTTTCCTCATCTATTCACATGAGCTACATTTCTGTTCACTGCCTATGTATCATGAGGGTGATGGGAGGAAAGTGTTATAATGTTTCTTACATTAAAGCTTGTAGTTCAACTTATACATTTACAATATTTGAGGAAAATGTTAGTGGCAAATAGAATGTAATTTAAGGAAAGCAGAAATCTCATTATTTTTCTTTTAAATATATAGTGCGTTGGTGATAATTGAGAAAAGTAGGTAACATATCACTTGCAAGCGATGTTGAACTCAAAAACAAATAGCAGTTCTAGCAGATATGGTCCATAGTGGTCTCTTTCTCTTTTTATACAGACCGTACAATGCAAGAAGAAGCACTGACTTTCTTGATACAGATACTTATTCCTGCTTTGTTCATTTTAAGCATCCTGATGGAGACAAGAAGTAACTTTCATAAAATGTAGCAATAATTTGCAAAATTCGGATTTTATAAATTTTACAGCAATGTGATTAGTTGCTTGATTCCTTTAATCTGCATTTAGAAGTAGTATGCAATTTTTGCCCATGTTCTGAGCACCAGTTTAGTCTGTAAGTAGTGCATGTTTAGTAACATGCAGTTCTGCATTTGGAAAGGGAAAAGCTGTGTGTTACTTTTCTTATACCTACTGATTGCAGAAACTAAGGATATGTCATCACCAGCTACCATGTTTTATGATGGTGCTTTCAAATGAAACCTGGCTAAAACTGCTTAAGTTACTCCCTTCCTGCCAAAAGCTGTTACCATCACAGCAGTTAGCAGCATCTAACTTTTGTCCGCACCTGTTGATGATTTACTGCAAAGCTCAGGTGTTTAAAATGCTGACATAGGTGAGTGCAAGATAATGTCCCAGGCTCTCCACTGAAGTGGCAGAGGCATCAGAGGGCATTCTGTGTAGAGTCACTTGTGCAAGGAGGGTTGAATGGGCAGTAGGTGAGCTGATAACAGCCAACAGCTGTTTCAGTTTGATAAGCAAGTGTGGAATTAAGCAATCAATGCAGCTTTACACTCTCGTTCAGTTAGTATAAAAATCACTGATGCATGCAGTGCATGTGTACCTGGAGATCTGAGCTTCATCACCAGTGCAAAAGCACAGTGCGTCCTTGCTCTTGGTGAGATTCAAAATTATTCAGTCCACTGACTGCCACTTCAGTTTCTCCCAAAGGGCAGTTCTGGAAAGGCCAGAGCCATTGTGATACCGGTTTTCTGTTTATGCCACACTTAACATGACAGCCACCTGTCAGCAGCTGGCATATGGTTCAGATCCAGTGCATGGCTCACACATCTCAAAATCAGAAGGGATTACTGCATATCATATCTTTTCTTGCAAGTACCATCTCACTAGAGTAGTTCAAAAGAACAAGGTTTTTCTCCTGGATAAACTGGTTGAGTCAGCCTAGAGAGAATTGTGTAGGTGGAATTCGTTCTCTGATGCACAGACATGCATTCAAGGACTTTTTCAGCTTCCCATAGAAGCTGAGAAGGAGCATAGGCAGAACAACGGAATGGCCAGTGGAGTGTTCCATACCATAGGCATCATACTTAGTACATAAATGGGGGTTGGCCAAGGGGCAGGAAGCTACAATCATAGCTTGGGTTGGGCTGGGCAACCAATTCAGTGGGAGGTGAGAGTGACTTGTGTCTTGTATATTCTTTTACCATTATTATTGTTATTTTCTTTTTCCGTTATTGGTTATTAAACCATTTTTATCTCAACCTACAAGGTTATTTTCCCTTTTCCCTCCTTTTCTCCCTGCCCTTCCAGGGGGATGAAGGAGGAGTGAGAGAGCAGCTGTGTGGTCCTAGCTGCTGGCTGGGGTTAAACCACAACACTGTGTTAGACTGTTGGACACACGGCTTAATCATACTGTAACAGTTCTTGAATGCTTTCTGATGTACTGATGGCTTCAGTTGCAGCCAACATTTTCCCACTTGTTATCTTCTAGAAAGTAATCAAACTGATCACGAAGGTCATGTATTAGCTACTGCAGCTTAAGGACATATAGGAGCTACTGTGCTAGTAGCTGTGAAGAAGCAGTCTTGTTTGCTCACTGTTGCAAAAATCATTATCTGAGAATATCACTAGGCCAGGAGAGTATCACATGTCTTTGAAATCCTGTGCTGTTTCTGAAGCAGTCTTAAATGAAGCCGGGTATTTCAGTCTAATGTTTCAAGACATGTCTTTTTGGGAATACTGAAGAGAGCCAAGTACTGAATGTCCTTCACTAACAGGGAAGGAAAGAAGAGCAGTACAGCAGAACAGCTGCTCCCCCATTACATCGGATAGGACAGTGGTTAAACTGTAGGATGCTGTTATCTGGCCAGGGTAAAAATCAACTCCCTCCAGCAATATATCTGTTCAAAGGTAGCTGATTCTGATTTGCAGCACTATCTTAATAAAAGACATTAAGAAATAGTTTTACAGTTACTTCAGCAATTGCACACCTAGATACTTTAACCCCAGAATCATTAATTTTGGCAAGCTATTTTATTAGAAAAAGTTTTGAGAAAAAATAAAACCAAGGTGCAAAACCTTTTTTTTTTCTTTTGAGTTTTGCGTAGGAGATCTGACAACCTTTCATCTTTTAAATTTTGAAGAAAAAGGGTGTTTTAAAGTTGTATGTCTCCATCGTTTAAAATTAACTGTCAACAAGCGGTGATAAGCACAAGTTAGTAGATTCCCAAAGACCAGACATGAAGTTAGAGACTTCAGCATAGTGACTGCAGAAGCATGACTGTGCAGCCAGCTCCCCACTGAACCCAGAGCATGTGGAAGGGAAGAGACCTATAAACTAAACAAGGAAAAGTCACATTCAACCTATATTTGTAGAACCACAGCCCTATCTCTGCGCTTGGAAAATTGTGCAAGTATACAAAATTTTGTTGGGGAAGCTTGTGTAAGATTACTGTAACTTCAAATAATTCATATAGAAATAATCATTAAGTACTTACGACGCTCCTTAAGAAAGAAAACTATTTGAATTGGTTTTTGGAAAATTGTGTTAAGTGTGATTTACCACTTACATAGATGCAAAACAGGTCTACCTGTGAAGATGTATGACTTGCAAAAAATAAGCTTAAGTTCACATCAGGAAAATATTTTTTAAAATCTCCACTGCAGTCTGTGTTTATTTGGTTTTACCTGTAAAATGCTGCATCTGAAGCTGATTCTCGGAATATCAAAAAGTTTCTTAATATTGGCTTATTTTTAATCACAGCTGGGAACACCTCAGTGGAAAGTTATGAATAGGAGTCAGAGACTATGACTTCTTTCAGCTCTTGGAGAGAAGTAAACATTGCTTAGTCTGAATCCACTGCATCTAATTTGCAAACTACCTGAGACGCAGTATGGCCTGACCCAAGGATTAGAGATGTATTTATTTTTAATTCCTATTAGTTGTATCCTCTGTATGTGCTGTGGCATACTTTGAAAACCCAAGTGTGACTACACTTCTGTATACACTGTGTAACACTCTCTAAAACCACTCACCAAGGGATGACTTCATCTCTTTATCCCTGTATTTTAATTCAGACTAGGATAGTGTGATTTGGTATGTGTTCTTAAAAAAATATTCAAATGCTCATCTTTAATAAGTTAAGAAGAATATGACAAATGCAGAAAGCATGTTAACTAAAATAAATTACTTCAGTCTCTCCACTGTGAGACAATGTTTTTATAATTAAACTACAAATACGCAATCATGAGTCACTCTGATGGTACATTATGTTACTCTGAATTGCAGATATGACTAAAAAAATAAGTTTGGGTGTTAGTAGTATGTACAAGGCTATAATCTACTGAAGTTTTATACACTGGAAACAAATCTTAAGTATTTCCATAGGACAGGCATAATAATATGCAGGCATGCTGACAATGCTGTACAATAAGAGATTTATGAAACCCACATGTCAAGAATCAATTGTGATGAAAAGTTTGAGTTTTTAAGATTTTTCTAAAGCATTCAAACAGATCCCATAGAGTCCATAGCTTTGAATTTTGTCTGATTTCTTTAATAGTACTATATTGTAATGTACAGTAACTGAGCTAGTTCTTCCTTTCTTTATGTATGGAGATTTGCAGTAGAGCTCTTTGAAAAAACTATTCAACTCAGGACCTCTTATATGTTGCAAGAGACTGATAAGGCAGTGTTTCATTGGCTACAAAACTTTCATTCTCATACTGACTGGTTGCTCTTGGATTTTCTGTCACAAAGATTATGCTATAAAGCTTGATAAGAGGATATTTATTATTATTTTAAGTTGTCCCATCAAATTGATTTTTTGCAATTGATTAATACAGAATCCAAACCTATGTGAGCGTTTTGCCTAGGCATGTTTTTTTGTACTGAATAATCTTTTAATTCCATTTTGGGCTATTTTTTAATTGAGCATACGAACTTTATAGCTGTTCTGTATCCTAAGTAGCATCTCTACTACGACCGTATATTCAAAAGTCTTGCTAACTTGCCAGTAAAGACCAATAGGTTTACAATCAGTCAACTTGTCAGTTGGTATATTTGGTTTTCTTCTCTTTTCCTCCCCCATCTCTCTTTCTTTAAGGAGAGTAAGTCATTTATCTTTTTCTCTAAGATTTTGTTTGTCCAAGCTAAAACTTATGTATTAATTCTCACCTCAGCAACACCTGCTAATAAGGCCATACTTGATAAGCTCCAGGCTTTCCTGCCACTGACTACAGCTAACAAACAACTTTTGACTCCAGATTATCATAGAATCATAGAATTTTTGGGGTTGGAAGGGACCTTTAAAGGTCATCTAGCCCAACCCCCCTGCAATAAGCAGGGACATCTTCAACTAGATCAGGTTGCTCAGAGCCCCGTCCAACCTGACCTTGAATGTTTCCAGGGATGGAGCATCTACCACCTCTATGGGAAACCTGTTCCAGTGTTTCAGCACCCCCAGAGTAAAAAATTTCTTCTTCATATCTAGTCTGAATCTAGCCGCTTTTAGTTTGAAACCATTACCCCCCTGTCCTACCACAATAGACTCTGCTAAAAAGGCTGTCCCCATCTTTCTTTTCCTCTTTAAGTACTGAAAGGCTGCAATAAGGTCTCCCCAGAGCCTTCTCTTCTCCAGGCTGAACAACCCCAACTCTCTCAGCCTGTCCTCATAGGAGAGGTGCTCCATCCCTCTGATGATCTTCAGGGCCCTTCTTTGGACTCACTCCAACAGATCTATGTCTTTCTTGTGCTATGGACTCCAAAGCTAGATACAGAACTCCAGGTGGGGTCTCACCAGAGCAGAGCAGAGGAGCAGAATCACCTCCCTCGACCTGCTTACCACGCTTCTTTTGATGCAGCCCAGGATGCAGTTGACTTTCTGGGCTGCAAGTGCACGTTGCCAGCTCATGTCCAGCTTTTCATCCACTAGTACCCCTGAGTCCTTCTCAGCAGGACTTCTCTCAATCCCTTCATCCCCCAGCCTGTATTGATACTGAGGGTTGCCCCAACCCATGTGCTGGACCCTGCATTTGGCCTTGTTGAACCTCCTGATGTTCACATGGGCCCCGTTCTTGAGCTTATAATGGTGATGTGTTCAGACCACTGGAAATCTGCTGAAATAGGGAAATTTCTGTTGGGAGGAAAATTTCTAATAAACAGTAGAAAAAACAGTGGATTGAGCAAAGCATTAGATTAGTCTGGTTTTCAAAGACTAAGAAAGTATGACAAGCACCAAATTAAGGTAGAGAACCTGAAGAATTCCCTTTTTGATCTTGTGTGTACCTAATTCAAATATTTTCCATGCAAGCTCTTCTCCCTTTTTGTAAAACCCTAATCGTGAAAGGAAATCCAAAGTGACTAATGGGAAAACTTGAGAAACACTCCTTGCTTCTGGGAAAATTATTCGGTGTGTTTGGGAAGAAATGTTAGATAGAAGAAGACAAGACAAGAGAGTTCATTACATGAAATAATCACAGAATCACGGAATTGTTGCGGTTGGAAGGGACCTCTAGATATCATCTAGTCCAACTCCCCTGCTAAAGCAGGATTGCCCAGACCACATCACTCAGGGCTGCATCAAGGCGGGTCTTGAAAATCTCCAGAGAAGGGGACCCCACGACCTCCCTGGGCAGCCTGTTCCAGTGCTCTGTCATCCTCACCATAAAGAAGTTTTTCCTTGTATTTGAATGGAACTTCCTATGTTTCAGCTTATGCCTGTTGCCCCTCATCCTATCACTGGAAAAAACTGAAAAGAGTCTGGCTCCATCCTCCTTCAACCCTCCCTTTAAGAACTTGTAAGCATAGATAAGGTCTCCCCTCAGCCTTCTCATCTCCAGGCTAAAGAGCCCCAGCCTTTTGAGCCTTTCCTCGTAAGGGAGGTGCTCTAATTCCTTAATCATCTTTGTTGCCCTATGTTGGAGTCTCTCTAGTAGTTCCCTATCTCTCTTGAACTGGGGAGCCCAGAACTGGACGCAGTATTCCAGTTGTGGCCTCACCAGTGCAGAGTAGAGGGGGAGAATGACCTCCCTCGACCTACTGGCCACACTCTTCCCTATGCAGCCCAGGATCCCTTTGGCCCTTTTGGCAACAAGGGCACATTGCTGGCTCATGGAAAGTTTACTATCCGCTAGGACTCACAGATCCTTCTTCTCAGTAGTGGTTTCCAGAAGATCCACCCCTAACCTATATTTGTGCCTGGGGTTCTTCCTCCCCAGGTGCAGGACCCTACATTTGCCCTTGTTGAAACTCATTAGGTTCTTCTCTGCCCAGCTCCCCAGTCTGTTCAGGTCACACTGGATGGCGGCACGGCCCTCTGGAGTGTCGGCCAGTCCTCCCAGTTTGGTATCATCAGCAAACCTGCTGAGAATACACTCTGTCCCCTCGTCCAGGTCATTGATGAATATGTTGAACAGAACTGGGCCGAGTATTGAACCCTGGGGGATACCACTGGTTAGAGGCCTCCAACTTGACCCTGCTCCATTAATGACAACCCTCTGAGTTCTGTCACACAGCCAGGACTCAATCCACCTCAGTGTCCCCTCATCTAGCCCATACTTCCTTAATTTTCTAATGAGGATGTTAAGGGAGATAGTGTCAAAAGCCTTGTTGAAGTCAAGGTAGATGACATCTGCTCCTCTCCCCTCATCCAGCCATCCAGTTATAACGTCATAGAAAGCTATCAGATTGGTCAAGCATGATTTACCCTTGGTAAATTCGTGTTGACCACTTCCTATAACTTCTTGATCTTCAATGTGTTTGGAGATGACATCAAGAACGAGTAACTACATTATTTTCCCAGGGACAGAGGTGAGACTAACTGGCCTGTAGTTCCCTGGGTCTTCCTTCTTGCCCTTTTTGTAGATTGGAGTGATATTTGCCTTCCTCCAGTCCTCAGGCACGTCTGTTCTCCAAGATTTCTCAAAAATGATGGAGAGTGGCTCAGCAATAACATCTGCCAGTTCTCTCAGCACTCGTGGGTGCATCCCATCAGGGCCCATGGACTTGTGGACATCTAGTTTGGCCAAGTGGTCTCTAACCCAGTCATCCCCAAGAGAGGGAAGGTCTTCCTCTCTCCAGACCTTCCCGTTGTCTCCAGGGTCTGAGATTCATGAGGGGCAGCTTTGGCAGTGAGGACCAAAGCAAAGAAGGCATTCAGCAACTCTGCTTTCTGTGTGTCTTCCACCACCAAGGCACCCCCTTTATTCATCAGTGGGCCTACATTTTCCATAGCCTTCCTTTTTTTATTGATATACTGAAAAAAACTCTTCTTGTTATCTTTAACTGTGGTAGCCAAGTTAAGTTCTGCTTGGGCTTTTGCCCTTCTAATTTTTCCCCTGCATATCTTCACTACACCTTGATACTGCTCATAAATAACCAACCCCCTTTTCCAGAGATCGTAGACTTTCCTTTTCTCCCTGAGGTCCAGCCAAAGCCCTCTATTTAGCCAGTATAAAGTAAAATAAAGTCCAGCAGAGCTAACTCTATCTGCATTTTTCAAAATGGCTTTTCTCAAATGTGGTTACCCTATAATATTAGGATCTACTAGGAAAAAAAAACAATAAAAAACAGCAAAACTTGGATCATTTTTGCTATGCACAAAAATATTTCACAGTGCTAAAATTTTGCTATGCATATCATAATTGCAAATCATAACTTCCCGTTCTTTCACGGAATTTGAGCTATGTTTTATTTTTGTAGGATGTCACATGTACTTCAATTTGAAGATAGAAGCAGGAAGGTGAAAGATGCAAGCATGCAGGATGAAGACACTTTTGAGATCTATGATCCACGGAATCCAGTAACTAAGAGGAGAAGAGAAGAAAGCAAGAAGATTATGAGAGAAAAAAAGGAAAGGAGATGAAAAGAAAATAAAGCTGGCCAGAGTGGCCTTGGAAAGTGACTGCAATAAAGCACTGGCTCTTTTGTAGGCTGAAGTGCCTAAAAATATCGCTGAACAAGTGTGAAAAGGAATCTCTCAAGAACCTGTCGTGCAGTTTTGAAGCAGAGCTATCATTTGTTTCTTAAGTTGTGCATTCAAGTGCTCTCAGTACACTCATTATCCAACCTCTCTAAAGGTTTTTAGAATTCTGTATTTAATAAAACAGCTGACTTGACTTTTGTCTGTGCTTTAGTTACAACAGCCACCATCATTGTTTAATCAGCATATGGTAATCAAAAACTTTTCAACATAATGAATGAGAATTTGTCTAAGTAAGGGTGAAATTAGAAAGTAGAATCCCTATCTGCAGTCTTTAAAGATTTTCTGAAAGTATAATTTTAATTATTTTTATTATTTTTTTGAAAAGGCATATAAACTTTACAGCAGTAAACACTGCCTGGCTGAACCACTCTGTCACAGAATTAAGATGATGCACTTGCATATCTCCTTAGAATGGTCCCAGCTTTCTTGAAACAGACTAAGTTAAATTTGAGGATTTGGTTATTTTCTGCTTTCAAAACACATATTCTAACACAGATCCCAGCTTAGGAAGCTGGGATAATACACAATATGAGGAGTGTTATTTCACTCTCTGTACCATTTGAACAAAAAAAGAGAATCTGAACATACTGTAGTGGTTGCTTAGACTGTTGGCAATACCAGAAACATCCTTCTGGTAGAACTTTCACTGTAAAGTACCTGGTAATGAAGATTGGTTTGGTAATTAGTCCAATACAGAAACAAAAAAAATTATTGTCAGTCTCATTAAAAACATAACTCTGTTTTTAACAATTATTTTACCACCTGAAAATGAACAACTCAAGTTTCCAGTTTATTGACTTTCTACAGACTTGTTCCCCTGGGTGCTAATATTTTTACAGAAAAATAAGAATTTTCAGTCTTCCTTCCTTACAGCATTTCTGTTGCTGCAGAAGCATGGACTGCCCATATGGGCAATAACTAAAGAAGAGCGAGCACAAGTGAGCAAGGTCATTAAAAAGTGCAACCAGAGTGTTTTGCTGATGTTGTTTTTAGAACAAGTTCAGTAAGGTATGGTGTTCTTATCAAGCTGCCACTGCCAAATTTCTTGATAGGGTCTGAGGTGTGAGATACATAAACCTGCATTGGTGGGTTAATATGGCCTAAATGTCAGAGGTTAGATTAATACAGACTATTGCTTTAATGCGCGGTGCAACCTTTGAGATAAGAAGAAAACTTGGAGGTGTGATGTGAGGTCCTGTATAAAGCTGTCATTATCCTCCTCTTAGGCTGAGTGAATTACACTGTACCATGGTGTAAAGAAGTTAAGAGGGGTTACATTCTTAAACACAGGCCATTTGCAAGCTAGTGAGTCCAAGTGTTTTGATCGTAAAGTAATTTTCTGTCAGGCTGCTATTGGCAAAATCAAGAACATCTAATGTCACATGCTGTTATCTCTGTTCATTCCCGTGTTTGTGGAGAAGATTTTGAAACAGTCATTACAGGAAATGAGCATTAGACCCCCATTCTGATGGGGACTGGAAGGAGGAAGAGAGAGTGAGTGTGTGTGCGTGCGTGTTGGCAGAGGAGGTCAGCATGGGGAATGTGAGGATTAGATCTAGAAGGAAACTTGAGCATCAATTCCAGGAGACAGCTACTGTCCCTGTAATAGAAAAATGTTCTTATTACATATTTTTCCCGTAAGCTAAAGTAGGATGCATGAGTCAATGAATGGTGAAGTTGACTAACACCCTTTTTAGCTGAATCTTTTTGCTGACTACCTGCAGCAGCTCTGTGTGTGCTGTATTAGATGATTCCTGTTTTTAAGCACTATCCAAGCACAGGGAGAAAAGCTTAACGCAGGGTTTAGGGCTCTGCTCAATAGTAAGACTTCTGGAAGGCTGGACCTTGCATACACAGGGCTGGTAACCTCACAAGAACAGGAGAGTAACTATGCTGACGTTTTCTTCTTAAGTGAGATGTGTATTGAAAATCCATAAATATTTGTCCAGAGATAACATATCCTGTGTAATTAATCCTAAAGTTGAAAACAAATGTGTTGCTCGTTTAAGCTAATGGTAAGTGCTACACTGTTAGGCTTTGTGCTAGGAGAGTGCGAGGGCTGGCCCCAGCGGAAGGATGCTTACCCCAAGCAACCATCTTTCCTATGTCTAATGAATATAATTTCAGGTGTAATGGACATTTATTGCATTAAGCGCAGGTTCCCAGTAGCAAGCTGGCATTTGCTTGGCACTGAGGCTGGCTGTCTGGATACGAAAGAAGAAAACTTTTTGGAAGGGAAGTGGGTTTCAGGGTTTTTTTAAAATGAGAGTTGGCACCAGCTTCCCTGGCAGTTTGCATTCTGCTTTGTAGCAAACCCATACATAAGGGTAAGTGTATGTGGATTAAAATCCTTCAATTTTGTAGTGATTGAGAATGGAAAAATCCACTTCACCATGATGGGGACAGCTGCAAGTGCCAGGCCCTGGATACTTTGTGAAGATATTTGGACTACTTGTGTCTAAAATCAGTCCTGTGCCACTGGGGCTTGCCATGAGGGAGCATCAATGAGAAATGCTACAAATAAATGAATTCAAGCATTTTTAAATTTACTTATTTCACAGTATAGAACCTCTAAGCAGTTTTTAATAATTACCAGTGATTTTTACAAGTGATACTAGTTTCAGAGCTAATCAGCCTTGCACAGCATTTCACAACATTCAGTGAATAGGCTTCTCTCAGAGTTCTCAGTTCACCCTTATTAATACCAATCAACATTTCTTCAAGAAAAGAAAAGGACCTGCCTTTATTCCTTCCCTAAGGAAAGAACAAAACTATGCTTGTAGGAAAGGAACGACACCTATGCAGTAAAGTTACCTTCCATTTTTAAGCAAGGCAATTTTAATAGGCCTGTTCCTGTTCTTATTTTGTCTTCATTCAACCCAATGACAAAACTTTCCTAGTACTAAAGACTGACATACACTACAGCATAAGAATATTAGAAATTATCTCAGCTAATCAACCGAGAATCACTTAGAAATGGGCTAAGGTGTCTACATTTTATTAATTTCACTAAGGCAAAAGTAGTTCATTTGTCTGGAGCAAAGTTGTGGAAAGCTGTCAGAAGCCTCACACTCAGGTAACTGTCCTTAAACCCAATACTAAGGAGTAAGAACCGCAGAAAAAGAGGTTGCAATGATGACAGTTCTCTGAAACAACCAGTTTGCAATGTCACAGCTAGCTTCCACACTGCCAGTAACAATCCTGCCTCTTTCCCATAACGCTAGGCTAGCAGAAGCATCTTTTAACTCAAACCTATTTCATTCATCATCTGCTGTTGCTATAGTTACATGAAATGTTGAATGCCACAGAATTGCAGTATTTTTTGTAGACTATGAAATACCTACGCTCGGAGTTAATACCTTTTGGCAATACTGAAGAGCAAGTGGGAAATGCAATGTGGGCAGGTGTTCCCCTCTCCACGAAGCAGCAGTCTTGTGCAAGGTTCGTGGCTGAAAACAATTGATTTTGTGGCTGTAGAAAGGATTTGTTCTGTGGTAGTGAGATTTTTCACTGAATATGTTTTCTTGAACCTTTTTATTTAGCAGCTTGGGAACTTACTTGGGAAGTTTTCCTTCCTAAAAATACTAATTATGTGCGCAGACCACCCAGCCTTAAGCTGCACACCACAATGCTGATACATGAATAATTTGTTTGAAAAAGTCACTGTTTGGAATTGCAGTGTATGCTCCACCTCCCCACCACCACCACCTGCTTTTTTGGTTACTCATTTCAATAAGCTAAAAATGGTCTAAATCCGAGCTATGACTGAATCTTGAGTTAGAGCACAAAGGTCAAGGCTACCTATTTTTAGTGGCAGCTAAATTGTGATGTCTATACATTATGTTTGCTGCCAACACAGTGGTCCGGTGTTGACGAACAGTCTGCGAAACAGAGTCCTTCCAGTCATGCCTGCTTTCCATGTAATGGGACCTTTCATTATGTCAGAGGGAATTTAACTTTCCTAAATGAAAAGAAAGGGTTGGGGGAAAATCTTACGTCCCTGCACACAGCATTCTGTTGGTAAAGTTGACATTTTTGTTTCCAGACCAGCTGGATCTCAAGTAGATAAGGTCCTTCTAGGCCACATCTGGTAATAGCAAGATCCTCAAGAACAGCTTAATGGCTTGCCTCACAAATCCTGTCAATGATGCCAACAGCTAGTACAATGTGCCCTTTCTGCTTTGGAGCTAAAAAAACCCTGAAGTACAACTGAAGCTGGTTTATTTCTGCCAAACAGCCACTGCTCCTGGGCTGCTAGGGGTGTAGTCTGCAATCCCACATTACGCAGCTTCCCCGGGCTGCTGGCTTGCAGCATGAGCAGGTCTGGGAAGAGGTTTTTCCCATGCTGTCTCCATTCGCCAGTAGAAGGGTGTCTGAAATCTAATGGTTAAAGTAACTGCACACCAATGTTGTCTGCTTTCGTCTAGAGGACCTCCAGTTTGCAGGAGACACAGTTATGTTTTGGCAACATAAAAACTAGCCTCAGACAGAATGGATAGCTCCAGACTCTGCCTCATTCTGGCAGAGACATGTGTCTGTCGTTACTTAATGACAGACTTGTGACTCCTAAGTGTGTATTCTCAGTAAAAGATGTAGACATTTGCTTACATCTTTCACTGTAACAAAACATGAGCTGATCACAGAGTGGCTACACTTAGAAGATTCCTGCTGAAGTATATACAGCACAGACGATATAAACTGAGAAGTGAGACCGTGTCTCCTCCTGTTTCTTATCCTGGTATAAAGTGCTAGACCAATCCTTAATATCTACCAAATGTCAACAGTCAATAACAGGAGACTGAGTGCATTATGTATCCAGGATGCACATTGAAAAGGATAACACTGATGTTCCTTTCGGAGGACTGGAAGGACTGGTGACAAGTATCCATCACTTCCCTGAAGGGCAGCCTCCATCTCCCCGTTTCTCCTGGTTGCTCAGCATACGGGTGAAGTCATCCAGGCTGGGTGGGAACTGCCCACTGCTCCCCTGGCCTCCTCTTCCAGCAGCTACATTACCCAGGCTCCACTCAACAGCTATTTTGTCTTCCTTCTCAGGCAGTACCTCGGACCAAAAAGTCTCTGGGTGAATATGTGCCATCAACTCTCATCCCACTTTTGAATGTAGGTGATCATCCCTTGATAAAACACTCCTGCCTTGCCGGTACCATAGGCTCGATATAACCCTGTCTAATGCTATAAAGTGACCAAATATCCTGGTCTGATTTGCCACACTCCAGCTTGCTAGTCACAAATTCCTCATGGAGATGGACAGAAACTTCATACCCATGGTAGGGCTTTCTGATTGATAAACTTTGGTCACAAAATCTGCAAGACACCCAGGGCACCCAGCCTGTCAGTGGCCCAAAGTCTGTGCACCTCAGCTGTTGTCACCACAGAATAACTTTCTGAATTAATTTTCTTTTTCACAATATTGTGAAACAAATACTTGTTTTTCTTGACAGCATTTCTCTTCCGCTTCATATCTGTCACAAATGAGTTTGGGCTTTTTTGGGGTTTGTTTGGTTTTTTTTTCAGAACCCTCTCACATGGCACAAGTTTCATTTATAAGACAGAGATTGGAAGAGTATGTTTAAAAAGCTACTGCTCACCTGTTCATGTCTTTCTTATGCATCTCATCCAGATGCGTAAGAAATGCTTTTCGTCTCCCCAGACTACATCATCACACTTTCTCGTCATCATGCCTTCCCTATCAGGCCTTTCTCGTCATCATGCCTTCCCGATCAAAGGGCCAGAAGAAAGGTTTATACCCTGCTCCTCCCCTTTTCAAAATGGATAGCTCTTACATTTATAGGCTCTGCCCCATTGTCCTCTCAAACTGTCTTTATAGAATCATAGAATCACAGAATGGTTAGGGTGAAAGCCACCTTAAAGATCATCAAGTTCCAACCCCCCTGCTATGGGCAGGGACACCTCCCACTAGAGCAGGTTGCTCAAAGCCCCATCCAGCCTGGTCTTTATAACTCTGTGTTCTTGGCTTCTCAACACAGAGCTGGAGAATCTGTATACCCTTAGAAAAGCCACACTTAAGCTGAAGCTGCATTTTATTTTATGTGCATATGTTGTTTCTGTACATACTATAAATGCACAAAAACCCCTGACATCAGAGCTTCAGTGAGTAGATTTATAATCGATATTTTAACTTTAGGACTTTTAGAACATTTTATTTGCATATCTCACTTTTAAAATTCCTGAAAGACATACCAAAATATCAAAAGTCTTTTCTCTCCTCACTCTTGATTCTACCTTTAAGTTACACATAAAGGATTACAACTGGGAGCTGCTAGAAATACCTAATATGCCAGACTGTTACACTAAACTGACGTTACCTGACTAAGTATGAAGTGTCTGCTATGCAGAAAAATCTGACCACAGAATAAGGATCTTCTGACTGTAACCTACAGTTGGTATCTGGTATTTCTCCAAAGCAGTACAAAGGTCTGTAAATTAATTTTGGAGGAAAAAAAATCAAATCTATCCTATTCCATTTTTTTAAGTATAAATTGGTTGATAGTAATGTTCTACACCAATAAAAAGAAGCACAAACACCCTACTTTAAGAACTTTAAATTTACGGACACGAAAGGAAACTACAAAGAAGACAGCACCTTTTCAAAAAAAAAAATTAAAAATCTGTTCTTAAACCTCAATGCTCCAGAAAAAAAGTTACATTTTCATGAATATAGTGTCCAAATCTAAATGAAGGAATTTTGCAGTATGGGGAAGGTAGAGGGATAATCTACTGTTCTTGACTTAGGAGATCACATGGAAGAGAAAACAACTCCTAATATAAAGAGCTTCTACTATGATTCTTATTTTTAATTTATGAAATGCACTGGCTGTGGAAGAAAGCAAGATACAACAGTCATATTCCTCAGCCAAAGGGAGTCACAAACTTGAAAGTTCAGTCCAATACTCATAAGGTTATTTAAGCTGTACACTTCCTCCCCTTTATGATTTGTTTTACTTTATGACAGTAGAAGGGCACAGTTACAGAAGAGCCCTAAGATAGCCTTTTTTTTTTTTGGCAGCTTCTTTTTGGCAGCAATAAAGCATTAAAAGCTGAAGCTTTTTATATTGAACACAGTCTGGAAGATCCTGTTTTTGCAGCAGCTATTGAAAACTTGGCTCCAAAATCAGGTATGCTCTTCTTCAGAAGTAACTTCTGAGTCAAACAAATTTTAACACAACATTGGGCTCAAAGGATACTTCTTTCACCTGTTTGGACTGAGTGCCTCTCTGTGTTCCTGGCAAGCATTGAGAGACACTGATTCACAAGGGACCTTGTATTTTTCCCATTTTTTCTTTTTTCGCAGCTTCACTGTGTGAATGGCCTGTATGGTGTGACCCATATTATCAGGTATTGTGCTCTTCTGTCTCTAAAGTAATTTCACTGGAATGGCAGAGAGTAACAGTTAGTATATATAGTCATTTTAAAAAAGATTTCCATTACAGCTACAGTATGCTCTCCCTTACATTTATAGACTACGCAAACCAAAAATTTTTCACATTAAGCATAAGAATTATTTCAAATGATACAGAGTGGGTTTGTCCCATTTGTTCTTGAACTGGAACAGACTTGACAACATGGTATAGTAAGCACTAACATCTTAATAATGGTTCAGGGGGATGAGTTGGTCAATGGGATAGTCAACTATAGTATCTGTCTCTGCCCTGTAGATGAGGAAGACAGTTTTTAAGATGACTGATCCTTAATAGGAAAATGTAATAAGCATGTTTTAATAGAGAACAAGATGTCATCTAGAGCACCCCTGAATGATACAGGACAACATTTGAGAGAGCTGTAACAGAGAGAAGAAAAAATTATTCTGTCCCAGCTGCTCCGTATAGTATATTCCACAAGTATTAATACTTGTATTTATAATGTAGGCAGAAGAGTCTCCTTCCAGTGTTTTGTATCATTTTATTTTACGAAGGCAAAAATCATCAGACAGAAAAACCACAGCAAGCAATGTTTGCCTTTGCCAAACAAAGAATTTACATAAATGCCTGCAACTAAAAAAAAACCCCAAACCAGCTTATTTCAACCTCTAAATCTGATGCACACTGCTGGTTTTTGTTTAATTTCAGGTGGTTTCGCTGCTACAAGATGAGACCTCATATACCGGAGAGACCAGAATATACTACCTTACTGTCATATAATTTAGGCTCAGTCATACCTCAGACAATATTTTTACAAGGTCACTTTGCAAAAGTATGTCTAGCCTATCCAAATGACAATATTATTTATGCCAAAGGTTTCACTTTAGGGATGGAAGTATTCCAACTACTGTTTAATAGGCTATATGGAGAGGCTAAGAAAACATCATTTGTTGCACACACAGCTTATGTATATAATATAGAACTAAAGAGTACAGACTGATCATTGGCAGTACGGTCTAAAACTGGCCTCAGTGAAAAAAGCCACAAAAGCAATGAGCTTTTGAGTTTTCCTCTCTGATATTATTTTTGGAATTCCTGAGCTTAACCAGAAATATGAATGCACAAGTGAGAAATACATCTGATTTCAGTACTTACCTGGATATTCAAAATGCAAAAGATATTTTTCAAAAGAGAGTTTGTAACTCAGGCATATGACTTTTTACAAGCAGACCGGACAGCGTATTCTCAGCTACAGCCTTAGAAGAGGGAATGGACAGGAGAGGAATGGCACGAACTCCAATAAAAAAGCTTTTTAAAAATACTAAGGTGAAGACACTGCACTCTTCATAGCAATTAGTACCAGACCAAATGTTTCAGAAGGCAATTAGGAGGTAAAATAAAACAAGCACATTTCTTTCTTCTAAAGCTCTGTTCTTCGAAGAGAAGCTTCATCCACAGACTTTATTTCTTGCCAATTTGTAACAGTTTTTCTGGTAAATTATACTTCTTCAGGGGCTGAAACCTGTGCTGCAAATTCATCATTACTGACTAAAATTATGGTGAGAATGCAATATATTCTTATGGTGTGAAATCTGTCTGATAGTAGTACTGATTCTTGTAACCTGTGCTGTTTAAAAGGTTAATTTATTCAGAAAGCATGCTATTTTATTGCAATAACAGGAATTCTCATTGAATACTTTTCTATTCATAAAGTTCAACATTTAAAAACTGGAAAAGGTGTTTTTTCCTGTGACTCTGACGTTCTTATCAAGGACACTGGCATTATTCCTTAAAGAAAGCCACTTGCCCGCTATCAGAATCTCTTCAGTGCACCAAGAAGGATGATGATTTTCGTGCTGTGCGTGACTGAGATTACAAAGTCCACACCAGAAAAGCGCTACCATATGCACCAAAATATTACAGCACTTGAAATTCAACTTGCATCCAAACAATCCCAGTGCATCAGGCTCGTTAGGATAGTGTAAGTAAGATCTGGAGGAACAGAAGCACAAGCGAAGACCCCACAGGCTGAGGAAGGAGCTGGAAAAATACTGCAATTGTGTAAGGATCTTAGCTACACAACTGTGGTTCATAGCCTTGGGAAAACCCAGACAGGGATTTTGAGTAAAAGTGCATGGCATAAGAGTCTTCACAATACATAATATATACACTACATAATAGTTCTATCCACTATATAATAGTTCTACTTTCAATATAGAAAATTAATGTTTATTTACCCTACAGAACTGTGGAATAGCTGCCATTCTTCCTCTGCTTCTGTGCCATTTACATCCGTGCTTTTTGACAGTGCCAAAACATGCAGAATTTTCGAGCGTTTTACTATATGAGAAAAACTACACAAGAGTAAGCAACGATTTTTTTGTTTGTTTGTTTTTGAGAATGCTTTTTGTCAACTGTTAGTCAAAGCAACTCCATTTCCAAGAACTGGCAGCAGACAGTGGAGTCTTGATCTCTCACATCTGGCCATTCTGTTGTTTAGGTCTGATCTCTATTTCATAAATATCAGTTGGCCTTTCAGTTGTCAGATCACAGGGTTAGTTCAGGTTCCAAACAGAAGGGCGAGAGGCAAGGAAAAAGAACTTCAAGAGTGACAAACTATTTGCTATTTTCACAATAATACCATGTGGCTTTTGGAAAAGAGGCCACAGAAAGCAGCAAGCATTCAGATCCATTTCAGCAAGCCACTATAATACCACACAGCTACGGACAGACAGAATATGTCTGCTGTCCACTCGGTGTGGAATGTAGTTTTAGAAGACAGATACATTAAACTGCTCAGCTGAAGGGCAAGTCCAAAGACATCTCCCACAGAGACTCCGTGCCTCAAGTTATCGATTGATTTCTATCTTGAATACCTACAGTACACATTTTCTGAATGGTATGAATGCATCTTAAAAGAGCTTGGAGGATGAGGTGGTATTTATTCACAGATTAGTGAATAAATATGCACTACTATACACCTCAGAAATACAGGTAAGGTTAGGAAGGGACAGTACAGGCAGCGACTCTAATCATGGAAAAAAGGATGATGTTGTACAAGGGTAAAACCTGACTGAACAAAAGTTAAGTCTAGACTCGTTTAACAGTAGTGAATTAATCAAGAGCCTTTAATACCAGAGCTTCACTGACAGCAAGTGGGGCATCATATGACACAAATATCCCTGTGGCATCTCTTTTCATGCTTTCTTGGCTCTGTTCTTACACAGAACTTTTTACTGAGCTTTCCAAATAAAAATTACATAGCCACTAAGCATAATTTCATGTCAGAACAGATGGGACATAATCAAATGTACCTACATAATTTAAGAGAGAGGTTTGTCTAACCTCTCTCCCTTAATACTCCACACTTCCCCAACACAGTCTTTTCCGATGCACGACCATTCTTGTCTTCAGAAATATTTTCCTAAAATCTTACCAAAATCTCCCTTGCTGTAGTAAAGCCTATAACTTCTTGTACCAGTCTGAATGAATAACCTTTTCCTCTCTGCAGCAATACTTCATGTATTGGAAGATGTATCATGTATCCTTTTCTTCTCTAGAATATATAATCCCAAATATTTATTTCTTTCCTTAACAGTCATGTTTTGTATACCTCAAAGTCATCCTTACTGATCTTCTCTGGCTTTTCTCCCAGCTGGCCTGCATTCTTCTTTGCCTGTTTTACCTAAAGACGGATGGAAACAGCAGTCTAGCTAAAGCCTTGGTAGTGCTAAGAAGAGGGTAATGAATCTTAGCTTACAGCACACCTGTCTATTCATCCCAGCATGGGCTTTGCTTTCCCCTTTTCCATTTGCTTTTTTTATAAAATGCTGTTCAGCTTGTAAAGAATTATAATTCTTAAATCCTTTGCTAGTAATCTACTGGTGAGCAGTTATTTTTTATTTTAGCCATTGATTATTCACAAGAGTGGTATTTTGTATTCATCTGTATTGGACTGCACCCTATTTTGAGGGGATGTTTTTTCAATTACTTGCAATCATTATGAATTCTAGTCTTACTCTCCAGCAGCCTTGCAGGCCTTTTTAGCTATCCTAGATAGCTTAACAGAATGCCATATGAGACAGGTCAAACTATCAAACAATTAAACTTACTTTACTTCTCTGATATTTGTAAGCCCTGTTATCATACCTTAGAAGGAAATTAGGTAACCAAAGTAAATTCATGCTACCAAAGCTAAGTGCAATTTCATCGTGTTTTGATGAATAATATGAAGTGAAAAAATCTTCTCCTTGGAAGGAAAATATTTGCTGACATGCAATTTGTCCTAAATATGATATAATCTATGTAAGATAATGAACGTTTTTCATAGTTCGCTAAATCCATGAGCATGAACCAACACAGGGCCGAGGCTTAAAGCCTGATTAGCAGTTCAGAGCGTTTCTTTTCCCCAGGTGTCTCATGAACAGTAGGAATATAACTTTTGGCTGTGAATTGCAAGAATATGCATACCCCAAGCCTCAAGTCCTTTAAACTGGCTGGATGAATGTGTGAAGCTCGATCAAAATCCAGCTCTGGGTCTGAACAGATGGTATGATGCAGGTAAGCACTACCGAGCTTCATCAATCTTTTTATGTCTACAAGGGTACAGAGCTCCTTCTGAAAATCAGGAAACTGCAGAGGCTTATTCCTTGTGCTGACATGGCAAATTGTGCCATCTAGACACAGTAACTACAAAAATTTCATTTCCTGTATGTCCTCATATGAATGGTTATAATTCCTCTTACTGAGAAAAAAGGTGAACAGTCAAAGAATTAAAGTGTCAGAATAACTGTTCTCATCTGTCATTTGATAGCTGGCCTGCCATGTCTGCACAAAGGAAGTAAAACGCCTCCAAGAATTGTTTTTAGACTGATTTCCACATCGTTCTTTACACTTTAGTTAAGTGTGCTGCCACTAAGAGGAAGCCCACATACTACAGAGAAGGAAGATAAGGGAGATGCTAAGTGTGTGAAATACTTAGTGGTGACTGTGAATGTAAAACAGCATTTCGCATTTGTGAAAGCCAACTGGACTCACACTGAGATAATGGGATGTTCTCCAAGAAGACCCCCAGCCTGGCATGTGAACACAGAATCTGTCACCGTCCAGGCTGAGGGGTGAATCTCTTGTCTTTATCTTCTGAAATATTGCACACATAATCTATTTGAATTGTTGTAACTAAGCAGGTCCAAATATATCTGTCCTTCTGTCCTGTGCAGTGCAGTCTTTGCTATCATCTAGCCCTTGATTCTGGCACCTTGATTTTTCTCTGGACATCAGTGAGACTTTAGGTAGCTTGATTTGGCTGTCTTCTCAGGATCAAAGAACGTATTTTTGTGAATAGGGCCTGGTAGCTCATTAAACAGAATCCAAGAAAAACAATACATCTTGAAAAGTCTGTTGAACTGGGAAGCAACTGGCTTTCCTTGTTCCTGCTGGCATACTAGTACAGTTTAGGGCAGTGGTGTTTCCATGCACGGCTGGAATTAGTAGATTGATCCACTACCAGGTACAAGTGAAAAAGAGTGACAGTTTTTTCCTGGGACATGCTGGTACTAGCATGTGGTTCCTTGGTCATATGAACACAGTCCTTAACGTTCTGCTATTGATGCTTTCTGTAGGACTACCACATCCCATGCTCAAAACTTTGACCATTTTTAAATCAGACACTTCTTGAACAGAGCCACTGCTTTCCTCAGACCCAAATACGATATCATCTGACTAAATGGACACTTCTGCATTTCTTCAACACCTCTTTTTGAGTGGGCATTACATAATCAGAGCAGATGTGGCTATTATAAGAGTAGTGGCTTGGGTCTCCAAATTTTTGTTCCCTAGGTGACTAGAAACAGCTGGTTAAACAGCAGTCAGGGATGCATCCCCCAGAAGAAGCACACACTAGATTCATTTTTCTGAAATGAGGAGATTTTTAACAAGACAATCAAGGCTGAAACCCTCCACAGTAGGATCCAGAAAAAAAAATATCTCTTTTCAGGTCTAAAGAGAAAGATTAAATGTTCAACTTTTCACAATTGAATGAAAGCACTTCTGCATCAGGGTTGAATTGGAGTCAGACTGTCCCACCAGCTTCTCCCAACCCAAGCAGAGCTTAGCAGCTGCTGGGCAAAACATGGTCATGAACAAGCACTGCAGTCTAGGCTGTGCTTCTGAGAAGCACATTACAGAAGCTCAGTCAGTTTTAGCTGCAAAACACTCGCATACTGCTTCAAACACAGCACTCGCTTATCTCCTCTGTCTGCTTGCACCTCATTTCTGCTTTGATGCTGTGCATTGAAAAAAAAATTGTCTTCTTGTTAGAGCAAAGCACTAGGTGTCTGAAATAAAGAACTCTTCTTCTTTATACACTGGTTGCACCAAAACAATTGTTTCTCTTTCACCTAATGTAATACTGTTTTTACTTACTTGATATTAGAAGTTACTGATGTTAGTTTTGTGTTGGGGTTTCATTTTTGGCTAAAATCTGTTTTGGAGGAAGACCAAAGAGAAAAACATGTTCTAAAACTTCTGTCTTATTGCTTGGATTTTATTAATGTGGCATTTTTCTCTTTACAAATGTTTTTCCATAGCACCTATGCCAAAATTACTTTTAGACTGTAGGGAGGCACAAGACATACAGGGACAATGCTATTCGAAAGCAGTTCAACTCACCTCCAAAATAATGCAGCTGTACTGTCTTGCTACATTGGCCCATGCTCACAAACAAAAATTAAATTAAGAGTTTGAAGACACCACTTCATTGCCCAGGAATCCAAAGAGAAGAAATCCCTGCTCAGTACTTGGATCCTAGTTGGTTTTTACTTCCCTGTATGGGAAGTTGGAAATCTCAGGTGTTGCATACTGACCCAGTGTTTCAAGGAGACCAGCTCTCAAGCTCAGGACTTTATTTATAGACTAGTTAGAGACATGAAAGCCATTCCAAAGTACTTGGGGTTTTAAAACTGACAGTTTTGAAAACCATAAACATTAAAGTACACTTTTTAACCTTGACAAAAAAACATAATTATGCATTATCATGGTGTTTAGAGGTTGTTTTCTGAATTCCCTTTCAACAGATGTCTGGGAAGATTTCTATGGAGCAAGTCCATTTGATAAAGCCGATTGAATACAAATACAATTAAAATAGATTAAGATGGATTTACTTTGTTCACCAACTACCTGAACAATATCATCAAACAACAAGCTTGGAGACTGCTGAAAAAACAATTTCTGGGAAGATTACAGAAAACTTTTTCCTCTTCTCCACAATAGGCATATTATGGCAAGATCACAGAGTTAGTACTCAGTATTGCACAAAAATTCATTTTGAACTGTAAGATGTATGAATGTTTTCTCTCTGAAGTGAAATAAAGGCATGTTTAATAAAATAAAAATATGTTTAAAAGCTAACGGTACAGAAAAATCCCACCAAGGGCTCACACACTGTGTCCTCATGTAAATCCCCCTCACAGCTCTATTGTGTTAAAAAAACCCATTACTTCTGTAGAAAAGACTCATTCTCTCTCTCCATTTTATTAGAAACTGTTTAATGGAAAGTTAGCTCCCCTCCAAGGAGTCACCAAGGAAAAAACTTCATTCCTAGTCTTTAAACATAATTGCTAAATGAAATAAAAAAATTACCATATGAAATGTCTTAGTCAATCTTTCAAAATAAGTTTCATCATAGTCTCAATTCTGGAGTCATTACTGGATTTCTTTATAGGATAAAACATGTATTTAGAGACATATATAACACTCAGAAGCAAGAAAAGGAAACAATGCGAGGGAAAAAAACCCAAATTGATTATACAGCTTAGTATCTCCTTCATTTTCTCTTTCTCTTTCCACCTTTCAAGAGGTTCTTTAAAGGCCCCTTTCCCCTTAGTTTTCCTTGTTTTCAAATAGTTTTCTTCTATTTCTTCTTTCAGCTGCTTCCAATAATTTATCAGTAGTCCTGCCTAAGCCAGGAGGTCCCGGTTGACTGGAGGTTAGCAGATGGGACCCCCACCTACAAGAGCCACAAGGAGGATGCAGGGAACTACAGACACATCCAAAGAAGAGCAATGAAGGTGGTGAAGGGTGTAAAGAACAAGTCTCATAAGGAGCGGCTGAGGGAACTGGAGTTGTTTAGCCTGGAGAAAAGGAGGCTGAGGGGAGATCTTATCGCTCTCTACAACTACCTGAAAGGAGGTTGTAGTGAGGTGGGGGTTGGGTCTCTTCTCCCAAATAACAAGTGAGAGGACCAGAGGAAATGGCCTCAAGTTGTGCCAGGGGAGGTTTAGATTGGATATTAAGAAAAATTCCTTCACTGAAAGGGTTATCAAGCATTGGAAAAAGCTGCCCGGGGAAGTGGTGGAGCCACTATCCCTGCAGGTATTTAGAAGACATGTAGATGTGGCACTTTATGGGTTGAAAAAAAAAAGAAAACAACTTGAACAGCTTTAATGGAATATTAAGAATAAAAAGAAAAGATAATAATATTAATAAGAAAATCATTAAATATATACAAATATATATAAAACCAATATCGAGTTCCCAGGATGATGATCACATCACTGGCAGGCACCGGAACTGGACTCAGTGGCAGACCAGAAATGGATTCAAAAACTGGATTCAGGAATGCATGGACCAGGAACAAAGACAGAGAATGGACAGAGTTGCCCTTGGATACCACCCATCCAAGCTCCTTTGTTCCCTCAGCTTTGTACTGAATGTGATGCAGATGGGATGGAATAACCCACTGGTCAGTTTTGGGTGACCTGTCCTATCCACTCCTCCCCACAGGTGCAACCCTCTTACACTCTTCCGACCCTCCAACATGATACATGATACACAACAAAGTGAGCTGACTTACATATACTTATCCTAGATAGTTACAGTGATAAGTATATGCAAGAGCCTCTCTGCATACCATTCCTTGGTATGAACATCAGAGGTTATCTGCTAGAAGCAGGCACTGCCTAAAAAATATACCGTTAATTTCAATGAATATAGTTAGTTAGAAGAGACTTAACTGAAAAGTAAAATTACTGGAAATAAATTTGGTATTGTTCTATCTCAACCTAGGGCAGTGCCTAGTGATGAGCACAACAGGATGGGCACTTTGGTACTATAGCAACCAAAAAAAGGCCTCTGAATTATGTCTGTGCCACTGACTTTGAAGAGGTGTGTTATGGAGCGGTGGCAACACCACATGTGAGTGTCCTGATGCAAGCAATCACATGTGCTGTGTATTGAACCACTGTGTAGTGAATATGGGGAGCTCTTTAGTGAAGGGTGCACAAACTGCACATGGGCAGACTTGGTAAAGCAGAGCCTGGTTGCCAAGACTTCAGTCTTGCTCCATCCAAGCATACAGGTGCTCTCAGAGTGTCCTAAGGTTGGAACAGTAAACAGACAGGAAGATTAAACCTCTAGGAGTCCATGTCAGTGGCTTCAGAGCACAGCTCAGCCATGGTCAAACTTAGGTCTCTCTTAAGGAAAAGCGTAGGAATTTTAGGATGTCACTGCAAAGAACAGTGTGATTACCAAAAAAAATCACAATAGAGGCTGGAAACCAAACTCTGAAAGGATGAGAATATATATAGACCCTAAGCAGTTACAAAAGGTGGTATGTTACCCTAGGTGTCTGGAAATCAAATCATTTTGTTTCATCTGCAAGTGACAGATTACTATTCATCATTTGATGGATCTCAGAGGGAAAGGGCAAACATAACCACACCTTTTACAATTCATCTTTCAGTTATTTTTATATGCCTAAATCATATCTGATCATTTAGATTGATTTTGCATTTCCCAGACTCTTGTGGGATTCATTTGTACCCAGTCAATTTTCATTTCATTCCCCTTCACAGATCAAGTAATGTGCTACCACAGACACAAAAAACACCAGTGCCATTGTAAAATTAAAAAACCAGCTCCAAAAAACCAAAACCAAACAAAACACACCATGCACCAACTGTAGAGCATTCAGTGAGAGCTTTTAAAATTGCAAGCAATGTGATTGGTTTTTTGTTCGGATATTGATAGAATAATAGAATTTTTGACTAAGTCTTACACTTCTAGGCAATTAGTAAGGAAACATTTTAAAACAGACACAATATTCACTTGACAAGGAAATGCATGTTTAGAATTACTGAAATAGCTACAAGTGAAATTTCATAGATCTCCATTTAATTGCATGAGGAGAAGTTGCCTTTATGTGTGTTATTTTGCAAAATATATGCAGTAGTGAAACAGAAGATTCTGGAAAAAAGCAGAACCTGCAGGATGAGCAAAGGAGAAGGCTGTCAGGAATTTTATTTCCTAGATAAGAACATGAATAAAGAGATACTGGACAAAACCAAAATGATGAAACATACAAATCAAAGCAGTGCCCAAATGGAAAATCAACAGAGTAAGGATAAAGGGGAAAAAAAAAGGCATGCTATCAAAACAAAAATAAAAGATACAGAAGGAACACCAGAGGATCAAAGAAGAAAACTAGTGATAGATGGTTAATATGCTACAGGTCTAAATTATTTTTTCATGACAGTACACACAAAAGGAAAGAAGATAACATCCTAGGGACTGAGGCATGTTTTCCTTGGCTTTGGGGAGTGAATCACTGAAAGGTTTTACCCTCATCATAAAACAGATAAGAAGGCAATTAGAACTACTGAAAGCCAACAAAGCACTAGACCCAGATGACTTAAATACTCAAATTATGAAAGCGGAAGAAAGGGGAACTGGTAACCTTATAGAAAAGATTTATGAGAACTTAACTGAGAAAGGGGTATTACTAATGGACTGGAGAAAGAATTAATGCAGTTGCCACATGTAATAGAGAAAAGAAGGAGCCAGAGAACAGATGTGTTCAGCTGTAGGCAGAGATACAGGAACTACTCATCAGGAAAGATAAAAAATTTACATGAGGCTGAGATGAGATATGGAAATAATGAGAAAGGGAGGACAGGGGACATATATTTGCAAAACTCAGTATTTTTGGTTCCTTTGGATATCTGGTTGCCTTCAGTATTGACCACCTAACAGTAGGAAAGGGCATTTGTAGTAATGTCCATTTATCTGGGTTTGAGGCAAGAATGTAATGTGCAGCCAGAGACAGTCTCTCCCAGATCTGCACCCGTGGTTGTTAGGCGAAGAGAGCACTCCTTCCTGATAAAGTATCCAGCACAGGCAGCCACCTCAGTCAGTGGAGCATAAATGTGTTCATTCCAGTGGCTGGCTCCAACCTTGCAGAAGCAGAAGTTAATTGAATAACCTGGCAGACACATCTGACCACTTAAGAGCAATTTCAAAAGTGCCACAAGGCACGAAGACATGTAAATAACCCTTCAGAGACTACAGAGCAGCAGCAGAACATCACTGAAAGACATGAGTCACAACTCAACACTGAAGGGACACTTTCAGAAGTGCCCTTAATAAGAAAGTGCTTTTATAAGTGCGGACACCACAATTTGAAGTTATTTGTATGGTTAAGGCTAAATGTAAGGGGATAATATTAAAGAGATAAATTTAATTTAAGGTCAAAACACAAAAAGCAGTAAGAGGATGCTTGTAATCCCTTCCCTTTTCCCCCAAAACACTCTGCCAAATTCATTCCCCTAAATTATGTGGCTAATTTGGCTAATTTACTCTGGGCATTAATTTGTACTTTTAATTGGTACTTTCTGTTTATAAAGGATTACAAGCTTCAGAAAAGGCAAAATCTCTAGGATCAGGAACTCAAAAATGCTTATTTACACCTTTCTATTTGTGCACTTAGATTCTTGAGGGAAAATTAGGGCTGCCAAATTCAAAAAGACTCCAAACACTAATTTTCTTGCCATAATGTGATTTGGCACATGGGGCTGAGTCAGGTAGTCAACTTGCCCACTAACTCCTTTAAAGGTCTTCTCATATACTACTTCACATTACAAATTGAGAAAAGTACTGTACAATCAATACACTCAGGGTATTTTTCAAACCAGAAGTATGTATATTTACAACAAAATTAAGCTTATATAAGCATAACTACAGTTATGGGAAGAGGCAGAGCTGCAAGACAGCCTTTAAACTTAAATAAATGTACAATCTTCAAAGGCTTTCACCCTTCTTATCAGCAAGCCTGTGCACACTCTTGTCCAGGGTTTGTCACATGATTTATCTTTTCTAAGGGGGGAAAGAGTTTCTGTGAGAAGTGCTGTTAAAAGGCTGAAGCGCTTCATCAGTGTGAAACAATTTAAAGAAATACTACTATTTTTAGTTTCAGTGAGATATTTCGTTCATTAAGTGGCACTTCTAGCTGTCCTAATCACTGCGTCTACCTCTTTGTATGGCCAACATTTCTGATCATTGAAAAACTAAAATAAGCTTGCAGTTTATACCTCATTCTGAGTAACAACAGGGATGAGAAAGGGCTGGATTCACTGAGGAAAGAAAATCCAAAACCGAAGAAATATTTACCATGCAGCTCAAAATGCTCATATGAGCAGCAATGAATCAGAACCTGACACCACACTGGAGACAGACATCATGTTTGATCTTTCTTCTAAAAAGTGCCTAAAGTATTTGTGTACTAAATCCGTGTACCAAGATCACAGCAAGAGATTTCATTATAAGGTCACACATCAATTAACACACAAAATCAGCAGACTACATTTACTCAAAAGAATTCTTGAAATATAGGACAGCAAACACAGCATTGGAAAAAGGATTGTGCACCAAATTAGGAAAGTTGGGACACATGGGTAAGAGGAATACTAGAAGCTCAAAATAGCTAATTTTTAAATGTAAACACTGTAAGAAGACAAATGAAAAAATAACCATATTAACACCTCCAATATTTTCTAAGGACAGCTCTTTGTAGCTCTGTTCTGAATAGGTGCTCCATCCCTGGAAGTGTTCAAGGCCAAGCTGGATGGGGCTTTGAGTAACCTGGACTAGTGGAAGGTGTTCCTGTCCATGGCCAGGCCGTTGGAACTAGATGATTTTTAAGGTTGCTTCCAACTCAGACCATACTATGGATCTGTGAATAGTCATCATCTGTCATTTAATATCTGTGTGTTCACAACTACACAGTTAACCTTACTGGAATCTAGGACTCTAAGGACTGGCTCTCCAGTCTTTATTCATGCCATTTTCTCTCTACCTTTCAAAGCATCAATTGGACAAAGGTATTACGCAGCTGGCATACACAACTGTCAGGAGTACACTCGCTGGTTATACACAGTAAGTTCAAAAACAAATAAGGGGTATGGTATTTTTTGACTCAGCACAGAGTAGTTAGTTGCTAGTTCAACTTCTGACATGTCTTCTCTGCACAGACAATTTTTCTTTGCTCCATTGTTTTTACCTGATATTTTGACTTTTCGTTTTACCAGGTCATACCGTATCATCTTGGACAGCCTCAGGCGCCTCTGAGCAATCAATGGCACAGAGTACAAAGGCTGAAAAAGCAACTGCAGGTGCAAACTCTGCTATCTCTGATCCCATTTGGTGGACTGTAATCATCCATTGCTTTAGGCTTCAAAAACTCCAAAGCTGACCCTGTGCTCTATAAATCATGTTTCTTTTACAGAACTATCCCCTTCAGCTATTAAATGAATTGTTTTGTATAAACATGCATCAAATCTTATTGTTCCTTTCCAAGCTTCCAAAGTGCATAGCTTACCCCAGAGGAGAGAGAAGCTGAGAGATCCTTGGAAGATCATAACAAAAATATATAAAAAAGAAACAAAAGAAAAAAAACCAGCTACTACATTCTGGCTAGTCAAAAACTATACAAAACAATGCTTATCCTCAGGATTTATCCCTGTTAAAAGAGTTTCTGGCATTATTTGAATGCAGCATAAGTTTCCCAAGAACATTTAGCTCTACAGTACAGTAAACCAGATTTTTTTTCTCACTCACGGTCCCATTTAATTAGCATAAGCACAGGAAAATGTTATAAGGCTGACCTTCAGGCAAACTAACAGCAGTATTTTATGGCTACTATGAGGACAGGGGAAGTCAATACATTAGGTGCATAAAGAAGCTCAAGACTTGCACCCACTTAGATGTCCATCAAAACCTGGATCCTGAATCCCCCCAAATATGCCTCTAAATAACTAGTTAGCCAAGTTACTAAGAAACTAAACCTAAGTATAGGTATGTACCTAAACGCATACCACGTTAGGTGTATTAGGCAGAGGAGTGCTAGTTATTCCTTATTTGCAGAATAGAGATGTTGAATCTTTCTCCCTTGTAGGTATATGCAGTCAGACCATAGATATGTCAAAACAAGACACAAAGGAAATATCGTTGTTGTCTCCCACCCAGTGATTAAGACTGTCATCCAGGATATGAAAGACCAGGGTTCAGTGCCCTTATCTGCCTTTGGAATTAGAATCCATACCTCACCTATGCTTTTTTTCTTTTCCCCCACCCCCAAACACCAAACTATGGGATACCTTAAGCAAGGGGTAAAAACATATACCACTAAAGGGAGATATGCCATTACACTGATACAACATCCTCTTGTGCATCTAGCCATTACACACTCTTGGAAATTCCCCTCACAGCATTTGTTTACACGGCATTTTGCAGTCAGGCACATGAAAATTCCACCCAAAGTGAGCCAGCAGGACAGGTGCCAGCTCTGAATGAAAAGCCATACTGTTGCATTTAGCACATCATTGAGCCTCAAATGATAAACTCTGCTCAGCAGTAAGCAGCTTTAAATCCTGGCATTTCTTAACTTTTCACTGTTTAACTATATTAAAACCAAAAATGCCTGCTTGCAATGTATTAAGTAGCAAGATTAGGAATTTTCCTCTATAGCACTTCCCAGGACTTGAGCTAATGGCAGTAATAAAAGACTGCTTCTCATTTTGTGGCCTTATCTGTAGGGGGAAAAGACACACACCTTGCCAATTTGTTTTACAGCTTTTTGCAAGAGAGTAATGCAATCTGAGATCTGGGAGGAGTGGTTCTGCAGGCAAGCAGGCCATAGTTAATGTGCCAGTCAAAATGATCTAGCTGATTCTGAGAAAAAGGTCACCAAAAACGCAAAACTTTAAAAAAGTCATGCTCTTAATGAAAATATTTATCATCTTTGACTTCTCTGTTCCCTCACTAACAACATCCATGAAAACCACTGCTAAAATGTCCAAGATTCACACAGCGGACAGCAACCTACTATGGCTGCCAATTACTTGCTTACTTCAAAGGATTTGCTTCCCTATGATAAACCAAAGATTTCAGTCAATTTAAAACCAGAAAATCACCTTAAAAGGAGTAGTATGATTTTTTAAAATCAAGCACTCAAGAGTAATAAAGACATGAAATTAAGACCTGCTTATGCAACATTAATTCAACTACCCGTTTACAGATCTAACAGGGAATGGAACTAAAAGGACACCAGCTTTTTAGAAAGAAAATTCTCAAAGCCAGGGCTAGTAATATTCACTGCAAAACCATTACCATCCAAAAAGTTATATACAATCATGTCTAGTTTCAGTTAAGAAGTAGCAATGGCTTGTACATGCTTTTGGAATTTTCAGTTTGCCTATATGAAAAATAGGTTTCAGCATGTGAAGCAATTACATGTGCACTTAGAGACAAATCCCAAAACACCAGTACAACATTCCCCTCACAACAGGTTAACAGTTTGAATATATTTCAGCAGTAGGGCAGTCATTAAAAATCTCTGCTTACTGTTGGGAGTCTGAGCTTTGCCCGAAAGTCCTTCTAGTTTAAGGCAGGTAGGAGCTGTGAAAATTCAATCAGCAGAACTGTGAAGCCTAGCAGTAAATCCTGAATGTGCTTGTATTAGTAAGAGAAGACTCTGAATCTGAACAAAACCTCAGGAGAAGTTCAGTGTTACCTGTATAAATTTATATCCAAGACAGATTTTGCAATAGGATTGAATCTTACTCTTGATGTGAAATATGAAGTCCTCACCAGATGGAAGAGTGAAAAATCCTTCAGGGGTTCACTTTGTAACTATGGAGTTAATATTGAGGTTGGGTAAATAGCTATTTACTTAGTTGTCTAACATTTTCTTTCCTAAATGTTGATTCCAGTCTAAAAGACTGAACACCACTGCATTCCTTTCCTGTGAACGTGGCAATTCCTAAAACTGAGGGAAGTACAGCATTTCAGTAGGGAGAGCCTGAACCTCAGGACACTCCCTATGAGTCTGCAACACTCCCTCACTCCCCTCATCTGTCCATGATGTTATGTTGCATACTTTAATGATCACAAACCATTTATTTTTTTTTTAATGACCTCTGCCCCATTCTGTATTTCCATATTTGGAGGGTGAATCAAGGCTCCACATGCAATGCAAAAGGCTGCATTCTGCAAGTACTCAGTTTGGCGAAAAAGCTGGAAGAAAAATTTGAACGAAGCCAGAACCACAGAAAGAAGACTTTGGTTTCATAGTCAAGGCTGATAAGTTGTAATCTGCAGTATTTTTCTCTGGACCTGTGTGTGTATAGCACTTTTCTTCTAAGAGAGAGAGAGAAAGAAAGTTTCCTCTCTAGCACTAAAGTCCAGGCTGCCCGTAAGTCAGAAAATTCTCCCTAAAAATGAGAAAATGAAGTGTGTCTTGTTTTATTTTGTTATTATGCCTACTAGTGGTAACACTTAAGAACCTGAGAAGCTTCTTGCTGAATCTAGACTGAAGTACATCCTAATTACCATAATCATATCAGGCAGTAAAAAAATGGAAGCCCCCATACACATGGTGAAGAGAAAACAACTTGATATATTAGGTACATAAATTATTTCTTTCTGGGTGAATATCATTGCTATGGCTTAGACTAGGAGAAAAATGTCCTTTTAGCCTGCACAAAATGATAAACTTTTTCCAAGGTTTATGAGATTATTTAATATTAAGGACGTTTCTTCATTGCTCAGAAGTTAGTAGTATATACTCAGAAGCATAAGGTGGAATAGGACATTTAGCATGATGGTATTTAACTGGCACACATCTGTATTACATATTTGAAAGTGTCTTATTTGTTGTCTTTTGAAGATCTGTATTTAGATTTGACTTCTAGGCAAATGACAATGCTCATCAATTTTTTTTTTTTCCAGAAAAATCCATCCCAAATTCCATGTTACATATAAATCTGTTTGGAAAAAAAAATCTGGGGTGTTTGTACAGATAAACTATGCACTGATTTTAATCCTGTTTCATACCAGCAAAAGGAGACATTTTAACCATAACCTGGAAATATTTTGCAGGTGCTGAGAATGAAATTTAATGGAATAGTTTAACTGTTGGAAAGATCCCATTAAAAGTTCAAGCAAATCAGTACTGAGAAAAATAACATTCTGTCACATTTAAGATTTTCTATAATCTTTTTAGTTTTTGTCCACCTGTGTTGTCAGGGAAGGATTCATACCATTACGCTAAAAGATATTCTCAGCTTCTTCAAGCCACTTTCCATTTATTATGTAGCACGTAGAGTCAGGAATTCAAGAATGTAACCTGTGTTGCATATTTTGATGGACATACCCTGAGGCTGCAATTCCATAAGTGATTAACAGAAAGGAAACAAGTGCCTCATTGTCATTTATTGGCTGAAGTAATCACCATCATGGCTGTCACAGAAAGCAGCATAAATTACTGAAAGGAAGAAGAAATGAGCATCCCTCTAGGCATCAAGTTTACAACACTAAGCTATTTCACTGCAATATATAGAGTAATTCAAAGTCAGGTAATTCCCCACAGCATGAACAACATGAAAAACTTTGCACACTAAAGGATATTAATGATTTCCATAAAGTATTCTTTAATCCCTTATTTTTTTGCTGAAGTAAACTGCTGAGAAGAGTCTATCATTAACTAGCAAGAGATCATACACATGTTCTTTTGTGACTGTTGAAAACAGAAAGGAAATGCAGTTTTTAATGTCTTTATCAGAACATTGTCCTGGTTATTGGTACTAATTCCTTAAAAAAATACTGACAAATCAAATTAAGTGTCTCTACACCAAAGTGCACAGAACAGGCAACAAACAACAGTTGGAAGCCATTGTTCTGCTAGGAAGCTACAACGTAGTTGCCATTACTGAAACCTAGTGGGTTGCATCCCATGACTGAATCGTGGCTATTGATGGCTACAAGCTGTTCAGAAGGGACAGGTGAGGAAGGAAGGGTAGTGACATTACCCTCTACATCAAGAAATGGATAAAGTGTGAAGAGGTCTCTCAGAAGAATAGCCACAACCAGGTTGAAAGCTTATGGGTAAGAATTAGAGACCAAGGCAACAAAGGGAACCTTGTCCACTATGGGCTTCCCAGTCAAGGGCGCAGCTATTGACAAAGCCTTCTTACTCCAGCTACAGGAGGCTGGAGTCCTCACAGGCTCTTGTCCTGCTGGGGGAGTTCAACCACCGCAACATCTGCTGGAAAAGTAACATGGTGAGCTGTAGGCAACCCAGGAGGCCCCTGGAATGCACCGATGAAAACTTCTTAAGCCAAGTAATAGACAGCCCCACCAGAGATGTGTTACTGCACCTGTTGGTCACCACTCTGAGTGGTGGTGTGAAGTTTAGAGGCAGCCTGGGCTGCAGTGATCATGCATTGGCAGAGTCCACAGTCCTCAGGGATATGGGTCAAGTGAAGAGTAAAGTTAAGACCCTGAATTTTAGGAAAGCAAAATTCAAGTTCTTCAAGGAGTTAGTTAGTTAATGGGACCCCCTCAGAAACTGCCCTCAGGGACCAGGGAACAGAACAGAGCTGGCAGACCTTTAAGGAATCTTTCCATAGAGAACAAGAGCTCTCAATCCCCAGGTGTGAGAAATCAGGAAAGAATGGCAAGAGACCAGCATGGCTGAATCTAGATGGTCAAACTAAAGGCCAAGAAGGAAATGTACAGGAAGTGGAATCCTCCTGGAAGCTATGCCAAGGCACACAGAGGTTATTTGAGACAGCCAGCATGGCTTCATCAAGGGCAAGTTCTGCCAGACCAATCTGGTGGCCTTCCACGATGGAAGAACTACATCAGTGGACAAGGGAAGAGCTACAGATATCATTTATCCACATGCCCATGAGGCCTTTGGTATGGCCCTCCACAACACCCTTCTCTCTAAATTCAATAGGCATGGATTTGATGAATGGGCTGGAGCATGTTTAGTTTGGAGAAGAGGAGGCTGAGGGGTGACCTCATTGCCCTCTATAACTACTTGAAAGGAGGTTATAGAGTGGTGGGTGTTGGCCTCTTCTCCCGAGTGAATAATGATAGGACCAGAGGAAATGGCATGAAGTTGCAGCAGGGGAGGTTTAGATTAGATATTAGGAATAATTACTTTACTCAGTGGGTGGTCAGGCAGGGAACAGCCTGCCCAGGGAGATGGTGGAGTCACCAACCCTGGAGGTATTTAAGAAACATGTAGACATGGCACTTCAGGCCATGCTCTAGTGCCCAAGATTGTTGGTTTGTGTCTGTTTGTGGTTGGTTCGTTGGGAGTTTTTTTGGTTTTTGTGTTTTTTGTTTTTCTGATTTTGTGGTTGGACTCAATGATCTCAAAAGTTCCTTCCAACCGTGAAGATTCTGTGATTCTGTGACTGTTCGGCAGATGAGGAATCGGTTAATGGTTGCATTGAGAGAGAAGTGGTCAACAGCTCAATGTCCAGATGCAGATCAGTGACAAGGGGTCTCACTCAAGGGTCCATACTGGGACCAGTACTGTTCAATATTTTCGTCAATGACATAGACACCAAGATTGAGTGCACCCTCAGCAAGTTTGCAGATGACACCAACCTAAGTGGTGCAATTGACATGTCTGAGGGGCAGGATGCCATCCGGAGGGATCTAGACAAGCTCATGAAGTGGGCCAATGTGAACCTCATTAAGTTCAACAAGGTCAAGTGTAAGGTCCTGCACATGTCAGGACAACCCTAGTATCAATACAGGCTGGGGGATGAAGGGATTGAGAGCAACCCTGCTGAGAAGGACTCAGGGGTTCTGGTGGATGAAAAGCTGCCTCTCTACTCTGCTCTCGTGAGACCCCACCTGAAGTACTGCATCCAGTTCTGGAGGCCTCAGCACAGGAAAGACATAGACCTGTTGGAGCATGTCCAGAGGTGGGGCATGAAGAGCATTAGAGGAGTGGAGCACCTATCCTGTAAAGAAAAGCTGAGGGAGTTGGGATCATTCAGCCTGGAGAAAAGAAGACTTCAGGGTGATCTTATTTTGGCCTTCCAGTACTTAAAAGGGGCTTATAAGAAAGATGGGGACAGCCTTTTTAGCAGGGTCTGTTGATAAGGAGAATGGGGTAATGATTTCAAACTAAAAGGGAGTAGATTCAGACTAGATATAAGGAAGAAATTTTTACAAGAAAGGTAGTGAAACAAACACTGGAACAGATTGCCCAGAGAGGTGGGAGATGCCCTCTCCCTGAAAAGTGTTCAAGTTCAGGTTGGATGGGGTCTTGAGCAATCTGGTCTAGTGGAAGGTATTCCTGCCCATGGCCCATTAAGACTAGATGTTCTTTAAGGTCTATTCCAACCCAAACTACTGTATGATTCTATGTCTCAAGTAGCAGAGCCAAATCCTAATAATTCTAATTTCTTCAGAAGTCCAGATGTAACCAGTTATCAAATGTGGGTCCCAGCTATTTATTAAGTATCCATATTGGTCTAGCCCTAGGACTATCTATCCTAGCTTGGATAATGTAAATAGCTTTTGTCCCAACAAAATCCCAGAATCATAGAAATAATAAAATATAAAAGCTCATCATGTTGTTTGAGGATCTGGAAGGTCTCTTTCTTATAGACGTCTGTTTACATCTCATAGATGCTGGGTCTCTCCAGCCAAAACAGGAAGAGACTTTCATTAAGGATGAGTTGTAACCAAGATCTTCCAGGTCTTCAAAGGGTCTTAGGAGGCTGTTTTCCACATGATGGAACACAGTCAGGTTTCTAAACATCCCACAGCAAGAGTGAATGTTTTTCTAGCTTCCTCTCCTCAAGACTCTGCTTATCAAAGATTAGTTACAAACCACAAGATGCAATTAAGTGGAACAGACAGGCCCACGAAAGGAGGAGGAAGTGTAGACAATCATCTGTTACTGTTGTACAGCTATTTTCACTCCCATTTCTCCTTTTTTATTTTCTTGATTTATAATAAAAGTAGAATATGAAAAGTTTGTCATACATTCAGTTATCTCCAGTGGCTTACACAGGACAGTACCTATCAAATGATAAGTTAAACATTTTTGTCCATACCTTCAAGCTCTCTGAAAGTAATAATAAAAAAGCTTGTTCTAAACTTCTTCTTCTGCTTCAGCTTAAATATTACCTAAATCCTCTTGTTAAAGAGACATGACTATTTAGTTATCTCAGAGATGACAGAAGGAGTCAAACTGATATAACAATAAACAAGTCTGGAAAAAATGATGTTTTCTCCTTTTTAAAAACAGCAAAGTCATTGACAATCCAAATTAGACCTGAAATTCAGGTTTTATTTAAACAAAAGGTACGATAAATTAAATAATTTCTTTACAAGGTGAAAGTTTGGCCACACAACTACAACACCCTCTGCTAATCTAAGAACAGGAGGATAGACTTATGCAAAAAGCGAAGATTGCCAAGTCTCAAAGTATGGTCTGGATCTGGACTTCGAGCAAAAATATTAAATCATGTGATAAGTTCATTCTTTCTTAGTCTCTTCAAAGATGAAGTTTCACATAACCATTGAAAGACCTTTTTCAACTGGATGTAGGCTTAATGCAGGTACTTCCAAACCCAGTATTTTTATATGACTGGACTTTACAGAATTTGAAAAGCTGTTTAATTACAAAGACCCTTCCTGACTCCCTATAACCCCATTGACAGTTAGAGACTTTTATTTTCTGTATTAATCAAAGCCTCAAATAGCTAGAATGTTTGTATATGGGAAAAAATATATCAGTATATTCAAAGAACACATTTCACTTGTGCTAGGCTAGGATGGAGGATGAAACATAGCTTGCAGTCTAGACTTAATTGAGCTATTGAAAGGGGACTCCATGTTTTAAAGCCCTTATTTTCCTTATTTTGAATAACAATAGAACTTAATTGTACTAGTTATTTCCTATCCATCACCTTACTTTGGGATACTGAAACCAGAACAAAGAAAGATAAGAAATGAGTCAAACCTTTTTAAAGAGGAAGAGAGAAATCTCTACAGTGTTGTTTGCTCAGAGCAGGGGGGATCTATAAAAGACCCTTAAGGTTATTTGGGGAAGGAGTGTTCTTGGCCTTTTTAGGTGCTGGCATTGTTTTTCCACTAACAAGATGATTGAAGTTGGGTGGCTGGAGTACTGAATAGTTTCAGTAAAGAGCTAAATAAATGTAATGTACATTGATTACAGTTCAAAAACTAAGAGACATCAGATTGCTTTCTAATCTGAACAGAGTTTAAAAGTAATTTGATGTTGTTACAGTTTAAGCTTCACCTTTACATCAAAAGACATACATAAAAACTGAGATGTTTTACTTGGATGCCTTATGCCTCTGGGTTAAAGAACAAGTTAGTTCTTCAGTTTTGGTGCTATAAGGCATCACTGACTAAGATATGCCTCTTCATCTCCCAATTTAGTATGCTTTGGTAATTGGTTTTAATCACAGGACTCTGTTTTATCTGCAGATGTCACTTCATAGTACAGAGGTAAACATCTGGTTAATAGGGTTGTACTGGACTCCTTTTTTGTTCCCTCCCTGTCCTCAAAACCTATGTATCTATGTCTGACAGTGGGCTACCTCCCTTCCTGAAGGCACAGGAAGGAAACACAGTAAGGAAATACATAAAAATCCAGGTGGCTAGTTCTGGCTGTAGAAAGCTGTATTTCAAGAAATGCTTCTTAAACATAAGCTTTCTCCATGTTGGCAACTTCAGCAACACTACCGCTTTAACTTATGGAGACCATTTCTAAAATATATGGCAGACAGATTATTTACAGATGTTCAGTCCCCAAAATATGTCTCGATTTATAACACAGTATAGTACATTATAGAAGTATTCATCCTGGTCCAAGGTAAACAAGAAGTAAAAAACAGGTACAATATTCGTGACCAATTAAGAGTATCTGCGTATATCAATCACAAGGTAAAGAGAAATAAAATGAAAATAATTTTGACCAAGTTTTGGTCTCTCATTTAAAAACGAAGTAATAATATTGCTACTTCCTCTTCTTTATCCTGGGCAGCTTGTTTCTCCTAAAATAGAAGCCCAAAACCAAGAGACAGTGCTAGGCCCAGATTTACAGAGACTAAATCCCACTTAAATTTTTGTGACACATTTCTTACTGTCTAGGTCACTATGAAGGCCACAGCAGTTGATCAAAGGCTGTACAAGCACCAGGTACAGGCGTTTAGGTGGGACACTCATGCGGAACACTAGGTAAGCATGTAGTCGTTTAGGTAGAGACGCGATGAATTTGTGCCCAAGAATTGTGTTCAAGCAGATCTCACCTTGCAAGGGAGACATCTTTTTATGAGACAGCTGCTAATAACACATCTTTGTCTAATTTTCACATCTCTGAAATAAAAACTCTCCCTCCAGTTTAAACTAACGTAAGAGAATTTCAGTTTAGCAGAAGTTTATTAAGAGTGCAGATTTCCACTTCATCAGGAATAATCCAGAAAAGTCCTGTTTTTCTGTCTGCCATGTCTGAACATGGAAAGTTGTATCAAGCCAAACCACACTATGAGACTTCTCCTTACACAGTTCTGGTGCTCGCCTTCCACTTCATTTTTTCCATTTTTGGGGAGGAGACTGGATAAGGTGGTCATTCCTCAGGAGTCCTTGATTTGGGTTCCTGCCTGCCATTGTGCGTCTCTGAGCTCCTCTGGGCTTATGCAGATGAGCCTTTAGTGAGTTGCTGGCTCCTGTGATGGGCTTGGCAAGATCTTATTTGGCCTCCTCCTCTTCCTGCTGTTGTCTCTCTGAGCTCCTTTCTGGGTGTTTTATCACATAACCTATCACTCAGATTTAAAAATAAAGAAATAGGCAAATCATTTTGGAAAATATTTTATTCTTAAGGATGCTATTCAGAATTATAAGACATCTAGAAAATGGCTATTTATAATTTAAGCCTTCCATTTATCCTTACAGTCTCAAGCTGTAACAACTGACAGTTACAGAAGCACTGGTGGAACCAAAGGAAGTAAAGTGGAAATAAAGTAGTTCTTAAAAACAAAAGTTGCATCTGATTTTGCACCTTTCTTTCTGGTTTGGTTTTTTTTTTTTGTTGGTTGGTTTGGGGTTTTTTTGGTTTGTTTTTTGTTTTGTTTTGTTTTTTTTTGTCTCACTATAGTTCTGCCTTGCTTGGCACATCTTAGAAGACTTGTATTTTGAACACACTCTGAGCTATATTTCTCCTGAGCTTATCTCATGCCTGGCTTTATCTTTTCATAAAACTTCTGCCTATTTCAACATCACATAGCAAGTGACAGATACAGGGTGATAAGTACTAGAATTAGATGGGATAAATACACATTCTGACTGTGGGTTCCAAATACTGCCATTGTGAAACCATACTTGGATACAGAGAGTCTGACTGGAGCCAAGTGTTTAATTTTTTTCTAGAGTTCAACAAGTTCTGGCACAAACAGCAGGTACCTCAGGTTCTTCTACTGCTTTTAGAATAAGACAAAGTTCAGTAACACAGTATAAATTCTGTAAATATAAAACCAAAGGATTTTTGGCTTCATATTAATAGAGAGGCCAATGAACAGATTATAAACAGGCAAGAAGGGGAATCTCACTTTACTGACTTTGGCCTAAGATTCCCTGAGATAGGGAAAAGAGAAACCATAATTGCTTTTTCCTAAACCAGCACAGCATAAACTTGACTGGTAGCAGTGCTTATTATTAAGATTACTAGATTTTCTCTTTTATATTGTCCTGCTCCTCAAGTGATTAACTACTCAGCGAGACAGCAGCTTTAAATACTTTTTACCATTTGGGCTTGCAGCACCTATAATTCTTTGACGACCAAGAATCCAATAACTGAGATTAAACCTAGCAACCTTCAAGCTGCTGCTGTTTCAATTTATTGCCAGCTGTTTTAAAAAAAAAGTAATTTAATGTCTATACGAAAGCATTAATAGAGTTTCTGTCTCTCTACCCCTGCTAGCAGGGCTCAAAATATCTAATCACACAAATGCAGAATCTAAGTCTCCTAGACTGCAACAAAGCTCAGTGATGACTATTTGAATTGCCTCTTAATGTGCACACATGCCAGAGCACTGCTTGATTTCAAAGCAAAGACTCAGTCAGAATGACACTATATCTTCTGAAAGAAGGAATGCATCATCAGACCTAGTAAGTCAGATCAAGAGACCAAATCTCTCTTACCCTGCCAGTTGTCTACATTAGCTACAGCCTCTGAAATGTACATTTTCACCAAAATACCAGATACTTGCTGCCTCTCACAGCAGTGATGTGACCTCTCTTGCCCTTTCACTACCTACCAGAAAACCAAGAGTATCTCAGCTCTAATCACTGTAGTGCCAAAGTAGTTGTTGGCTCCAACTGCACTGGCACCATCAGCACTGAAGGGCTTCTGACTGCTGGCAGGCTTAGTAATGAGTTTCCAGTACTAGGGGATTATCAGATCAGGCCTGTTTTACTACCTCTTTGTTCTAAGCAGAGATCTAAGAAACAATTAACTTGTTAGGGAAAAAGTGTTACACTCCATTAGTGATAAAGAACTATTTCTTCTAGCCTTTGAAGGGGACTACAAACAGCAACCATCCCCTATATCTTAACCCTTTATTGAATGCCCCACAGAGTAAGAGATTAATTATTAATTTAATTTTTTAAAAATATATGTATAATTCTCATAGGTCATGAGACTCCACAACATCATGGCCAGCCTGGGACCTGCCTGTGTGCCTTCCTATTTGCTCTCATGCAACTTCACTGAATAATACAGTATGTCTAGAATCAACAAAACATGGTCACTTGCTCCACACAAATTCCCATGAGCTCCCTGGATTTGTTGCTCTTCACAGTACCAGATACCAGGCAACTCCTGGGAAATCCAAGCATCCCCATGGACTACTTTATCACTTCAAGAAATCAACTCATGAAAGCAGCACAAAGACTTCCCAAAAAAGATTTGGGAGCAACTTTCTATTCACTAGAGTTGTATGGCCCAACCCCAGGTCACAGGAACACCACTAAGAGGTTTAGCTTTCCTTCAGACAGAATTTCTCCATCAACAGTTCCAGAAACACCCTTCTAAACCACAAAGAAATCATCAAAGAGCCCATTGACAACTCTCCTTAACCTCCTCTTCACAAGCCTTCCAATGGGGACAGCTACCTAAAAGCAGTTTTGAGAGGAACTGTAAGAGCTGTGGATCAACCCACTTCACAGCCTGACAGCTACTTCTATTAGTTTTAGAAAGTGCCTGGGGTTACCTAGGACTCAAAACTCACAGTAAAGGTTTCACAGTCAATTTCCAAACTCTTTCAAACCTCTCTGGGTTTCCAGTGCCCAGCTGGAGAATGAGTGATGCTGAAGTCAGTTCCCTAACACACCTGAAGTAAGAGAGGAAGCACCTATAGGACCTCAAGGGCAAGAAATTCTAACTCTACTTCTGTTGCACAGACGTTTTGCAGTCTCTCATTTCCCAATGTACAAGTACTTGACTTTGTATACAGTCCAAAATCTATCTGTATATAGCATTTCTCACAGCTGCGATGACAGCACCAAACCAGGCAGAGTAATACAACAGAGACTGTTTTGGGGCAACATCTTAAGTGCTTGCAAATTAAGGAAACGTGGTACTGCCTCTCACATGCATTACCAGTTCACTTCCCATATGCCTTTTGGGTTTGTCCTACAGAATTGCTATCTCAGAGCTTCATGAAACAGGAAAAGCAGTTTTGTGATGAAACCCCTCCACTGCAAGCCAATTCAGTAAGTGCATTCCCACCTTTCTGTGGCATCACTGCTGCTGTGTCTGCCTCTGTCAACGTCTATACATAAGGAATACGGCACAAATGTAAGAGTTATGCCTTCATGAATGTAACAGGGGAGTTGCTGTGGATTACACAGAACAGGAAGGTGAGCTCAGTATTTACAGAGACCTTTTAAAGCCACATCAGGAGTGAGATTTGTTTTGTTTTAGGGAGGAGGGATGATCCAGAGTTGAACTTGAAAACAGAGAGGAAAAAAAACTGTCCAGGCATAGGAAAAGGCAGTCAAGTGTATGACCCAGTCTGAACTTATTTGAATACCTTGAGATATATCATGTGGCACAAAGCTGCACAATGGGCAAAGGACCATTTTAAAATGAGCTCATTCTGTGACAAAGTAGTTCTGTTAAAAAATATGTCAAAAATATTTTCTTGTCAAAAAGAAAATAAATTTCACGTTAAACAGAAAGCAGTGTAAATGCAGCTTATGACACTGTATTCATTCTTGCTAATCACCAGGAAACTTGTAACTAGTCTGAAGGGAAGAGAATGTTAAAATAAATGTCATAACTTGCAACTTATATGATTTGGCACTTGGTTCCAGGTACCACTGAAATAAAACGCTTGTAAATTTTAAAGTTTAAATATGACTGCTAGTGGCCAGTTTTCAAAAAGGGAGTGACCGGTAACTTCTGGCACAAAATCATTTCCAAGCTGCTTTTAAAATCATTCCTCTTTCACAGAAAAATATATCTGTGACAAGGTAGCATAAGATAAAGCTAGAAATTCTCAAAGGCTGTGTATAAGAGGGATGCACTGCTTACGTGATCATCAGTGAATAAATACCTTGATGCCTGGGTATGCTCATTTACACATAACCTTGAGCACATTGGTGAACTTCCTGAAGCACTCACTGAGCATCAAGATCCACTAAAGAATGGTGTGATTGTAAAATCAGTCAAGGAGGAATGAAGGAAAACCGTAAGTGGGTTTTGCATTTTTCCAATGCCAATAAACTGCAATTGCATATTAGTTATGCAGTATATAGGTCATGGTGGAAAACTTTTCATTTCAAAATTGTTTCTCTAAACAATGCCTTCCGAGTATTTTTCTATTAAAAATTCTCTGCATCCCAACTATTTGTTAATCATTTTGGATGAATCACAGGAGCACCCAGATACCATCATATCAGCATAGTTCTCATCAAATACTTATATATGTTAATGGGTCAGACTATCCACCCAGAAAAGTCATGGTCTTCCTTGTATATTTACTCCAATATCGTTATGTACTTATATGGAATTTTTAAACTAATCATATATTTGCCAAACTGGCTATAACATAATCCACCTATGGCTGACAAACTACAGAAGAAAAATTAAACAAACATTTTGCTGTTAAAGTTTTTTTTTGTGGGTTTGAGCTTCTGAAGCCAGAAGGTCACTTGGATTATGTATACAATGTTGGTAATTTCATTCCTTAAAACTACAAAAAGCCATGAAATTCACTATTTTCCAAAATAGCTTTGCAAACAATGACAATTATTGCCCAGACATTTTCAAACACAGCAGGTTATTGTCTTACACAGTGATGGAAACCCTAAAAAGAAGATAAATATTTTGAAACGCACTGTAAATCAAATTTGTGCACTGGACTAAGAATGGATTATCTGCCTCTAAACAGCAAAAGATGTTTTAGTTTGAGGGGTTTTTTCCATGCTTATTTATTTTAAATTGTGTCTTTTTAAATTTTTTTTTTCCTCAAGATATTTAGCAGTTGCATTGTAATAAGTACTCTTCTATAATTAGTTATACATACTTTACTCATTACATTTAGTAATGTCCAAGAATTCAGTGTTTCTCAATCTTTTAATCAAAAGTACATTTTTCGATTAAAAATTGATTGGGAACAATACAATGTCGGCTTCATGCTGCCTTGCAAGTATTTATAGCAGATGTATCTACAGTCTCAACTGGGCAAATTTCTATGATGTAATTAACTGAGCCCTTGACTAAGAATGAGTCTGCGAGGAGGATTATTATATTGTGATGTACTACATTCTGGTATTGTGGTACCAAGTAAAGGCAGCCACCTTTTGCATCCTTCATTTCAGAAAGCATGTGGATAAGAAAAAAAGACAGTCCAAATCAGAATTCATACAATTGACTGTTCAAGTAGCTTTGCCTAGAATCAATCAAGAGGCAACATCAGGAAGCCAAAGGCACTGTTTTTATGTATGTACAGTCAAAGCTGATTATGAATTATCGGGTTTCTGACTTTTTGTATTAGACTCTGCAAGACTGTTGTAGGGTGAAGACAACATCACCTTCATACTATCCAAGGAGTCCTTCAACAGACCACAAGTTCAGGCTCCCTGGGCACCTTCATGAAAGAAGTAATATAAGTAAGACAGAAGGCTGCTAGATTGTTAATGAGGTTTTACTAACTAGTATAGATCTGGTGTTGTAGCCTCCTCTTTCCTAGCAGATCACAGATGTTAGAGGCAAATACAATGTGAGCAAAATACCCCTGGATTCTGGCAGTCTCCAGCTGGAAGACAGTCCCTTGAAATGACCCATAAGAAAGAAGCATTTCACTAAGGCAGGTCATTATTTTTATACACTAGGGATAAAAGTTAAAAATTTTATTAAACAGTTGCCTTCACTGAGAAAGATAATCATAAATGACACTCCTGAAAGTGTAGTGAGCGTTCAATCCTTAATCAGATTGGGATATTTATTCTGCTACCCCTTGTAATTTCATAACATCTAGAAGTACTTGTGTTTTCTGCTGAAAGACTACTGCAATGACATGAATTCAGTTGTTGCATTTCCTGTCTTTCCTCTCACCCTTAAAAAAACAGTTTTCTAGCTTTCCTCAGTAGACAAAGGGGGGAAAATGTGAAACAAGTAAACTATAAGGCTTAAAAAAAGGCTAACAAGAGAACAGTAACTCAGAAGTTTGGTTTTGGTTTGATGGTGTTTCAGGTTTTTGTTATTTTTCCCAAAGGCAGTTTCATGATTTTTTTTCAAATTCTGGTTCAAGATTTTTGAGCAGTAGGACTGACTATTCATCTGTGCATCTTTTTCCAAACTTCCAAGTTCAGGTAAGTACAGGACATTAAAAGCAACCTCCAAGAACAGCATGAACTTGATCCAAGTAAACATATACTGCTGAATGACAGTCATGGTATAATAAGGAAAACACAAGCAAAACCAAGCTGATATTTTACACGTAACCACAGCACTTCATTGCACAACTCTGGACACCCTACGCAAGGTGACTGCTTTTGTAATCAAGTTGCTCAAGCCACAGAAGAATGATCAAAATTTCAGTCCAAAGTTTAACAAAACATGTTACCACTCTCCTACCCTTTTATTTTTAAAGGACACTCAAGGTTTATTGTTTTGAAGGCTTTAAGTCTCAGACTCTTAACAAGCAACATACCTCTTGGCAGCTCTTCACTATCCTCATGACCATCTGAGAGTCAACACAAGCTGTAAGCATTTGTTCATCAGCTCAGCAGAATTACACGGGACTCAGCGAGCATCTGGCATTTGACAATGCTGCTGTCTTTTCAGCAGGCAGATTTATAGACATCATTTTTGCAACTGCTACTTTTCGTGATCATTTGCAGTTCACTCATCTGCTAAATACAGCATAGCCAATTAAAGCAGGCTATCCAAAGACGTACAGAGTTCAGCACACTGCTGCAAGTCACCAAGACAGTCACAACTTCTTTCTTTTAATGGTATATATAGCATTTCAGTTCACTGAAGGGATTAAACTGGCCAAGGTTCTTTCTGTCTCCACAGTCCTACCTAGGCCCTCCACTTTCCATCCTGAGGACTGAGCTTCTGCAAGGGAAGGCTTTTCCAGAAGTTTCTCAAACACTCCGTCTACCCACAGGAGTTATCTCCTCTCTGCTGTAGGAATAGCTCTACCTGGGACCTCTGGTCTCCCACTAATTTATCCAACCCTTGCCCTGGGATTGCCTTGCTACCTGAGCTTTCCTCAGCTCCTCACACTCTCCCAGCTAATCCACTCCATCTCACGGTCCCATTCTCCCTCCCCAGTCCAGTGGTATCCCTCCCTCACAGAGCAGCCCTGCTGATGGGCATGCCCCAGAGCCACAGTCCTACCGTGGGCTCCCAGAAAGGGCTGAGGGACACACCAGTACGTAGGCAGGAAGGCTACGAGGAGGCTTCTGGCTGAATTTGAAAGATGCCCTGGAAAGTGTGTGTTTCTTAAGTGCAACCTGTCCCCACCATGTGTGCCGGCAAGGCCATGTCCCATGGAAATCAATTTCATGCAGTGCTGCCCGAGGCACTACAAGCAGAGGCACCCATGGTGTCCGAAGCCACATCCAGCCTTTCTACTGTGTCTGCCCACAGCCTGGGAGTACCAAGGAGTCCCCAGCAAGTCTGTGGTCCCAGAAATGTGTGTTTCTCATACTGGGGGGAAAAGGGTCACGTGCTGGAGTTTTCCATCTAGAGGAGAAAGGAACTGAGGGGACACATCCAGAGGCATGAAACCAAGGCCCCAAATTCATAGTTCTCAGTAGTTTTTCTTTAATTAAAATTTGTGATCATCATGACTGCAAGAAGTGGCAAAAACAGCGCAACTTCACAAATCTTCACAAATACTTTACAGAAGGATGCTTGTCTTAATGCTCAAGACCTTCCTTAGGCTGATTTGGATTAGAAAGTTTAAAAAAAACCAAACACCAAACCATGTTAATAGAATTCAAGCCATCATCCTTTAGCTTTACAAACATTTTACCCAAGATTGCAGTAAGAAATCAAAGGTGAGCCAACTTCTTGAACCACACTGAAAATCCGAAGATGGAGTATTCTTCCTGTGTATTCTCCCTTTGTAGCTGGTGCAAAATGCAACTTAAACTATTTTCCCCTTTTATTTAAATAAGCTGTTCTGCAGTCTATTTTACAAGGACTCTTTGCAAGATACAGTTAATTGATGTGTGTAGTTATAGCCATCATACTTCCACTCCTCCCTAGAAACTCAGTTACCAGCCCTATCCTTGTCAAAACGCTTGTGAAGAATAATATGTCTGAAGTCAAATGTTATCTGCTAATTGACAGGATGTTTTCAACAATGAAACCTTATCTTAGGTAAATAAACTTCTAAGGAAACTTTGAGCCAGAAAGGCCAAATGAGATGTTTGGGATTCCTTTTTGCTGCAGAAGGTCTTGTTTTCATAGTGCATTTCAATAGTAAAGGCTAAATGTGAAAGAGAACCTGAGAGAACAAAAGAGAAGCTCAGTTCCCTCTGTTTATATTTGCTCCCATCTCATTTGCTCCTAACAATTATTTTTCATAATAGCAAAAAGCATCTTTATGGGTCTTTAATTATTGTGGTAGAAAAAAATTTGAAAAATTATCTTTATCTAGTATCTTATTTGAAAGAAAAAACCCACATTTTAATGCATCTATATAATTTGTTTCTTTGCATTCTTATTTAGACTTTATATTAGTTTTTACAGCTCAATATATAATTCACAAAATCAGCCTAAAATTAGCATTTTTAACATACAATAGTGTTAAGTTACAGATGTGCAAACCCTTAATAACATTCACATGAAAATATTGGATCACAGATAGCAGTACTGCACACCAAATATGAGTGAACAGATGTGTGAAAACAGTGGGAAAGAGGAGAAGCAGTCACCAAGGGGAAGAAGATGATGGAGGGAAGAGAAGTCCTGTCCCAGTGTGTGGATTCTGAGGAATGAAAGTGCATCTTGGAAATGGACAGCAAACTTTTCAAACACACATTGTCGTGTGTGCACGAGGCCCTGACCCTGTCTCTGATCAACATTCAAAGATGGTAGAAGGCAGTGACCCTGCACTTCTGTAAAATCATTTGCTTTATAAAGCATAGCTGACCTCAGAACAAATGTAGTAATAATAATTTAAATGCACTCTCAACTTAAGAGTGTCTCTTGAAATTCTAAACTCGAAGGTCTGTGTACTTCCATAAAAATATAACTGGAAGATTTTCCCACATGTGCAGAACTGTTACCACAGCTTACTTGAACACAAAGCATTACTCAGTACCAATCTTCTTCCAAGGGGAGAGAGACCTTGAGTCCTACACAGAAGACTGATCTTCACTGCAAAACATAAATCATATTGTGAGATGGGTTTTCAAACATTATGAGCGATAATTTTGTTATGCCATAAACATTGCAAGAGAGTGTACAGTTATAGACTTTGATGTCAAGGAGGGAGTGGGGAGAAGAGTAAACAAATACACTGATTTCGATCTGCATAGCATTGAAGAAATCCAATTTCCAAAAAGCCATGGCTTATCCCTTATCAGCCAGGCCAAATCTGATCCCTCTGGGTGGTCATAGCAACCAAAGCCTGGAGCACTCCCTGGCTGCGTCTTCACTTCTAGCTTCCAAAACACTTCCTTTTCTATCTCAAGCTGTGACCCGACGAATTTGTTCCAAACAGGATTACTAAAGAAGTGAGATTATTTATCTAGTGATCTTGCTACGTCTTTTCTGAAAAGGCCTTTCTGTTTATAGAAATAGCATCTTCCCACTCTCAATGCAGAAATGCATCTTTATAGCCTTTCCAAGTCAGATTTCTGTAATTTTCTGACTGACAGCTATACGATTTCTGAGCATAAACTATGTGTCCTGTAGCCTGTCCAGCTCAATGAAAATGTCAGTCCTGTGCAGACATAGAAGAAAATAAATGACCTGTGGTGCTCAGGTGATATGCCAGTTTAAGGGACGCAGTATCCTTAAATGCACACCATACAGCCTTCTGAGTGGCTCAGTTTCCTAAACTGGACATGAACTTCCCGTTTAGCTGGGCCAAATATATTTGGGAGACTACCAAGTCTCTGGTGCTCTAGTGAACCTTGTTCTGTGGCTGACTGAGCCCTTATAAATCTGTTTGGGATTCCATCCTGATTACTGCATGCAAATGCTCTTACACCATTCTGTCTAGGACAGAGATTGGAGGGACCACACAGAAGCAATGATCCATCCCTTCCACCTAATTGTTGCTTGTGGTAAAGGGAAGACGGCCAGATAGAGTGTCACTTCTTGCAGAATGACAGCCTCAGCTTAGTAATGGCCTTCTTTTAAGAATTATATTGGTGATTGACTGACTCCAGATGAGGCTCACAGGACTCATCCAAAGTCTATTGCAGTAAACCTCCACGGAAGAATCCTGGAACTTAGTTCCTAGTAATAAAAAATAATAATAATAAAAAAGTCAGCAAAGCAACCAAGGCCTGTTCAGCATTCTACAGAGGATATTTAGAAGTCCTTCTTGTAGATCAGATAGATTCAGAGAGAACAGGGAGTTTACTAATGAAGGAACAGTTCTGGGGTATAGCAAGGGAAATCAGAGAAAGGAAAAGCAAGTATCTCAGGTAAAAATCGTGTCCATTTCCTCAAGAAATAAACTGGAAAAGTGTAAGAGGGAATTATAATAGCAGGGTTGGCTCCAGAAGGAAGTTCAGGCACAAGAAGAGTGCATTTTAAGAAGACTGAAGGGAATATTGTGTGCCAGGAATTCTATAGTCAGCATGGGTGATGTTATGTTTAGGGTACCAGGAGGAGGAAAAGAGACGGAAACACAACAGCATCTGTTTCAGTGTACCCACTTTGTCATTATAATCCAAAACACAAAACACAAATGGTCCAGGGAGTGGGGGTTGAGGGGTGGGAAATAATACGAAAAACTAAACAATAGTGGGAAACTTAACAGGTAGTAACTTGTAGTGTGAATGTATGGGAGGAAAGTCAACAGAGTCTTGGAATGTCAGAGAAAACTGTTACTAGACTATGTTATTTACTAAGACTACCCCATCTTTAACTTCTGATCTCTAGGGCAATAATACTTTGTGACAAAGCACAGGTAGAAATAGCCATACCTTTAAAACAGGTAATTGGTTTTTGAATCCTCATTTGTAAATAGAATAAAATCGTAACCAAAATTAGTAAAAGTCTTATCAAAATATTTAAGGTACGCTGTACTTTCTTTAACATCTTACTCATAATAGTAGAGTGACTATTTTCATTAAACCAGAAAGTAGTTTTTATCTGAGACACAAAAAATATTTCATAAGACTTCATCAGAGACTTCCATTTCCACAAGGTATTTTTGCTGTACCAGGTAAGAAAAGAAGCACATCTCAGCAAAGGTGACCTAAGCACCAAGTTTTTCTTCTTTACATTTAAAAACACCATGGCTTCAGATAGATTTCAGATAAAACCTTAAAAGCTCAATGCAAGAAGGACATTTTATTGTTATTGTTATCATTGACTGGCTGTTAATGAAACCATTCCAAGAAGTACAGGATATTTTTGCTGCCATTAATTTCATTCTTGATCTACATTATTGCTTAGACTAAAATATTATCTAATAATGTACATGACCATGTTCTTGACTTTTCCTTTTCCTATTGTTTTGCTTATATATGTCAAACATCACTGCTGCCAAGGACAGGATTCTAGCATAACATATAGATGTCACTTGAAAGAAAACTTCTTATATATATTTTGATGCATCTGACGAAGCAAACATTAAGCATACAGAATTCTAGTAACTGTAAATCAGTAAATCAGGGAATAGAAAACCATGGGTATCATTCTTAAAAGCTGCAGTTTTATTTTACTAAATTATCTATGTTAAAAACAAATCTGTGCCTGGTGTGGAATTTCACTGCATCAAGTGTTACAATATTTTTGTTTTCATTACAAGCAGGAGAATGCATGTAGAACAAGTGTTAAGAAACATGACAATAAATTAGAATATAATTTACAAAAGCAAAAAATAATAATAAAGTAACAGTGTACCACATTAATACTGAGTATAAAATAATAAGCAACTAATCACAATAATACAAAGGTAATTTCAGTCTGTATTATTAAGGATATCTATGTGACATTCACTCCATTACAAAGTTCCTAACGAAATGGACTATTTTTGGGTGTATACACCTTGAGGGGTTAATCTCTAGATTTTTCTTTGTGTTTCGACCTTTTTCAGTTGATAGTATTGCTCAGTGGAAGTACTGGCACCAGATTGATTTCTGCATTCCATATTCTACTATTTGATTCTAGGCTTGTAATATTTATAGCCTACACAAATAGTCCTTTTGTCACTATTTAGGAATATAACACTATTTAGCTTAGATTATATAGATGGCTACAATGTAGCAGCAGCAATGAACTGTGCTGTGGAAACCAATTATTTTACTTTGAATTAGGTTTCATTTTTCAGTCTTAGTCTGAAGCATTGCTTAGTTTGTAAATCCACATACATTCTGTGTTTGTTCCCTTTAACAATACAATTAAACATTGCTCCAGGGAGTTCTTTAAATTCCAACCTCAGTGCTGTTATGTTGCAGAGTAAACATCAGACTCCCTAGTGTTCTAGCACCAGTAAGAGAGCAAAATGTGTCTTTGGAAACACTTCTTACAATTTTAATGTCCTAAGTGAGGTAAAAAAAAAAAAAAGAAAAAAAAAGAAAAAAAAAAAGGTTTCTTTTCAATACACAGAAACCCTTTTCTTTTTAGCTGGAAAGACACATTAGCTGATAAACAAAATCATCCCCTATAGAAAACTGGACCCTGATACAAGGAGGCCTCTTGCTTGGGGAATGCCGTAGCAACCCCTTTCCCTTTCATCATACTTTTGACCTAGCCAGAGCATGCTAGCACCAAGGTGTTCTGTCAAAAGGATATAGAAAGTCAATTCACTTAACAGAGCAGTACTACATACTGCCCTTAATCCCTATGTGCAACTCCCAAAGATTGGGGGTTTTATCTATTGGTGTCAGTTTTAACAGGAGTTGGTTACATGATGATGAGAGCAGCAGGTAAGCATATGTCAATACATGCAAGCCAATTGAAAATGAATTCCACTGGTCACAGGTGTATGGAAGTGGACATACTGACAAGAGGTAGCAGATGACAGGAATTTGATGGTCACGAATACGTGGGATACACAAAACCCCACAGATAGATTGTCAATATGTTGAGGGAATTTCATAGTATGAGTCCTGTTAAAAATATCTATTGTTCCATGTTAATTCACATTAGTAAATAGTGTGCAACTCATTTGGCTTGTTATTGGTAAGATACACTGGGTACACTTCAATCAATGGTATTTGGAAATTATTATTCACTGAAAAGAGTACTTTTTAAAAAAAAAGTGCTATTTGAGTTAGAATTTGTAACATTATTGTTCACATACTTTTAATTGCACTACAACAAAGGAGGCATAGTTGGACACAAAAGCACATTCATCAAGTACCTGCTGCAAAAATGCAAGTGTTCAAGTACAATATATTAATATAAACAAGTACCTACATTCCTTATCTCCTTGTTGAGTCTGTTACTGAAAAGTGAAGGGGAAGAGGAGCACAACAATTAACTTTCGTATGGTAAATTCTTGAATGTGACTTGCCTAAGTAGTTTGGTTTCACATGTAAAAAGGCAAAGTATTTGGTGAATATTAAAAATATGGTAATATGAAATAGGTGGAGTATGGCAGCAGAATAGTTACGGCATCTAGCTATTAATCCAGAAGCATGAGTTTGTTCCAGTCTCACACTGAAAGCTTCCCCTATTTGTAAATATGGTCCAGCTCTAAATATGTACCTAGCCATGTAGGTGAAGGTGGCCAGACTTTATTCTAGCCACCTATTTTCCAGTGTGCCTTACTCCTGATAGTCCAATAGGCCTCCTGGCTCAAGCACACTTTTGACTTCTCGTCAGAACTGAACCTAGATACCTCCAAGAATCATTTATTCTTTGGTTGTAATCCTTGCCCACTCAGATGTGGTATCCTGAATTTTCTCATAAACAAATGCCCTTCTGCTATGGTATGAAAGAAGACAACATCTGGAATCCATTTTAACTTTCAGCTTTGCAAATGATTGTTGCTATTACACAGTAGGTTTATCTTTTGCACTGGAATTCCTTAGTTTTGGAGAATCAACAGTAACATGTAAACCAGACCTAGATAACCACAAAGTTGTTTCTTCTTTGTGGTTGGTGTTGTAAACAAAAGTGAGCTGGAGTCATAGTGTAAGTTCTAAAGCAACCTGTAAGGTAGTAATGAAGGAGCTAGCAATAGTCTTCACCACTGTTGGAGTGATGATATTGAAATATGTTCCCTTTCAGTGGAAATCACAGCTTCACTTGTACAATGGTAAGATGGCTATAAACCTGCAAGACAGATTTCATTTTGTTTCATAGCACACTTGTATTTCATGCACCACTGCAATAACTGTTGCACCTCTTAAAACTAAGTCCCTCATGGTTGTTCTATTTAGTATAGCTTTATATATGGCTCACAGCAGTGTTCAGGAAATAAGGATTACTCCAAAGGGAATTAGGTGGAATGAAGGGAAAATACTTTTTCTTTTTTTAATTTCTGCTCCTTAAATAACATTTCCAAACTCCTTTTAATAATTTAAATTGTGGTGCTGTGGCATGAGATAAAATAGTTAACATTTTTAAGGTATGACTTAACATTTTTCTGATTCTTCTTTACTTCCATAGTAGACCAAGTCATAACAGCTACATTTTAAACAGTTTTAAATACAAATGGATTCAGTGTCATTGCTAAGTCCATAATAAAAATTATTTTAATGGTCCAAGGAGGTAAACAGACTATTGGATTTAGTCAAAAGAACACAAATGTTCCACAGTAAGCTATTCTATATGTGTTGTGTGGATCTTTCCAATTTGGCATGCCCTCCTTATACTGTGTCCAGCACTTTGGATTAATAAATCCCACTTCACAGAAGTTAAAATAATATTGAAATCCTGTCAGCTGGGGCTGACCAGTGGTTACGTTTTCCACAGGGTAATGCATATGCAAGGACGTCAATCTCATTCCGCTGTGTGGCTCTCTTCGATGGACACTCTTCCACAATGATAATAACAAGGCACATTCTTGTGCTTTCTGTGGGTCAGTGTCCTTGGCAGGTCTTGCAGCACATCTGTCTGAAGTATGCTCGACTGCAGAACTTGAACTTCAGCACCAGTGGGCAATATGCCACTTTGTTCACATCTTTGCACTCTAATAATTAAGAGCATTAAAGAGAAAAAAAATCAGAAATAAAAATTAAAATACAAAGAAAATTTGACATTTAACATACTGCTTCTCTATCTATCCACCTTGCCCTCTTTGTAACTATTCTTTCTAGTCCAGCCTAGTGCACACAATATATTTTAAAAAGCCATAAAAATGTTTGCAGGGCTTCTCTCCCAGACATTTAGGAGGGCGCCCACTTTGTATTAGAAGAATTATCATTTATTGCAATAAATGATCACTTTAGACAGCTAGGAAACGTGAGTCATTTTTCTTAAAATACTTTTATAGCTTCTTTCTCAGGAGTTATTTTATCCATCCATGAAAGGTTATCCAAAATCTAACACAAATCGCACTATTTGGTACTGTGCCTCTGCATTTATAAGAATCCTTGAAATAGAACGTGCACTATAGCTAACTGGGATGGAGAATATGATGACTGTTATGAATAAAGGCACTAACTGTGTGAGTTCAGAGACTGGACTGAATGGTGGATTATACTTCAGGCTTGGTTCCACACATCCACAATTTCTTTCATACAGAAGGAAAAGCCATTTTTATGCAAGCAATAGACATGTAAGAGCTTTTTTTCATAGTTGTGTTTTCCCTGTATGCTGGGCTTACTGCCTCAGCAGCCCTTGTCATACTGGCAGGTAACTCTCAGGAAGGGAGACACACTAGAGGAAGGATTGCTTCTTTCCATCCTATGCAGGTTGTATCTTAAGTGACTGGTGGGGACACATTACAGGAGCACTGCTGGAATATGCTATGGTTCTCTTCCAGCTCAGTTTCCTTTCTGTAGAAAGAAGGTGGGAATAGGGAATGGAATAGTTTGGCCCATGCTCAGTAGTAGCTCTGATATAGCTGGACATTCAGCTGTATCTGACAGCTCAGATGTTGTTGCTGAAGACTTCCCTTGCACTGGAGTTAATATTATGATAGATGCGTGATAGGTGATTTTTAGGTAAAGGCATTTGCACAGTACCTTCCAGACTGATATTAAAATTGGACTTTGGCAAGGAGCTCTGTCTCACATGTAGGAAGATTGAAAACTTATATGGAGAAAAAGTAAACCCCACAAGTTTGAATTACAAAAATTAATTATGGGAAGAATGAAATTAGATTAATCTCTCAGAAAATGATTTGTCTCAAAATAATGCTGTAAGCTTTTACTCTTTTAAGGTTGCATTTGATACTGGGTTCCTCCCACAATCTTTCTCAAATAACAACAGCTATAAAGAAAATGTGAATAAAAAGGAGATGAACTAGGAGTACTTTGACCATTATTGTATTTTGTATTGATTTGATATCTAGCAGTGAAGACTGGAGGCCATGATGCTGTTGCTCCAAGGCCTGACACAAACAGCAGTCCCTGATCATGAGATTTTGTAAGCCAAATACTAAAGGGACAACAGAAACACCAAAAAAGTAAGAAAAAAAAAAAAGTAATGAAACAAGCACAACTAGCCTGTACAATCATTCAGGTACTCCTATTTGTCTTCCTTCCACATACAATCTCCTAGGAAATTACTTCTGCTCTGAAATAGGTAGTTCTGGACAGTGTATTCATGCTGCAAACATACTGTAGTAGCAAGTTAAGTGCAGATGAGAATTTTTAGTATTTGAACCCAGGAAAGCATCAGTGAGGCTAAACTTCAGGGTCTGTACCAAATGGTATTTCTGGTAATTGCAATATGCATAATGGCAATATGCATAATGGCAATATTCATGCTTTTAGCTAGATAAGTAGAGGTCAAGAAATTATTTAAACTTTCATTTCATTAACACAGATATAGTACTTTCATTATACATTATATACTACTTTTTAATTTTTTTTTAGTTCTATATACTGTTTTTCTAATTTTTTAATTCTCAATTTGGAAATAGAGATGGATGCCAGGAGAAAAGACATTGAGGGTAGCTGGTTGAAACAAACATAATTCTCTATTAGCAACTGCACATGGTCGCTGTGCTCCACTGGGTTTCAAAAACTCTTCCCCAAAAAAGGCCAATTATCTTCCAGAAATATTTCAGGTCCTTGTGTTTGTGAAGACTGGGAATATAGGAGAGACAGATGGTGAATTATAAATGAAGTGAGGAATAAAAAGGTTCACTTGATCTTGTTGAGATGTAAAAAGTTCACTCAATCCCCAAAATAACACTCATACATGTTGTATTTAGTTAAATACAGGTAAAACCACTAACTGCATTTTTGCTAGAAGCACGATTTGAAATTATCCTATTTCATGTTACTTTTAGTTATTCTTCCTCTTGACTAAAACTGGACCATGTTCAGCCAATGCTATTTGGATAGCACTGAGACAAAATTCTGGAAGTTGCCCACACCTTCTGTTTTAAAAATCAGTTTTGAAATAGATATGGTGGCTGATGAAGTAGCCTATTCTTCATAGGACTGCGGTGAATGAAAGAGGTTTAGCAGAGCCCTTTTTGTTCCTAGTAACTACTTGTAATAAGTTTGAGTAAGCTACATGTATTAAACTCTTCCTTCCTGAACTCTGTTGCTAGATCAGACAATATTATGATATTACAGTAATAAAATCACAGAATGTCATTGTGCCTTCTTCAGCTAAAGACACTGCAAAGACATATCACATAAAACACAAGGAAAACTGAAATGACAGAAAAATAGATAAAATAGTTTTCCACGTAAAATTACAGATGGTCTTTAGCAGTCTATATTCAGTGGACATATATATACTTAAGAGAACAAAGTAATTCTGAATACATTTCAAATTGTGTAGTACATGCTGCTCGTAGTTCCCTTCCAGCAGCAAATGCAATGTTACCCTAAACAGTGGCAGCCCATCAAAACCCCATCTACGATATTCTAAATCACCAAACACTGCACCTGGAGAGAGACAGAAGCAAGCATATAGGCAGAGTGTGCCCCTCTCACAAATACATTCACGAGGAAAATCCAGGCCTGAAATATTTCTTTCTCAGAAAGTATTATCTTCCAAAAATAGTCACGCTCTTCAGGATTAGTTAGTTCTTGAAGTCTTACAAGCTTGTCGTCACCTCTAGTATGCTGAAAAAGATATGCCTCCCTGTTTAAAGGCTAGCACTTTATTAAAGCAAGGGATAACACCTCCTCTTTTGTCTAAGAGGATATTTTTAAGGCAGAAAATGTGCAATACATGTGCATTATTCTGCAAATCCTTAGTTTGTACTTCTTATAGTCACTATTTAATACGAGCTTTGAAATGTGTATGAATTAGAATATACATTTAAGATACACTTGTAAAAGTATTGAAAAAATACCTTGAATGCAAAATTTTTGTCTAATTTTGGGATAGGGCAACATTAGTATTTTATGGATTGCAGCAAGGCTCTTCTGAAAGGATGTAGATATTTTAAATTATTAAATGAACTTTGAGATTACATTTACTTTTGAGCCATTTAATCACTTACAAATAATTGGTTGTTTCTAGCAAATACCTTCATGTGGGACATAAGCAAAAATGGGATGCTAAGTGGCAATGTGTTGGGAATTGTACCTATTGGAACAGATTGTGTTGTATCTTTTTCCCCTCAGTTCTTCCTAAATGTGCTAAGAAGGCTGCATGGCTGTCAGTAAGGAGATGGCTCACGCCTGGACCATTAAGAGTGCAGGCTTAAGTCCATCCAGAATACTATGTGATTTTCAATATTTTCTATTTGTGGATTTCAAAAATTTTCTAGTGAAGGTGTATGTCCCTGGAAACCACTAATACCAACAAGCTGACTTTTCATAGTTACCCCGCACATTCCCTCTGTAAAGAAATCCACATAGCATACAGAGATCACACACAGAAAAATCCTGATTGTATTCATCTATGAAGATTAGTGTATTTTCCTGATAATATTGAAGAATTACTAACATTATAACTATAAATAACAACATGGCCTTGTCGTCTCGAAATTAAGAGACTAGGACTAAATAGTGCCCACTTGTAAGTACTTTGGAAAAACATTTGTGCTTGGAATAAAATCTCATTTAGCCTTTGAGCTTTAAAGAGCAGAAAACTTCCTAGACTGATAATCATCACATAAAGACCACTTGAGAGCACTAAACATTCAACTGGGAATTAAAACAACCACGTAAAATTCTACTATGAAGATGTTTTTTCAAATGACAATATAGAATGATAAGCCCCTCTCTAAAATTAAAACTTCCAAGCAGTAAATTACTGTGCTCATACACTGAATAATGAGTGCATTTCTTGGAAGATTTTAGTACACTCCCATTTCATCACAGAAATCTCCATTTGACAGACTTTTATGATCTATAGCATGAACCTGAATGGATACAATAGGTATTGAGTGAACACCAAATCAGGATAGACTGTAGCATAAATTTGCTTTTTTTCGTTCGCTATAAATAGGATACTGAACTCCAATGTAGTTGGAGAACCCATGCAAAAGATACTCCATTATGTACTGCACAAATATTAGTTATGTCAAAAGCAGCAGTGCTAGTGACATTGTCGCCAAGTACTCAAAGTTTAGGAAATATCAAAATTAAGGGAATAANTAGTGACATTGTCGCCAAGTACTCAAAGTTTAGGAAATATCAAAATTAAGGGAATAACTTCTAAAATACCTATTACTGCTGTGCAATCTTTCTTGATTTTTGGACACGTGTTTTGGTGTTTTGGTAATATTTTGTTTCTTTTCCCCTTCTACATAAAAGGAAAAGTACTCATCTGGTGAGCAATTATTCTAAGTTTTTACAATCAATGAGGAAACTTCTTTTTTTTTTACTGCCTAGCTCTCCAATTCTACTTTGAAGACAACATTTCCTAAGAGGTTAGATTGGACAAGTTATGAGTTCAGATCTGGAGCCTTTCATAAACATTAATAAGCTTATTTTGATGTTATTATATTATCTAATATATATTATCTAATATATACTCCAGCAAAAATATGTTATGAAGAAGCTAGTTAATAGTCTGATTAAATTAGACTATATAATGTAAAAAATACCATAATTATTTAAAATAGGCATTCTAAATCCAAGAAATTAAAAGTTAATTAGAAGAAGCTGACAAGTAAGTCAAAGAATTATAACAGCCTTGTAGCACTGTGCAGCATTAAATCTGTAGTCTGAGTCTTTCAATGAACATGTAATTAACTATTTTTGTCACTCCATTTTTATGGTAACTGCTGATGGACCAGGTAAAAGGTCAGTGGATGAGAGGCGTATCATACCCCTCTGCTATCATAGACATTTCCATTGAATCAATAAAGAGACTGGAAAATTAAATTAATGACACAAACCAATAGTATTGTGTCCATGACAGGCTATATATTTTTAAGAGGTTTTTTTCTTTTAAATAAAGAACCTGTATTTAGGTTTTTATTGGCTTCACCTTTGAACTGCAATGACTAATTAGAAAATATTTGTAAAAAATCCATTCATAGTCTGAGAAATGATGTCATCGAGACCGTTACTGATAAGTTAATGCAGTAATACTGTCCATATCACTTTGCTCTTTCCAGAACAGATTATATTGAGATGGCAAACTTACCTTCTGTGTTGGAAATGGGAGTACTGTCACATTTACTTTCACACTGCTGCATTGATGGAGGTCTGACTGTTTCTGGACACTCACTGGATGCTTGTCCGGTGTATGAGAGGCACTGCACTGTTCTCATCTGTTGCCCAAGACCACACTGTGCAGAACACTGAAAATAAAAAAGACAAAAAACTAAATTTTTAAATACAAAACAAGGTAACAGGAAAGCAATCAGGAAAATTACACATGCACAAATTTTAAAGAACACAAGCACCTGAAGAGATTTGGTGAATACAGAAAATAATTTTCATAAAATAGTTTAGAATATTTCTTTTTTGACAGTATATGTGAGCACTTTTCTTTCGAAGAAAGTAAAATACAATGGAATGTTGTCTCCCTGAACAGTTCAGGTTTGATGTATAAGAATATAATTTACACTATTTCATACATTGTGCGTGAGTTTAAGTGCGTGTTTTCAAGAGAGAAATAATTACTTTCGAATAAAAAAGAAAACAAAGGATTCAAATCTCCTAGTGGACTTTTTTAAGGAAAAAGGAAGCTATGTTTCAAATAAAAATACTTTGCTGTTTGAAAACATTTTTTGTTTTCTATAACTAAACAATAGTTCTAGTACAATATCAATTTAAAATAAATGCACATCTGAACAACTACCATAAAAGAAAAGCCACAAAAAGAAATACTACAAATTTGTGTCCTGTGGTTAGATAAGTTAAAGTGTTTTATTTTCATTAGTGGCAAATTATCCAGCAAACTCAAAACCTGAAACATCCATTTATTATTTTTAAAAGAGGTCATTGATCTCAATTGAGATGCAAAAACATAAAGAAAGAAGGAAACTCGGTATATCTTGTTTAGAAAAACTGCATAACGGCAGCACTATTCAGCCCGTCCTGTAACAATTTAGCTCCCTGTCTGGTAATTCAGCATATTTTATGTAAAATTATATAGAACTCACAGTTTTTTTAGTGAAGAGATATTTATATATATCTCTACCTTACTAAAAATAGGAATTAGCTTTCTATTTCCACCATGTTTCTCAAGGAAGTTAAATGTGTTTCAAAAATAGTAAACCTTGCAACATAGCTGTATCTCAAAATCCCGTTCCAAAAAAAAAAAACTGTAATAGGGACTATTTAATTTTTTAAAAATTGAGTACAGAAACACATCCAGTAGAAATAAGATTGCTGTCAGCAAATCCTTCTTATCTCAGCAGACAACTATAATTCAGAAGCAAATTTCAACCTGAGACAAACAGGACAGAAGGTTTTGTTTCAGTCATGGGAATGATTTCTTATCCATTTTCAGCAACATATTCTTAGAAAGTACTAATGTGTAGGAGATTAACAGCAATAAATACTAATATGAACTATCTCACCTGTCCCCAGTCTCCAGTAACCCAGCGAGGAGGAGGACATCGGCCTAAACTACAACGGATGCGAACCGGTGGCTTGCTTTCCTCTTGGCACTGTGCAGCTGGAAAAGTTTTCAAAAGATCGCTGCTTTTGCACAGAACAATTCGGTGTTTGAATCCTGGGCCACACTTTGGCGTGCACTAAAAAAATATTGATATAAGTAAATAACTAAAATCTCGGTAAAAAGTCAATAGAGTTGTCAGAAATGTCAGTATGGAAAACAGAATATATTCACAGTCTTATAATTAAACTATAATCACCATTTTCCCAAGATCATAATGATAATTTTAAAATATTTAGAAACACAAACAAGGTGACTGATTATTGCTTCATTAAGTTAAAGTTATAATTTGATAAAAGTAGATTTCCTTTGCTATTTATATTTAGGGTATGGTGTTACTTTATATATATACAAGCCTTTAGGTTGAAGAAAAACTTTGCTACAATGAAGAAAGGTCTGACACATGTAGCGCTATTATGAAACAAACTTGAGTGTGCCTTTGAGAAATTAAAAGTAGAACTCTGTTCTTAGTATCGCCCTAGTACACAGTCTTTCTCCACCTCACTTACAGACTACTGAGCTACAATGAACACATGGGAAGAAAAATGCTTTAGTGGACTCCATAGAAACCAGACTATTCAGATAGAAATTCTGTACCCTCTCTTACAATGCATGCTTTTATCTCCTTTCCTATTTAAATCTTAATTCTGTTTTCACACAGTTCTTGATTTTCCTCCTTTTATCACTTCTCTGCTCATCCTAACAGCAAGCAGATAATAAAAACAGTAATTTAAAAAGAAGCTGTTGACTGCTGATGACCGCTGTTTTTCCTCCTCTTACTTCATATTGGTTGTTCCCATTCTCCTTCCTTTTTGCTACTATTAACTGTCGTTTACATAGCACAACTGCAGAATGCAGGAGAGACATATGCTAACAAAATTAAAACTCAAGACCTTCCCCAAATCAGTCCCTCTTTAGCATCTGACCAGGAGATTTTGCAAGCACAGTTTTAGAATTCCCTATTGGCATGTTAGCCTTTACCCATGAAGCATATCTACAGTTTTTGGACAAGAATCAGTTTCTGACAGCATAAACCTTACATATAGATTATGCTGAACCTGTCAAATGTGGAACTGCCTTTCATACAAAACCAGCCATAGAGACAAAACACTATCTGGGAAATAATACTGTGTGGAACACACTCAAAAGGTCACACACCCAAGGCCTTCCACACATCCAAAACAGGTCAGTATATAACTGGGGAAAAAAGAAATATCCCTGATATATATTTTCAAAAAAATTACTCGAGTGATCCTTACTTTACTGTTGTATGCCTAATCCTGAAGCATGTATGCCTAATTTAAAGAAATTTTAAAACAGTCCCCCAGTACTATGTAGGGTATCAATATTCCCTATACATACATGAAGTTGTGTGCATATATATATCTCAAAACAAGATCTTTAAGAAAATCTCAGTGGGAGGCACATAAACCAGTCAATACAGAATGAAGAGGTTTATCCTAAATCTTATCTCTGCTTAGATTTAGGATCTTAAATTTGGCTGCAAAGAGATGGGTCCTCCATTTGGAGTTTATAATCCAGCAGGCAAAATGGGGTATATAATCACTTTCATTAAAATTTAACCTTTCCTTTCCTATTGTATTCTATCCTTTCCTATCAAGGTACTGTCTCCTTATCTATGGTAGTTCAGTGTTCAGAATTCCCACACAGAAGAGCCATGTTCAATCATCCTCATACTGAAAGGGCTTTAACCCCAAATCTTGTGTACCGTAAGTACCTGCCTACTAGAAAACAAGGGGAAGGAGGGAAGTAAGAGAAGAAAGATTTCTATCTTTCTCACTGAACTGCAAAAATAATATTAATGCTACATAGAGTCCAATAAAGAATGAAAACAAATATGTGAGGTCTTCAGCATCATCATTATGACTCCTCAGCTCTGTTCCAAATTGCATGGAATGTTGCATGTCTTTTCTGCCAAAGATATTTCACGTAAAATGTATGACTTCTATGCAGGAACTACAAGCAAGTGCACCTAGCTGTGTGCTTAAAAATCACTTGTGTTCAATCTCTTCTTCTCAGTGACTGACCATTCTGTCAAAAAAACCAATAGAAAAGAGGTAAGGTTGAAAGAACCTTGTAAAAAATGTCAAAACCCAATGTGCCTATGCTGTTTAATAATCTCTAGCATGTGTTAGCAAATAAGCAAATGTCTGTGGATGAAAATTTGAGTTTAGGTGCATGCACTTTCTACTCGTGTTTGAAGACATGTTCTTTTATCTATGTCTAAGCTCCCATCTGAGAAAAATCTTCTTTCAGCTACTGGTACCAGAAGAAAACAACATCCCTTAAAAAAACAATTCTTTGGAGTTATAGTCAGAATTCCACTAAATAAGATGGACTACACCCTGTCCCCAGAAATGAAAATGAAGTAAGGAAATAGGTTGCCTACAATAATACTGAATCACCAAAAATAAAAAGCAACAGTAGAATTTAACAAAAAATGTATGTCTCCCAAGCCAATGGAAGACAAAATACCCAGACAAACAATAACAGGAAAAAGTGTCTTCAATTACTAAATGTTTCTAGAATTTTTGACTCCCTCAGTGGAAGTTATGACTAATGGTAATATGAATGCAAAGTAAATGTGGTTGTCTGATAAGGGTTTTCTCAAGAAACCCTTAGATTATTTTTCGCTGGTTTAATTTATTATCTGGAAAAAAAAAGAAGTAATTTACAGAATAATTCAGTCAAAGCTCAACTATTGCAAAGCATGAAAAATTTTATGGCAAAACTGACATTACCCAACAAGGACTGCATACCACTGTGCAAGACACTGTTAGCTTTAATTACTATTTGATAAAAGGACTTTTTCATTCTCCTAAGGACTTTATTTAATCTCTATGTTTACAAAATATTTTCATTTCTCGACCAAAAAGATACAGAACTTTTTGTTAATTATCATTGAAGATTAAAAAAATATGTAACTATATTGATGCTCAACAAGTGCATTACCATATAAAAGACTTCTATAACCGTTTAATTTGTATGATGTATTGCCTCTTTTGGATATGAAAACAACACTTTAGAACTTGCATTCCAGAGAAAAGTAGCAAGGTTTGCCATTGGTTTCAATGTAAACAGTATTCAAATCTTCATTTTTGAGTTCATTCTTGTTTTCATTTTCATTCTTCTCTCAGAAAATAATATAAATACATCTATTAAAACATTTATATGTATATTACTATAGGGATTTTAATACATTATATTTCTGGGAAACTTGAACAGGAAAAAAAAAAAAAGCTAAATAAAAAAGCTATTTCTCTTATTATATTAAAAATGTATCATCAGTCAAAACAGTTTGCCAAGCTACACTACGCAAAATTCATACCAGAAAGAAGTTGGCACTTTTTCACAATCCTGATTAAATACCATCACAACCAGAAACTTGAATCTTTAGATTAGAATGATTTTGTTCAAAATTACAACATGCTCCTGCTATATAAAAGGCTGGATATGAAGGCCTTGAAAAATTGTTCAAGCTTCTTATGTGGGTGGCAATGTTGACAGCTGTAAGGATGATGTATTAGTGAGAAATATCTTGAGAAGGTAGGTAAAGGGCAGTAGTATATGACAACATATATGTATGACTCTCTATCTCATCACATGGTTAGCATTTTAATGCCTAGATATTCTGATAAGAAATAAAGGGCTGTGATGCTGGATAAAAAGAGCTTATAATCAATGCCACAGATGTGATATAACAGAGGCTTCAACTGGGCATCCCATCCCACTCATCCTTTCATTCTCACTTTTTTCTTTTCCTGCTCTAAGTCAGATTAATTTTCAAAGGGGTGGAACACACTGTACCTTTTCAGACAGGGACAAGGACCACTTAGTAGCTTTTCTGCCATAATTTTGGTGCCCTACTTTTTGTGTGAAATACTGGCTAGCAGTGAGGTAGAAAACTATTGCTCTGCATGTAGAACAAGACACATTTTAAGAGTCACAGGTTTCTTGAGGTCCTGACCTATGCTGAGAAAAGTTGCTGAAAGAAACTGCTTTTCTATTGTTTTAAGGATATAAAGCTGACAACTTTTTACAGAGCTGATTCAAAAAAATATGTTATCTCAAACTGAATAAAACTATAGACAGATTGATGTATAGTCTGGGAATGAATTATCTATTTCATCATAGTGGATTATTAACTAAGCCTTGTAGAAATAGCAGGAGATCCAGAATGCAAATAAAATCTGATAAATTAATGAAAACAAAATTTCAGAAGTTCACGTTATATTTTAGAAGATTTTTCTTTGATTTAAAGCTCATTAAAATGGCATTTCATTCATAATTTCTTACAGAACAAACCCAGTTGAACAGTAGAGCAAATTGACACATTTTTCTTCTGTTCAAAGAAAAATAACTTGTATAATAACAATTAAAAAATTGTCTTCAGAAGTAGTTTCTTCAGCTGAGATGGGATTACACAAGCATGAAATTCAGACAGTGAGGAGAGGAACAACAACAGCTTCCATGGCAGCTCACAGCCCTGTAATTCAACATGCAGATATTACTACTTTTAAGTACAGTCGTATTGCTTGGGCTATTAACTAATAGCAGATGGAGTCTCCATCCTTCGAGATATTAAAAAGCTGTCTGGATATGGTCCAGGGTAACTTGCCCTGCTTGAGCAGGGGAAGTTGGACAAGATGACCCTCAGAGATCCCTTCCACCCTCAACCATTCTGTGATTCAGTGAACAATATTACTTGTATTAACAAATTATGATAAGAACTGTTATGTACCACTTGTATGGGTGTTCACAGTGATGCTAGTAACCTGCCTTCTTTATATTTGGAATTTCCAGAGAATGCAACATTTTTTGGAGCTAAAAGTATCGGTGCATAGGAGAGGCACATAAATCTTCATTTTAGTATCCAGTGATTTATCAGTTACTTTGAATGAAGACTGTTTAAAGGCAAGCAAGTACACAGAAAATGGGATACAATGAAACATGGACAGATCACTCCATTTTATTCTAACAGTCTCTTTTCATTGTTTTAGACAAAGGAAGTGGAACAGTTCTAACCTACCTGGGCACAGGTAGGGGGGCGACAACTGAGTAAAGTTTAGGATTTGAGAGAGGCTACCTGCAAAGATCTTCTAGGATCAGTCACAGGACTGATCTGATTCATATTTCTTTCCAGTCTAATTAATGATGCTCATACAAAAGTAGTTTCAGCTGTGCAATGTTTCTGAAATTACTGAAACTAGCAGATAGCACAACTGACCTTGATGCTACAGAGTTATACTCCACAAAAAGAGCTGGACATCCATGAATACATTAATATAAGAAATTAAGTGAATTTTGGCAGTATGACATGCAAGAACATGCATTTCCAAAGAAAAATCAACAAGAAATGAAAAAAGGGGATAAAGATCTGGATGTATAACAGAGTGTAAGATGAGTACACGTAAGCAGTATGTGATAGCTGTGGAACTGAAGCAGCGTATTTAGGGTGTATTGATACACTGTAGGTACTGGGTATTTTCAGTAGAGGCAGGAAACAAAAGAATAAGGCATGTGTGAAACCTCCTCTGGGATAATATATATATTTAACTGTAGTCAGCCATTCCCAAAAAGCCAACTTCAAGCTCAAACATGAAAGCAGAATGTGATCAAGATTAATTCATTTCTGAATTATATTCATTTCTGAATAATAGCTGTAAAAGAAGAAAGTCTGCTTCAGATAACAAAAGCAAACAGGTATAAACTAGCATGGAACTAGAACATTAGAACACTTCCTGCAATTCAAAGATTGAAATTCAGGAATAGTTTTCCAAGCAGCAGTGGGGCAATCCCCCAGTTAACTACTTGTAAAACGTAGTATAATCAATTTATGAAAGCAATTATATGATATGCTGCATTTGACAGCAAGGACACTAACAGGGAAACTCAGGAAATCGCAACTTGTAACTACTCCAAAGGGAGTTGAGATAAAAAGTAGGATGAGATGAGAGTCCATGATAGCAAGGATCTAAAAAAGTATACACATATTTTTGTGCTCTGATCTGCACGTGATGCAGTCCCATTCAAATATATCTGCCTTTCCTTTCAGCTGCAATTTTTCACATTCTTCAAACTTAATACTTGATTCAGGTACAGTAGAAACTTGGGTTATACTGTAACAAACATCACCATACTTAAAGAAAGGTGTTCTTTCTTTAATAAAGAGAATACCAACTTTCAGCTCTGCCTCTTGAGGCATGTTGCTAAGAAACGTGGTGCTGTACAACAGCATGGTTACTCCAGAAAAATTAAAAAAAGCAGTTTATTCCTCTTACATTGTAAACCCATCATCTCTACTATCCAGGTATTTGCCTGTTCAAAAAAACAATGGAAATGGAAATTGCTTTTTCCCATGAGCTAACAAAGCAAAATTTCCTTACTTCTGACCAGTCCAAAGCAACCCACTGTGGGGGACAGGACTGATTGTTACAGGACTCTTTTTCAATAGGCCGATGTGTTAAACAGCTGGTGGTGTCCAGTGTCTCTTCCTCAGAAGGTCCAATCTTTCTGATACAGAGAACTGTTCTTGAACGCATTCCTCCATCACAGGTCTTACTGCATTCTGACCAATCTCCTATAAACCATCTGGACAGGAAAAGTTTGGAGACTCGGTTAATGCATTTCAGAAACAGAGTAGAAAACAGCACAAATGCAGAATCCAAATAGTTTAAATTACTAAACCTAAGTCATTGTTAACAATACATGTATTCACAGTGAAACAAAGCAGAAACTTACGGTTCTTTTTACTGAACATTTTCATTTATGCCTCACTGCAATTGTATCTTCCAATATTATTAATACTTTGTATTTTTCTAGAGCAGCAATTTCCAGCCTAGGCTATAGCAGTTAGAAAGCACTGTTGAGCTTGAAAAAACCACAGTTATTTAAATAGATTTGTACTGGACTTTCCTGAAATTATTTCTCTGAAAGCGGTTTGCAACCAGAAATGTTTGGGAAACACTGCTGTAGGTCACAGCACAATTTAAAATCCAAGATAGTTCCCTCTCTGGTATCATTAGAACAAAATAATTTGATCTCAAAATTGGGCTTTCTGAAAGTTAATTGTCACCTGATTATGAAACATTTCAAAATTTTTTTACAAAAGGTTATACTGAAATGCAAAATATTCTTATTTATTATTGCAAGTGCAGCAAACACCAGTAAAACATGAAAAAATTACTGCAACAAATATTTAAAAAATTTAAAACACTGCATGATAGCTGCTAGAAGGAACATCTGAATGTTTGCATGTACATAGTAAAAGTCAGGAGCTGTACAGTATATTTAGATTACTTTGTGTTGCTGCAGAGATTAAAGCATCTGTTAACCTGGTGTTTTTTTGTTTTTTTTTCCTACTCATGAATGGTTAATGCAACTTCATTCACTGGAATCTCTTCACATTGCTGAGCACATTTGGTCTTCAATATTTTATATATTGATTAGACATACTTGCCTGAATCATGCTTGCAAAGGGTGAAGGTGAAGTCTAGTATGCTATTACATGTTGACAACATGCCAACAATGCCAGGCATGTCAGTCACGGTGGATAGTGGATGTTCCTGGAGGTACACTTGGAGCTGCTTCATAAGATTTATTATTTTCTGAAGCCTCTGTCAAAAAATTGTGCTGCTCTCCTGTCTTGTGTTACAGAATATGTAATATGTTCTAATACGAACCTAGATCAATGCAGAGATGCAAACAAATAGGCTATATGCTGTCATTAATTTCACAGCAGAAGAGGATTAATTTGTGAATCTTCACCACCAAACTTATGCTTTTACCACAGCAGGGAGAAATAGATCTCTTCAGAGCTTTGGAGAGGCTGAAATGTTAATTTTTAGTTGGTACTATGATTTGCTCAAGGGCATTTTTGGGTACCTTTTATAATGTATGACAAGACACTACTATTCATAATTCATAGAACTGTGAGGGTTACCTGTATAATTTCTTGAAATATGGAACTTTAAGAGTTATTTATTGTAATAAGAAACAAAATATTGTGGCTATTGTTGACTAGTAATAACTCAGGGACATCAAGTATAATGTAACTGGCATTCAGTTAGAAAGAGTAACATCTTAACTTTTGGTATACATCATGAGGAAAGTGGAACTGTGTTAATTAAAAAAGGATATATTTGGCCACTCTACGTAAAGAAGAAATCTTACTATGTGATAAATCTTCTAACCCAAAGAGCCAAACTTCTTTGGGTAACTATCTGTTATTTGAACAGCCTTCTTCTAGACTAGTCATAGGCTCAGGAATCAAGAACTCTTCTTTAGGAGTTTGCCACTTTGTATTCAGCCTGTAGGGAACACTAGAATGGAGGCAGGCATGGGCTGAACTGCTCAACCTACTCAAGCAGATGCTGATTAATACACACTACCCACTTTTTGAATCTTGATGACTTGAGTTTCACCATGTTCATCAATTGTTCCTGCTGTATTGAATGGAGAATCCATGGGTGGATTCATGTTTTTTTCTTTTGCAAAATAGTATCATTGCAAAAAATTAAAATTAACTAGTTTGGAATAACTATGTTAACACTACTTTTTAAAATGCTAATTTGTTAATAGTTAAGTCACACAAAGGAAGGGATAGGAATGTGTCCGGTAAAAAGGAACTGACCAAACATGACCACTTCCCAAGTTCTGCTCTCAAGTACATGTTGTGAGAGTTTAGTTACTGCACCTAGAGCCATGGTAAACAGTGTTTTCCAAACAGAATTCAAGTGCATATCCTTGCAGGGTAAACATATATTTACATATAGACTGCAGGGACAATGATTTACACCTACTTTAGGCCTGTTTGTGAGACAGTACATTTGCATTCAAACATGTCAAGGTGAGAGCAGTACAATGGCTTCACGTCTGTTTATGTTAAATGAGTATGGTACATGACACAGGGCGAGTATGTGTAGAAGACATTGCTCTGCCATCCTGCAACCAGTCACAACAGCAGGAAAGCAGCTGACACAAAGAAACTGGCCTCATGAAGACCTGTTGGGATTTTAAAGCATTATGGTCTTTTCTCATTCATCCCGGTGTCCTTCATGGTAGAATTTTACAGTTTAATAGAGACCACAGCATTTCTTTATTGTGGAATATCTACATTTAATCAGCATTAATTATTTTCATGCCAATTAGCTACAGACTATCACCAAACCTAAACTAACCAGAGCTTGTGATTCAATAAACTGTTGTCTCTCTCCCATTTTTTCCACAAGTTTTATTTGTCTCAAAACATAAGAAGAAGATGTTGTGCATATGCTCAAATTATTTTCTAGTGCAAAATATCACAACCGTTTCTAAACAGCTTTTGTAGTGAGAATAAATTATGCTACAGGTCCTTGCCAAATTTCAATTTTGAACAAATGAGTTGCTGTGTTTTTAATTATCTTTTCATACACAGCATACAGCTATCTATAAAAATAAAACTAAATAGACGTAAACAAGTGGGCACCTACTCTTAAAGTCACACAGCATTACTTACAACACTGAGTATCCTGGAGAGAAAGTTGTCTGACAAAACTATTATCAGTAAATGGTTTCATCTACTAAGCAGTTTCTGTGTTTGCCATTTCTCATGTGAACACTTCAACCCAGATTCTTATACAATATGCTTACAAATATGGCAAATACTTGTAATGTAATATAGTTATCTACGGTAAAGTTTGTCTCACCTTAAGATTCTTCTGTCATTGTTGCCTTAAGAATGGTCTCTGATTCTATGCTGAGCACTATTCACCACATCTGACACCTATACCCTAAGAAACTGCTTTGCTTGTATCTTTTTACTTACAATGTCTGAGCTGCTTTGTGTAGTTTAAACACCACTATTCCTCAGTCAAATCAGGCCTCCTCTAGGTCAAAGTAAGTATTTTTCACAACTGATTTGAGGGGAAAAGGAACAAGAAACCATAACAAAAACCAAAACAAATATCCTCTGATACTTAATACTAGATCAGAATTTTATACACATTTGGTCAATAGGATTTGTTATAGATTACAAAGACTTTTCTATCCATGCAAAACACATGTCTGTCTTAGTGATTAATGACTTACTCAGGTGGGCAAGGCTCAGTGTTGCAGGTTCTTTGGTTTTCTGGAGGCTTACTGTCAGGGTCACAATAACTGTTTTGTACAATGGAGTTGTCATCCAGCCTTTTACACACCACCTCCTGTTTCTGAACACCTTGGGATGAAATGAAACACCATTAAGTAATCATTCTTGCTCTTCTACTTGTTGGGTAAAAGTGTATTTCACCTATTGATTATTAATCCTACCATCCCACTTTAATTGGCTGAATGTTACAGGGGTGTGAACCCTAATTGACTGAATGCCCCCTGACCACAATAAATATTTCATTTTCCTTCAATTTTAGGCCACCCTACTGAGAGAGGATTTGAATCTGCTGTTGTTTTCTAAAACAAAGGGAATATATTTATAGATTTACTAACAGATTGTTTTTATTTGTATATTGCACAAAATCCATTTTCTGTCTATCCTCCTCTCCTAGTAAAAGACACTTAAATTTCCAAAGAAAACATCACCAAATAGAATGTGGTCACACTTCAATGCAGAATTATTGTTTATGTGCTCTGGTTTAAAATAAACCAGCAATACTGGGAAACAGTGTTGCATTTTTATGCATGTCATCCCAGAAACATTTTCTTCATTAAAATAATAGAAGTATTATTCATTCTGAAAGATACAGTTTGTCTCTGTGAATGCTCATTTTGTCTGGTGCTCACAGCTCCTCGTTCACTGTTAACCATCAACAGGGCAGTTCAGAAGGAATTATTATTCCCAAAACACGACATATCACTGCCCAAGCAACATTGTAAGGTAACATATTAAGCAGATTTTCTGATTTTTAAAAAAATAGGACCTAAAGAAAGGTATTAAACCATTGTTAGGACAACAGTGCAGCTCAGAGTATTGTTGTAAAGAGAATTACACATGGCCCCTTCCTCTCTTTTTAGAACAAGCTGCATGTTTGCTAGCATAAAAAGACTGCAGATCTGCAATTTATATGCAGTTCTTATTGAACATGAGTAGCCATGATAATGAAATAACAGGATTATTTGTATGATAAAAGTTGCAAAAAAATCCTGAACCTCTCTTCCTTTCTTAGGAACAGAAGCAATTATTTAAAAAGCAGAAGCAATTATATAAGTTTTTCCAAAATGTGAAATGCATACAATTAAATAAGGATTAAAACATCCTGGCTTCAGATATCTGCCAACTCTACTTTACAACCCTCTCTTCATTCTAAGACAAGCTTTTTATAGGAGATAGATGCGCAGTAACAAAATTAATTATATAAATATGTTTTTCAGACACTAAACATCCCACTAAAAACATGTGATTTCTTTCACTAAATATTTGTAGAGCTTTTGCTCATTTTAAACAAGCTCAACAACTTACCTTGCAATTGTTTCTTTTGCTATTCATAGACAAGAATCAAATCTCCTATTTTGGTTCCTAAAATGTGACCTCTCCAGAATTCACATATTTAATTTCAAAAGTGAGTTAAGCCTACTCTTGAGATGCCTGAAGTTTGGCCCACAAAGCATCCTGCTTGGTTATGAACAGAAGTCTCCCAGTCTACACGCCGAAGCATGTGAAATGTCTTCATGATGTGCAAAGGACATGGGGGAAATGGTAACCTCCTTTTTCATGAGTTGAGGATGGCACGCACCCCCATGAAGCTGCAGATGCAGGAGAAGGTATGACTCCTTCTCACCCTGAGGGGATTCCTCATTCCCGTGAGCACACTGTAACTGCTGTGACTTCGTGTTTAATTTAGCTAAGGTGGCAAGACTGTGGTTTCTAGTCTGTATATTATTTCTAGTTTTTATTCAATTACAGTCTGATGTAAATTTTGTAAACCATCTTGAGACCAAGGATGAAAATCCATACCTGCCTGTGCTAGATGAATGTCTCATTTTCTGGTTACAGATTAAACCCCATTCTTGTCTTCCTGCCATGGGCCCCATGAATCTTGATTACATGTCTGCACTGCAGCCCAGAATGCTTATTAAAAAAATCTTCCCTTCACCTACCGACTCCTCAACTTTCCATGCCAAACAGTTAAGAGTACTCTTCTGGAGATGTACTCCCAGCTGAAATCTCTTCACTCTGCAATTTGCTATTTAATATATAGGAAAATGCTATTTAATAGATAACTGTCATGGCATACTGCAAAATATGGGTATTATTGCCACTGCAAAAATAGAGCTTTGTTAATTCAAATAATCTCAGGAAAACCCAGCAGTCTGGATCCTAATGGATCCTAAGCACATAAAAATGTTCCATGTGTCCTCAACTCTAATGTTCATACTCCTGACAAGCAAGAGAGGAGTCAGATTCCATCACTCAGAATAACATTTCTTACAGGATGCCTGTTTAGCAGGTGAGAACTTTGTATCAGCCCTTAAAATTGCCTGCCTCTTCATGTCACCTCAAAATCTTTAACCAAGTTGATACCAAAGATGCTTAATGCCAGACTCTTTACTGCCATACCTAAATCCAGAGTCCAGGGCTTTGCTGCTGGGATATTTCCTTTTCAATTATGGTTACATATAACCTTCACAAAGTAGAGACTTTAAATAAGGTTGCAAATAATTTCACACATCTGATATCTCAGGTTATCCGTAACCATCACAATTATTTTAAAGTAAGCTTTATTTATGAAAAAGATATTGATTAATATGAAACATATATCTTACAGATGAGCCAGGTAAATCAATTGGCTTCTTCAATTTGCTCTTCTTTCTACATGGATCTGGATGCCACATTATACAACAGCAGGTACCACTAAGCAGCACTGAAGGGTGCCAGACTGTTTTCCAAGTGTACCCTATGTAAACAAACCTACATCAACAAGCTATAAAGAAAATACCATTTTTGAAGAGTATTCAACCTCCAATTTTCTGCTAATTTTTGGTATGTGTTTTACATGTTGGAAAAAAGTAATTTTGCTAGATAGTTAGGTCCAGTTGGAATTGAGAAACAATTCAAATCATTAGCATGGGGAACCCTCAAGGTACATGCCTCCACAGCTGTTGTTTGACTGTATTAACATACATATATTCTCTTTCAGATATTATCCATCAGGTATCAAAGATTTTAGAGCTTCACATAGAGACGTTCCATTTATAGCATTCTCACCACTTAATATTTACATGAAATTATATAAAGCTGAAATTCAGTGAAGTCTTGCACTACAGGGCAATTAAGTAACCTTGGAACACAGGAACTTGGAACATACAACTAGAAGCAACACACTTCTATTGCTGGGCACCGCTCTGTGTAACTCCCTTCATAAAGTGATCAAGCTCCACTTTAAGCCCAGGTACACTTTTCTTCTCTGAACTTTGCACCTGTGACTACTATAAACATTCCAATTTCCATTCTAGATGCATTAATTGCCTTTTTTTTTTTTTTTAAGTCAAAACAGTCTTCCAGTTAAAGAAACTTTATTGCATTAACCAAGTAAACTCTTGCAGTCTCTGTGTTGTCAGAGATGCCATTCCTTTGGTCAACCTCACAAACCTACACATCTGCTCGCACCCGAGTTTATTACAGCCACAATATAAATGTTGCCTAGTACTCCAGAGAGATTTTACTAGTGCCTTATCCAGTGTCATTAATACTTTTAAATAAATACATCCTAAAATCAAATCTGCCTTAATAATGACTGCAACATATCCTACTCTTCCCCATATGTCTCCTAGCACTGCACTGTCAGCAAATTTCAGCAGAGGTTTCTACTTTCTATGCTGCCATCAGAACAAGAAAAACTGAAGTCTTATGAGAAGTGTGAGAGGTCTTTAGGAAGTCCACTAAGCTCACAGCCTTTTGGCCCAGTAATTCCCATTTTAAGCATGCCTCTTGTTGACTAATCTTTTCTAATTCTTTTTTAGAGGTAGGTGACAATAAAAGCCTTAAGAAAGTCTAGTTCAATCATAGAATCATAGAATTTTCTGGGTTGGAAGTGACCTTTAAGATCATCTAGTCCAACTGTCAACCTAACTCCAAATCTACGACATTTCCTTGGTCTAGAAAATTAGTTATATATTAAAATATTCTACTCAAATTTCACCATGATGAGAAATAGTATTTAAAAGGTCTAGACAAATGGCAATGCTAGTAACATAGTGCTGCTAATTGATATAGAGCTTCTGTTCAGCTTCAACTGATGAGTAATCATTTACCTTTTCTATCACAAGCTGCCTTAATTCTCTTGGTGGCTGTTAAAATAGGTTGAATCTTGCCTTCATAATGATATTTCTATCAAATATAATTGCTTAAAAATAATAATTTATACACACTTTAGAATTAAGCATTTTAATGACGTATACCACTCTTGTAAATATCTTTATGCGAAAGCATAGATATTATAGTTATATTTTCACTGAATTTCCTACAGGCATCAGACGCTTATCCTTCTAGGCTTTGGCTAAAAATTGGGAGCCTCAGTAAATTAATTTCTGAGGAGCTAGGTAATAAGTATTCTGAAGTACTATGAACACAAAGTATCATTGTGCTCAGTTTTAAAAAAATTGTCAGACGTAATTTATTGAATGTTGGTCAGGTAGCACATCATTGTAAGATAGTATTCACCACCATTCAGAGAGTGCAGAATCTTTAATCCATGCCAGGAGATATATTAATCCAGTTTTAAAATGTTGTGCAGCATGTTGCCACACAGCACGTAAACTTTACATCACTGCTTTCTAATTAAAGTGTTATTTAAAATAAAATATCAGAAACAAAATTCACTTTCTAACTTTAAGGCAAGAAAAAGAAATGGAAAAAGCCAGAAGTGCAGTTCTTACCCAGACAACAGCTACAACTTGGTTAAGCCCTGTGGGCCTTGAAACAAAATATTTTTAAATTATCAACTCTTCCCTGAGTATATGGTCTCTCTTAAAATAATCTAAAAAGCACAGCTAAATAAGTTCATTTAAACTCTTGGGGGAATAATTACAAGTAGTCAGACAGAAACACTCTGCTTTCAAATCTACAGATTTATAGTTTATAATAAAAGACAGAAAATGTCCTCATGACTGGTCAATCCAATTCTAATAGAAAACAAAACTCCACTTTAGTGACCATAATCTCCAGAGAACTGAGATGCTTTGCAGATTTCAATTCACAAATAGTCTGCATGACTTTCAGCAGCCAAATTTTAAATTACACATTTTATTCTTAAATTAAAATTGCAGGCATGTAAATGTTATACGTATTTTTAAAAGCAATCCCAAAAATTGTGGTTTGAAATTGCAACAGTTAATTATAAAGATGCCAGTACCAATACATAGTGAATCCTGCACCACTAAAACTGGTGCATGCTGGTTAACCCAGACATACTTTCAGTGCTCACTCATCAGATCACAAGATGTTCATCATAGAGCCAAACTTACATTTTTCTTGATGAGGACAAGTATATTTTATTTGTCTAAAGGCAGTTTCATAATTCATCTGAGGGCATGAAAGAAAAGCATAGTAGGCACCACTGTACAACAGTGATGAGCAGCAAAGAAAACTGGATGGCAATCAATTTACTTATAGTTGTATACTGACTGACTATTTCATATAAAACATGACTTACAAAGACATTTAACTTATCTGGAGATGAACTCTAATAGAATGAATGAAATCAAAACCAACACTTAGGATACCTGGTAAATTCCAGAAATAATCAACACTGTCATTTGTTGCCACTTACTGCTAGAATTTACTATGCATGGAAGAATTTTTTTTTTTTAAAAAGGGGTATACACTTATTGGAGTTTATTTTTATATGTATACAAAAATAAAAACACACAGAATTATATATATTTTTTTTCCCTTCGTTGGATTTTTTTAAATAATACCACCAGCAGTTCACTTCCTTATTAAGAATACTTTCAGATTTGGGCAAAGTCAAACACTTGTCCTTGGAAAGCTACAAGATAACATATAATGAAAGACAGGTGTAAGAGTAAATAAATACAATTCTGTGATCTGTAAGTGACATATATCACTCTCTCTGACCTTACCACTTTCTTCTTGTCTTTCCAGCCCTCATTTTATTGTTTTATTTCCTATTTCTACATATACTGGTTTTCCCTTTCTCAGACTTTCTCATTGAATATTAATCAGATCCTTAAAGAAAATCTTCTGTTGTTTTCATCATTTTTTTCTGCCTTCCAATGAACTGTTCATCCCTCCATCTCTTTTGAATTCCCTGTGTTCTCTCCTCTCCTACTCTTCTCTGTAGATACATTTGCACTGTACATTCTGGTATTCTCTGGTATTGTTTTCCTGCAGTCTCATCCAAGTCTCCCACCAGCAATAAAGACCTATATGAGACAGTAACAAACTTTCCTTCTGAAAACTCTTGACTTAGAGTAGAACAGTTATCAGAGAACTTTCATGAAAAAAGGTGATTAATATGGAGAATACATGTAGCTCAGTTTTACATAATGTTCCCAGAGAGGAAGAACTATCTCAGATACTATAATTACTTTTTTTTTAAAGAGAAGTTTTTCAATATAGAAAACACTTGTTCCAGTGTACAAAAATAAAAGCTGCAATTTGGATTTCCAAACCTAAGAACAGGTAGTAAGAGATATTAAAAATAAATGAAATTATATTCTCATCATACATATGAGTAAATGAATCCAGGAAAATTAAAAAATTGAAAGTTTTCTGTTACCAGGCAAGCTTTTGCCAGGCAAACTACCTGGTAAAGCTACTATGCTTTTTAACTACCTGGTGAATCTGAAGAACCTATTTTTAGAAAAACTTGAGAAAATACCAAAATAAAACTCAGAAACTCAGAATTTGGTGACATGATTTTTGCTTGGTTCACTCTACAGGATATAATGCTCAGTGGCAGGGAAACTATAGAATATTTTTTTCTTTTCTCCTTTAACATGAATGACATTACTAAATACACAGTTACAATTTCTTATGAAAGCAAGACTAACTTTTAGTTAGTTGCAAATGTGTAACTGTTTCACACCCTTTAATTTTCCTCCTAGCCTACTCTAAGAAGGAGGGGGGTGGGGGTGGGGGGTAGTGTGGGAGGAAAGGAGGTATAATGTCTGCTGTGGAAAGTGTCCATCGATTTCAGGTGACAGGCTGAGTTTTCAGAATACTTTCCTTTACACTCACTCCATGCAATGATGAAATTCACTGCTTTACTGCATGCCTCAGAGGTCAGACTTTCCAGAGAGGTACCCATATAATTATGAACTGATAATTAGCAAGCAATGTATGCTTTGAGTTTCTCAGTTTCACATGAGACCCACATCAGGGAGGCAAGAATGGAATCCAGAGCTCTGGCACTGCATTGAACTGTCGTAAGCAGGAAAGCCCCTTCCTCCCTCCTTCGCACCATTCCATTTCCCATGTTCTTCCCATTCTGCAAAACTGCGACAGGTGCTGTTTGAAAAGTCAATGCACTTTTACTGTTCAGATGCAACTCATCAGCACAGCAGAGATGAACATAATATAGAAGTCCAATGGAAAAGACAACATGTTACCATCTAATAAAGACTGTAGGTTGCTCCTTGACTCCTGACTGCTCTAGATGTACTTCTCCAAGACAAGGCCTACAAACAGCTCTAGGAAAAACTGAATACAGTGGATTGCTCTCAAAAGACTATTATGAAGACACCACACAAAGATCAGACACTTCTGCAATATACAATACTCCAAAACTATTTAAGGTTTGCACTTGCCAAAATGCTGCTCTAGCCTTTTCTACTTCGTGACATTCAATACATATGCACAAGTTCACGTTACAGAAACATCAATTTGGTAGGCTGTAATGCAGATCTCATTTTTTATTTTTTAGATTCTTTGAATTAAAAAGCATACATCAAGTAATAACTAAGTTTTAAGAGTAACAGGCTAGGTCAAATGGTATGTAACGCAGATATAGTCAGTTTAATTTAGAGAGAACTATACTTAAGTAGCGTGGAGAGGACATGAGCTAGCCTGTGACACAGTCTCAGAGAATGGTCCCTGCTCAACTGGTCTCTGTTTCACAGAACAGCCACAACTACAGAAAACAATTTAAGATTTCATAGTCAGCCTTAATTCTGTCATTTCCTTGCAAACTTGTTAAGACAGCTTTTTAAGTGTTACATAAGCCTAGACAAAAAAACCCCATAACATTAAAATACAGACACGTCAGAGATATAAGATAAGTGTATTGGTTAGGACTTATATTTCTCTCCAGATTTGATAGAAAGCCTATGCTTTGCTATAAGAGTGTATCTGGCTCTGCATCATCTAGAGCTTTCCTGGGTCAAGATGGAATATCATATGACCAAACCTTGATCAGTCCATACACCCAGGTGAGCTACACCAGCTACAATAAGAGGCAGGAAAATGATGATGCATTTTTCTTGTTCATTTCTTGTTCACAGTCTGTTCCAAAGTCCCTATATAATATTTTAACCTCACAAATAAAAAATAATTTCCATACTAGCATTCCTCATACATGCTTATTGCCCTTCTTTTACTTTCAGTGAAAAAATCTTTAACTGTTTAATAATTTGTTATCCTCTGAAGTAGAGCAAAATATCTCTTCTAAAGACAGAGTTCAAGTAAACAGAACTTCGATAATAGACTTCATAATGAATCCTATAGAAATAAACAAAGCCATGCAGTGGTTTCATTTCTAAGTTTTCTCAACACTCCATATTTATGTAACAGCAACACAGCAGGGCACAGGCAATCCTGGAGGTTCATGGAATATGTCAATGATGATTTCCTTCTCCAAGTGATAGAGGAGCTAACGAGAAGAGATGGTATGGTGGACCTTATTCTCACAAACAAAGACGGGCTGCTGCAGAATGTGAAGCTCAAAGGTAGCCTTGGCTGTATTGACGATGAGATGGTAGAGTTCAAGATCCTTAGGGCAGCAAGGATTGTGCACAGAAGGCTCACTACCCTGGACTTCATGAGAGCAGACTTTGGCATCTTCAGGGATCTGTTTGGCAAAGTACCAAGGGATAAAGTCCTGGTTGAAACAGGGGCCCAAGAAAGCTGGTTAGTATTCAAGGATCATCTCCTTCAAGTTCAGGAGTGATGCATCCCAACAAAGAGGAAGTCAGGCAAAAAAAACAGGAGGTCTGCATGGATGACCAAGGAACTCCTGGACAACCTGAAACAGAAAAAGGAACCCTACAGAGGCTGGATCTGGCTAGAAAAGCTAAATCTGGACAGGGACATCAAGGACAACATAAAAAGCTTTTACAGGGACATCAGTGATAAAAGGGAGACTAGGGAAAACGTGGGCTGTCTCCAGAAGGAAATGGGAGACCTGGTCACCCAGGACATAGACAAGGCTGAGGTACTCAATGACTTTTTTGCCTCAGCCTCACCAGCAAGTGCTCTATCCACACTGCCCAAGTGGCAGAGGGCAGAGGCAGGGACTGGGAGAATAAGGAAGTGCCCACTGTAGGAGCAGATCAGGTTCAAGACCATCTAAGGAACCTAAAGGTGCACAATTCCATGGGACCTGAGGAGATGCATCTGTGGATCCTAAGGGAATTGGCAGGTGAAGTTGCCAAGCCACTGTCATCATATTTGAGAAGTTGTGGCAGTCCTGTGAAGTTACCACCAAAGGGAAAAGGGGAAACAAAACCCCCATTTTTACAAAGGAAAAAAAGCAAGACCTGGGGCAACTACAGGCCAGTCACTCTCACCTCTGGGCCTGGAACGATCATGGAGCAGATCCTCCTGGAAGCCATGCTAAGGCACATGGAAAATAAAAAGGTGATTAGTGACAGCCAACATGGCTTCACAAAGGACAAATTGTGCCTGACAAGTTTGGTGGCCTTCTACAATGGGGTTACAGCATTGGTGGACCAGGGAAGAGCAAGTGACATCATCTACCTGGACTTGTGCAAAGCATTTGATACTGCACAACACCACTGTCTCTAAATTGGAGAGACATGGATGTCACAGATGGACAATTTTGTGGATAAGGGATTGGCTGGATGGTCACACTTGAAGACTTGCAGTCACTGGCTCAATACTTAAGTGACGAGTGGTGTTCCTCAGGGGTTTGCACTGGGACCAGTGCTGTTTCACATCTTTGTTAGTGAAATGGACAGTGAGATTGAGTGCACCCTCAGCAAGATTGCAGATGATACCAAGTTGTGTGGTGTGCTTGACAGGCTTGAGGGACATGACGCCATCCAGAAGGACCTGGATAAGCTCCAGAGGTGAGCCCATGTGAAGCTCAGGTGGTTCAACAAGGCCAAGTGCAAGGCCCTGCCTGTGGGCCAGGGAAATCCCATGCACAAATAGAAGCTGGGCAGAGAATGGCTGGAGAGCAGCCCTGAAGAGAAAGACTGGGGGGTGCTGATTGATGAGAAGCTCAACATGAGCAGGCAATATGCAATTGCAGCCCAGAAAGCCAACCATATGCTGGGCTGCATCAAAGGACACATGGCCAGCAGGTTGCGGGACTGATTCTATCCCTCTACTCTACTCTGGTGGGAGTATTGTGTCCAGCTCTGGCACCCACAGATCATGAAAGACCTGGCCCTGTTGGAGCAAGTCCAGGGGAGGGCCAAAAAGATGATCAGAGGGCTGGAGCGTCTCTGCTATGAGGACAGGCTGAGAGAGAGCTGGGGTTGTTCAGCCTGGAGAAGAGAAGGCTCTGGAGAGACCTTATAGTGGCCTTTCAGTACATGAAGGTGGCCTACAGGAAAGATGAGGAGGGACTCTTTATCAGGGAGTGTAGCATTAGGATGAGGGGTAATGGTTTTAAATTGGAAGAGGGGAGATTTAGATTAGATTTAGATACTCTTTACTGTGAGGGTAGTAAGGCACTGGAACAGGTTGCCCAGAGAAGCTGTGGATGTCCCATCCCTGGAAGTGTTCAAGGACGGGTGGGATGGGACTTTGAGTACCCTGGTCTAGTGGGAGGTGTCTCTGCCCATGGCAGGGGGGTTGGAACTAGACGATCTTTAGGGTCCCTTCCAACATAAACCATTCTATGATTCTGTGATATTAGCCAATTATGGTTATGGTCCAGTTATGGTCTCTGTGTCTACAACCCTTGTGTCCCTTTTCTTTTTCACTGATTCAGCTCATTTTTAGAATTGCATCTTCCTTTGGCATATGGCAAAAGGTGTTTCATAAACTGGGGAGAATAGCAGGTACTCATCGAGAAAGCAGATACAGTTCTTAACATGAAATACAGCTACTATGAAATATTTCATCCCTGAGCACAGAGCTCAATGAAAATCAGTTACCACAGTATTTCCTCATACTAAGCTAAAAGAAATGAGAGAAAAGTGTGTGGGTTAGCCACCATAAGGTACCAAAGAAAATCTTGCTCCCCCCGCAATTTCAAATTAATAGATGTATGCAGTTTTCATGGATTCACATATCTTCCCTTAAAATTAATTAATGAAATAAAAATTATTTAATCTAGATAAGTGCCTACTCCTTCAAAGCCAATTATTTTTTCCATTGTATATTGCTGAATCTGTGAAATGACAATGACTTGCATGATAGCAGATCCATGGCTAAAACCTTGTCTCTACCCAAATCAGTGGGATTTCTCCCATGACTTCAAAAAGATTAATAACCCATTGCCATCATGAAAATAAGGTTTGGCATTGCTTGTAAAGTTCTGATACATGGAACTGTCTTTTGCTTAGCATCTTCCTCTACTTTTTTTCAAGACTTCGTCTATTGAGCAGCACAGAAGAGAATTTGTGCTGTTCTTTGTGTCTTTCATATGGCTGAGCAGTTGTATTGAAACAGCAAACGACTAGTTACAGCCACAGCAAGTTCCAGCAGAAAGACAAGTCAAGATGGTGCTAAACATGAATACCTCCAGTAGACATTAAAAAAAAAAAAAGCCAACAAATATTTGGTCCAAGGATTCTTTAAAAAAAAAATGGTGTCTTCTTCTTGCTATGGGTAGTCACAGTGCAGCAGAAAACTGATATTCTGAAGAGGATTTAAAGGATTCTCCCATATCTTGTGAAACTGAGGTACGCTGGGGAGATGATGCATTCAGTCTCCAGAGAGAAAAAAGATGTTGTTCACAGAGCACGTCTACTCACCAGTCCTTGCAGCAGCAATGGTGTTGGCTTTGAAGGAAGCCAACTGTCCTGCTCTCCCAGCCAGAAGTAAAGAATTGCACTGGTAGCCACTAGAGGGAGGATTAGGAATACAGTATATTGTGGGCAAAAGGCACCCATGATGAATCACACGGCACAACCTACAAATCCCCTACCGCTGCCAAAGGGCAACAATTCTCAGATACTGTTAAGGGCTGAGAAGTATAATCCAGATGTTATCATATGCTGCAGAAGAGCTGCCAGTATGCATCCTAAATGTTGGTGGCTGGAAGACAGGAAGCATGACTATAATTATGTGAAACATACCTACAAATACAAAAAGACACATCCCTTTATTTGCCTTCTGGTTTTTAATCTCCTTATTTAAAACTTCTGATGTCCTTTATCAAGAAAGCTCCTGTGAAAAGCAAACATACCAGCTTCAAGAGAATCTCAGAAGAATAAGCAGAGTGAGACACACTGTGCCAACATACATTACACTTAACAAAAACATCTGAAAATATTAAATGTACTTGAAAACAACAAAATCTGTAGTGACAAAATAAACGTTCTTTCACTAAATTAAGGTTTGAGGCATGTCTGAAAGAAATGTTTTCAATTAGTTACCTAGATAATTATACAATAAAGTGTACCTTGCAAATCAGTTAACCCTATAGCTTGACTGCCGGGTGTCTTACCTCCAGCACAAGTAGCAGAACATTCTGACCAAGGCAGATGATTCCATGCAAAGCCAACTTCATTGTCTCCACTGCCAGTGCGAGAGATGGGAACATTGAATTTATACCTTATACCCAAATTTTGTTCCTGTAGCAGAATCTGTAGTTGAAAACAACTGGTTATACCATTAAAACAGGCAAGCAGAGGGCAACTACAGTGACATTTAATCTAGCTATATATTATGTCCCGTGGAAGGGAAAAAAGTAATATAGGAAACCATAGTGGTTCTTTTAGGTATTCCCAAAAGAACCTGGACTAACTTTGAAAACATACAAATGAAAATTATTATTGCGTAAGGTGACCTTTGTCTTTTTTCCCCCTTAACACAACTTGGTAACTTCTGTCAGTTCTTTAGTCTTGACACAATTGTTGTAAAAAGCCAGTTTTCATAAAATCAATGTCTTAATGGAAATTAACTTGACAGATGAATAATTACGTGAGGTCAAAGTTGGTTAAATATCTTCCTGTGCAAACACGCAGCAGTCTGCACTGAAACCTTTTGAGGAGCTATCTATACAGCAGTTATGAACCCAGCTCTGGCTTTGTTTGCACTTCTGGTGACTATAATATTAGTAATAATAGTAACAGCAACAGACTGTTGCTGAATTCATTGTTTTCCCCTAATGCAACAGCCAACAGCATTAGTTCAGTGGAATTACCCTGTAATTCCTTTAAAGGAATATCAAAACTCTCGCTGCAGCCATATCACTACAGGTGATAGAGAGGGAAGTGCAGCAATCAGTGAACTCCACTTCCACATACCACCTGTTCAACACTAGCCTTTGACTCTCTACCAACCTTTTTCTTTCTCTCACTAATAATATAAATCATGTTAGATGGAGCAATCTGACAAATCTCAGAGCTACTTCTCATCCCCATCTGCCTTCTCCCTTTTGATATTTTGCAGAGGCATATCTGCCTATCTCCATTGGACAAAACAGCAGAGAAATTTCAGTAATAAAGTCAGTGGCACTGACAATGAGAAAAGGAAGCTAATCACTGTGTAATTCATTCTGTATGGACTCTTTAGCTTATCCACACCTGCAGCAGAAAAAACAGGATTCAAGTGTTTGAAAACGCTGCCTAAAATGTGGATACCCAGACAACATCATTCTATACACAAAAATATCCCTTCTGGTTCAAGCACTCCTTGAACTGGAAATCTGGCAGCTGACAGAATATACTAGGCAAGTACCACATTGTTCTTATGCTCCTCCTCAACATGGTAGTACAACAGTAGGCTGTCTATTGCCTGGTGTCAGAGACAGGGTATTCAGGACCCTGGTCACATCTTCTGTTACATTCTCATATTTTGTACAGTCTATTCCAAGCAATGTATGTCACAGCAACGTACTGTCAAATCATATTCAAATCATGATACTCTTGCTGTTGAAAGAGTATACTTCACACTCAGGCCAGGCTTACAACCACTGATATCCACAGAACGGTCAGGAACTGTCATGCTATATCTCAATGTTTACATGTATCAGCAGTATGCAGACACACAACATATGCCCCATTTACAATTTGGACTACATTGTTCTGAACCACATTTAACAGAGATGGGGCTTTTTCTGTGATATTTTCTGGGGCTCTTCTGCCTTTATCCCTGTTTCATCACAGTGTTTGCCAGGCAGTTTTGTAAGGTAAGAAAGCTGTGTTAAAACACAAATGCAAAGTCCCAGCTCTTTGAAAACAACCTATTTTGATTCCATTCATAGCCTTGTCTTTTCTCAGAACACAAATACATACTTCAATTTTCAGAAATATATTAATTATAACTTTACCATGACTATGAGATTTTCTGAAGTAGGGCCTAGTGCTTCCAAAGACTCTGGTTCATCTGTTGGCCTCTTGTAATGGAAAGCTGTTCCAGCAACATCAAACTTTCTTGGCCAGTCAATAGTCCAGGCACCATTAATATAGTAGTCATCCTCTTCAGATTTTAAAGCTTAAAAAAAAATACAAGCCACCTAAAAATTGGAAGTAGCATTTATAATGGAGAAGCCATTGCAAATTAATCTACTAATCTGTTTGAAGTATGTGAGCCTCAGCTCAATATCAATATTTTTTCAAGCAATATAGAGTCTTTCATTTAGCCCTGGTCAAAATCTCGCAGCTTGCAAATGCAGTTTGACAGTATTGCCCTTGCAATAATCTTCAGTGTGTAGGTATACTTCACAGATTTCAGCACACAGATGCTATATGGAACACAACAGAATGCCTCATGCAACTTGCAATAAATCTTCAACTTTAAAACCAATCCCATGTGCAATGTATGCTGTTCTAAGACATATGTAGATCTCAAGTGTATAACCAATTATCAATCTAATCTTTAGGTTAAGAAGTTGGGGCATGGGATAAGCAGCTCAGATAATGTGCAGAGGAAAAAGAGAAGGAACATGGAGTCTGATGTATGGCGCCAATCAGTTCTTGCTTTGTTGCCTTTATCTGCTGTGTTTTTGTTCCCTCTTAAAGCATAAATCCAAGATATTTCTACTACAAACCCCAATACTAGCTACTTAAAATCTGATAAGAACATTGTTATTCCTAATTTACAGCCTTAAATCATAAAAGTATTGTAGATAACCAGGAATTTTTTAACTAACCAACCCATTAGACTGGGCAAGAACATATTACTCAGGGATTTATATTTGATATTTTATCAATAATATTAGATTAAGTTTCTAAACAGATTTTGTATCTTAAGGTGAATGCTCTCCTAATTAGATACTGACTTCTTGACTTATAAGGTGAATATTCTGTTAATTTGATATTGACTTCTTGATGGAATGTGAAGATTACCAAGTTATTCAGCATTCATATTTACTTCAAACGAAACATGTTCTTAAAGGCAAAATGATGGTTGGAAATACATGGTCAAACAGCCATGTCACTTTTTGTTGAGTCATATAACTGACTTTACTGGATAGGGAACAAACTCATGTCACAATCATAAGGAATAAGACAACTTACAATCAAGTTTTATTTTCAACTAAATCTGTGTGGACAGATGGTTTACATTAAACAGTTACAGAAAATGTCTCAATGATGCTCAAATTTTCTAAAACAGATCAGAGAGCATTCATACGAGCAGGAGATAGTTGGAGAGGCAGTAACGTTCTGCTGGTGACAGCTATGTTCAGAAGGGATTAGTAAGCATTTCCATCAGCACCATAAAGTCTGAAAAGGAATGTCTTTTCATAGCATAAATCTTATTCCATTGACTTCCCTGGATTTACTTTGGAAACACTCATGTGCTTTGAGTATAGAAACTAGCTCTGACACATTCACTTATCTGGAATTCTCAAAGTAATTCAGATTCCTTATTGTCTATATAGGTTTTGTAGTACAAGAAGGAGATGGTAAAAAAAGTGAGTATAGGAGAACAAGACAAATTGCAAGCAGTACCATACTAAAAGAAAGGAAGAGTACTTCGCTATTTATCTATTTTACACGAGTATATGCAAAAACTATGTTACAGCTGAACATCAGTATTTTGTTTCATCGGTGGTCCTATTTCCACGTAGCCAAAATTTCTATCCATCCTGTTTTGCATAGGTGAAGGCCACACAGTTGGGAATAGCATTCCAGTAAGATAATTACATGACAATGATGACACAGTGGCATAATGCTATTAGCATATGAGACAGAAGGAACAAGTTAATGTCCTAATCAAATTATTTATGTGAACCTGAGAATGCAGGAAGCCCACAAAAAAATTAGCACACAACACCCTGTTGCATAAAGGAAATAAAAGGGAAGGTGTCCCCCTGGATCTAGCCATTTAAAGGAAGGTAACAGCATTACTAAAACCACATTTTTTCAGCAGCTTTGAAAACAGGCATTTTTTGCCTTTGCATTGTTGCTGGGTTACTTTTTTGTCAGATCAGTTTAAAATACTGAATTATTTATGCAGCTGCAGAAACATGCTTTTGCTGTCACAACACAGGATCAATATTGATGCAGAAATTCTCAGCCAGACCGGGAGAGGGAGGGAGGACGGGCAGGTGCTGACTGAGCCAACTGAATGGCCAAATGTCTAACTGCAGACTAAATTTGAGGCCATGGCTTGCAAGAGAATCTTAGTTTAAGGGACCATGAGATGTTTGTTTAAAGTTAGTCTGAAAGCCTGCTAATGGAAATGAGTAAAGAAGGAACTTTGAAGCCAGTGTGACAGCCACAGAGAAAGAGGGGTTTATTTTTAGCTTTTTTTGTATACTTCCAAATGGATAAATTGATTTCTTAGACTGTGGTCACATATTTGGCAGCAGTGCACATGAAACAAACTACAGTAATATCTGTAAATGGCTATTTTCAGCTGAATCAGTTCTCTAATCTGGTTCATGGTACAGCCACACAAACAGCAGTTCTGGAACAACAGAGGGAACTCCATAAAGACAGAGAAGGAGCTGTGAAGCTGACACTGCTACTAAAGAAATATCCATAAAATAATACCCTTGAGATATGTATTTTAACATAATAAATGCATTTTTAACCACCATTGTGATTGTATGGTTCTTTTAAGGGAGCAAAAAAATTAGAAGCTGTCCTTTCCCCAGAAATTTGTGATCCTAAAATAGTGATCTAGCTCACACTCACAGAACAAAACATCACATCACAAAATGAAATGGCACTGTAATTTAGTAAGATTATTTTTCATTAGGATATAAAAATAATAACCTTTGAAAGTTGAAAACACAAGAAACAAGTGAAGGAGAGGAATCCCCCATTTGCGTAGTCAAGGCTTCTGTGCCATGAAGCAAGGTATTGAGGAGAGAGCCTGAAACTCAGGAAACCTCTTGAAATTGTGACAAGAACATAAAAAAAGTGTTTATGTACCACTTCACATTTTTAGATCTGTGGCCAGATTAAATACCAATGAAGTTGTCTGTACTTTTTATTTAAGCCAAAAAATTTACATTTTTTATTCATTTTATACAGATGGCACCAATCTAAATGCTTTTCCAGATTACTTTCCTTTGCTTATAAAATAGATGAATAACAAAGTCAGTTGTAATAGCTAAGAGTTATCTTCTTTGTCCTGATTTTCAGCTGTCCATGGAATAGTTCTTAGCAGAAAATGACCATGATAGGATGCATTGTATGCCTCTCTCCCACCACCTCTGTTTCAAATGTCAGTATAAGATATATGAACAACCTTACCCACAGTGTATTTTGACATGGGGGAGGGACCAAGGGGAGAGTGATGCTGAAGAATAATAAGCACTCTACTGCTGGAGTAGTGGCATTATTATTCCTGCAGAATCCAAGGAGGCTGATTATCTGCTGAATTACAGAAGGGTGAGGGCAAGCAGAAAGAAAAGTAGGCATCCAACAATAAAAGGTATTATTATCATCAATATAATCTATTTAGGAATTGATGTATCTAGGAGGATAATAGCTCTTCTAACTCACAGGCATCATAACTTTATATGTGTTAGTGTTATATATGTCAACTACATGGACTCCAAAAGTAGTCTTGTCAGCTGCATTTCATCCTAAACAAGTAATAGCTTTTGGTTATGTTAGTCTGTTAAAATTGTTGTACAACTAATCAGGTATCTAATCTACCTTTGACTAAGAAATCGGTGTTCTTGCAGTACTGTGAACTGACTGCTGTGCAAATCAGGGTACAGAGACTTTCAGAAATGCATGCTGTATTGAGTTCAATGAAGCCAGATTTGTACATATCATTACTAAAAAAACCCAACGCAACCCAAACCAAAACAAAAAAAACAGAAAGAAAAAATAACACAGTTTTTAAATAAAGGAATAATAATCTGAGAATTTGAATTTAATTTTGTGCTTTACAACAGGCTGTCTGAATGATGTTAATCAAGCACCTGTTTTTTCTGAATTTTGTTTGCCTTATCTATAATACAAGAATGCTTCTAGTCCCTACAACAGAGCAACACAGAAACACTGTGGAATTAATACATTAAATTGCCTTAAGATAAGGAGATAGTATTGCTAGCATTTAAGTAACTACGGCTGTTAATGAATAATCATTCCACAAATAAAATCGTGTTTTAAAACAGTATAATCCCCCAAGATCAAAGACTTTCCAGATGGAAGACACTCAGAGTGGGACAGTAGATCACTTACCAATAACAGCTAACAATTCCCTCTGCTGCTTCTACTATCTGTATTGTTTGACCAAACCAGAAAACGTACCTTAAAATCACAACATAAACTTTGACTTAATAGCAGTCTGCTATTTAAACCATGCTCTTACCAATGTAGTTCTTTGACATTGCCACTTCTCTTATTTCAATGTGCACAGAACCTCTCGGAATTTGAATCACTTCCATATAACCTATACAACAAAGGTAAATTTTATTTGTTGTAAATAAATCTATAAATCTATTATTCATAAAACTAACCATTAATGAATTATTTAATACAAATAAATCAGTATGAGATACATTTTCTTTCATGTGATATAAAGGAAAACTCTACACTTCATACAAAAAATTTAAAGTGATAGCAAGAACTTACCATGTATTCAGGAATTCCTTTGTTTAACTGCTAATAATGTCTTTTCAACAGTGTATCAAAAGTAATTAAAGTATAAAATGGCCTTAAGATCATAGGATAATTCAGGTTGGAGAGGACGTCAGACAGTCATTTAGTCTAACTTCCTGCTATAAGCAGGGTCAGGTAGGAGATCAGACCAAGTTACTCAGAGCTTTATTGGGCTGGGTCATTAAAAACTCCAAAGATGGAACTTTTACAACCTTTCTGGGCAATCTGACCGACTGCTGGAGTGCTGTCCTGGGGAAAAAGTTTTTCCTTCCATTCAGTCAGCACTTGTCTTGTTTCTATTTATAGCCATTGTCTCTTCTCCCACCATGTACCCACCACCACCTGGCTCTGTCTTCTCCATAATGTCCTTGTAGATATTGGGAAGCTGATACTAGGTCCCCACAAACTTCCTCTTCTCCAGGCTAAATAAGTTTTCACAGCTTCTCCTCACAGAGGGGCAAGCACTCCAAGCCCAAATAATCTTAGTGGACCCTCATTGAACTGAACTCACTCCGGCGCATCCATCCATTTCCTGTATTTGGAAGCCTAAAACTGATAACAACTCTAAGATTGCAACACTAATATTGCCTTCTTTGAGCTAGGCTTTAAACTAACTATGTATATACATTTCCTGAGTTCTTAATAAGATTAACTTTAGGACACTTCTGGATTCTTTCTGTTCTAAAATTTCACGTGTGATGAAACATGAGACTCTACCATAAACACTAAAATTGTACACGTTACTCTTACTATGCCACCATAACTAAATAATAATAATAAAAACCCACTCACTTATTTTTAAGTGCATTATAGGCCATGAGAATTAAGTATTCAGTAATGAAGCATTTTTCTGTATTTGACATAAATCCAAACTAATACAGAAAAAGGAAACAACAAGACAAAAGGGTCAAAGTGAATCGCCAGCTGAACACCATGCTGAAAATCAATGCAGCGTTGTTATTAGCTAAAGACTCATCTAGATAAATTGTGCAATAGAATGGACATATATGTGCCTACCTCCTCTGGGCAATGAATCATTGAAGAAACCTTCAATGGCTTCACATGTACTGCCATCTCCTCCACAGACACGGCATCTATCTTCCTTAGCATCAGACCCCAAAATATTATCACAACCTACATGCTGAGAACAAATAAGAATAAGTATTTTAACAGGGTGATGTTCCTGCACCACTGCACTCACAAGGCTTTTTAAAGTGTTTCTCTGAAGTTTGAGATATCCAAATCTTCTTTTTATCTGATTTTGATCTTCTTTTTATCTGCTCTGTGTTCCACTTATATTGCTTTGTTAAGGTAAACATTTTCTGTGCATTCCTTAAACATATATGATGCATAAACAGTATTATTGTTTCCAGTGGCATTTACAGATTCATAGACCACATCCTCAAGGCAAAATCTGCAATTATTTGCATAAGTTTGAATGTAAAGTGTAAATTACTTCACTGTAAGAATGAATGCAGCACGAAACTTGGTGAAAGGCTGGATCGCGTGCTGTACAAACCAGGATCCAAAAGCCTTTTGGAAAAAAGAAGTGTCTATAACTGATTGTAAAAAGTACATTACATTTCTGATTATCTACTTGAGAAATCTATATACAGTATGTACAGTGTAACTTCCTATAATTTATTGATTCATCCCTACTAAAAAGCTAATACAGACAGTTGGATCCTTAAAAAAATAGAGTGAGTAAGTAGGATGTAAACAGAATTAGCACTGCAGCTTGCCAATGTTTTTCAGGATTTATATAAAAAAGCTACATAGCTTTATATGTTTTCTAGCAATATTATCTACCATCTTGTACACGGGTAATATATAAGAGAAGTTAAAATACTTTAAATAATTGACAAAATAGTATTCTAACAATTTATATTTTGACTTTCTGATTCACAAGGAAGACAGATGCTCAACTTTATTACATAGCTCATTCTCAACTTAAGACTTAAGTCTGATTATCAGTTTGACTATCAGTTTTAAAAGACTTCTCAAAACTACCGAAATCTTATGTATAAAGTACAACAGAATTCCACAGGTTGTGCTTTTTGGGAGGGGTTAGTTTACTAATACTTGGCAAATGCTTTTGAACTCATCACGTTGTTCAATAAACACACATCTTTAGCCCTCAGTTTAGTAAAGAACTTAAACTTTGGGTTAAGCTTTAGTTATGTTAGTGGTTTCAGTGAAATCAAATAATTTTTAGAGTGACCAGCACTGTTCAGATATCTAGACTCAAGTATACAATTAAACGCTTTGCTAAACTGAAGAAGCAATGGAATTGTTTGGAACAGGATGAACTAGCTAGCGAGAAAGAGATTAACATGTTCACATTTACTGTTTTTCAGCCAGAGTGGTACTCTAATGGGAATGAGGGAACAGGCCTTGGAACAGTGCAAGGAATATGTTCATCTCCTGTTGCCCTTTCCACCGATTCTTTGACAGAAACCATGAAGCAAGAAAAAAGAAGACAAAATGAAGGATTCTATGAATGTCTGTGAGAAGCTACAGAAATTCAAATTATTTGTCTAATTTATGCAATACCTTTTTTATCTTTTTGTCTCAATCTTACTCCTTCATTAACAACTGGATCTGTCGACACTTGCATTTCATATAAGCAACAAACAAGTACCGTAATTAAAGGCAGGAGATACCAGACAAAACAAAGCTATCCGTAAGTACTTCATAAAACATTTGTAACCTTGCATTCCCCATTGATACAGATATCCAGTGAATCAGCATTGCACTGAGTCCCATCTATTACTGCAGGAGCACGTTCAGTGTAAAAATTATAACCTTCAGCCAAGCAGTTTAATGCACATGGTTTAACCCCACCTGGAAAACAAAAACAAATGAAAAAAACCCAACAGAACAACAGAAATCTTGAAAAATTAACAATTAGTTAAAAATAGATGTGCATAAAGAGATCTGAAAGTTATAATCTTATCTCATACCTGACACATATAATGTATACACTTTATTTAACTTCCCTTTATTGATTTCTCTACTTGACTCTTCTTTCTTGCAAAAAAGATTATTTCGCATAGTAAGATATGGCAAGGTTGGCTGGCTCCATAACGACTCCATTAGGTTAATACAACCCTAATGATTATTGAACAATTTAAAACAATAAGGATACCACTTCACCATTTGAAAAACAAGAATAACAAAAGATTGTAGTGCTAGAAGTATATCAGGGTAAATTTCAAAAGCAAGATCAGACTATTTCAATTAGGAATGTAGCCCTATTGAATTATATTACAGCTCAAACCATTTGATCATAATCATCCTTTCTAGGCTTTTAATCTAAAAAACTAAAAGTAAAGCCATTCAAGTCAATAAAATACAAAAACACAAGGGGAAACATGGACTTATTCACTCAGGGCTCAGAACAGGAAAAAAAAATAATAAAAGGGAAACCTACAAAATTTGAACAGTGATAAAAACATAACTAACTTTGATTAAACTGTCTCAAAGACAAAAAGAAATTACAAACTTCTTCCCTCCTGCAAAATATCCTTTTATCACACCGTGATATTATTTATGATGGAATTATTTAAATAGTATTTAGAGATACTTATAAATGCTTTTATTTCTTCTCCTTTTCCTAATACTCTAACCTTAAGAGAGCAAAACCTATTCTGAGACTTTTTTTTATCCTGATCTCATCCCTGTAGAATGAAAGGCATTTACAGATCACCTATGGAATCTCTAGTTCTATTGCTACTGCTGGTGGAGAAGGGCTCCATATTTTTAAAGTGGAGTCCCTACAACAATGCTCACTCCCCTTCACAGTAAAACAAATCTCTACCGGAACAGAGACAGCTCTTCTGCAACATTTTCAAGAATTGACAAAAGCTTAGTAAACTTAGCTTAATTTATTTTAATAAAAAACATTCCATTTACAAACATTACTCTCTATATACCATTTATGTAATTTTGAAGATGCCACGTATGATAACATTTTTGCAAAGCCAACAATTACCTCCAGTGTAGGGTTTCCAGTTATAATACTTTCCCCGGAAAGGCATATTGTCAAAATCTGCACATTGCTTTTCTCGAAAATCACGGGCCCCTGAAGGACATGGCTAAAATAATAAAGAGGGAAAAAAAAAAAAAGGAAAAAAAGGTTAGTTTATTCCAAATATCAACATAAAAGGAAATTATTATAAGCTTATATGGCAAGAGACTAGGAGGTGGTTCCCTACTTTATCTTGCGGCTCTGATTCTGAAACTTACTTTATTGCTTTACAGTTGAAGTGTCTATTTTGCAATCCTAGGCTGGAATGAAGTAACTGAAGTAATTTAAATGAAGGTGTTACCTAACAGTTTCCATAAATCAGAATCACACCGAACTACGCTTCATAATCAATCCATCAGATACCTCCTTATGAACAGAAATTGAAACGGCTGAAAAAATTAAAACAAACCCATTTTGGTAAGAGCTGCAGGCTCAGTCGTACTGCATCAAGCAGCTGTACTTAATAACATGTTATTAAGACATCAAGAAAAAACACTTTCTATAGAGCTATATCGCCTCTGCTTATCACCTCTACTGCCTTGACAAAAGCATTGTGTTAAGGCTGAGCATGAGAACAGACACCATGTTTGGCTCTGATTTTTACCGTTTACCAAGCGTGAAGAAATGAAAACTGTTTTCATTTAAATTGTCATTACTTTGCACTACCCATTACAAAACTGTAAAGTAACTTTTCTACTGGAATAATGGTAGATATAATTCATCTCAGAAAGGGTAAATTCATCTCGGAAAGAATTATAGGAGAAACAGAATTTTTTGCTGTTTCTGACATTTTTCATCAGAGTGTTCAAAATGATAACGACAACTAATCTTGAACACACCAAGAATTTAGACAGTACACTAAACGTTGTTATCAATGTTTAAGTACCTGCTGAAACTGCAAGCTTCATCAGACAAAGTATTTGAAATAGAGATTAAAATCATTTTTAGACTGAAAGAGAAAATAATTTGTTTGACAGAAATCAGACGTGTTAATAAATATTACTATATTGCAAGCAACAGAAGAGTCCATTTTACGGCAGTTTTATTTGTATTCCTACGTATCTTAGCCAGTTAGCACTGTTTGGGAATCTGAAATGCATTCAAGTGAAAAAGTCTCTGTAAATATGGATGATAGAAATTTGCAAAATATAAATCTTAACAGAATTATTATCATTGTCAGGATACATCAAACAAACTCTTATAACAGCCAGCCCATTTCAATATGATTCAGAAACTAGAAAGTATTTCTCCAATTTTGAAGCTGTTGTGATATAAATTAAAATAGTGGACATTAGACAGTATTTAAATTTTAAACTAACTCTATAAATCACTCTGTTATCTCCTTCCAATTAAAAATACATTTTTGAGTATAATACATTTACTGGTGGAAAAAACAGAGCAGTGTAATTACTAATTTACTATACTAATTTACAATACTAATTTAATAATCCTTTAGATGATAACAGTGACAACAAAAAATAATTATGTAAATAAAATAATAAGAATTTTTAAAAGATTTTTTAATAGTAACACAAATTAAATTTACCTCTTCACATCATGTTCTCCAAGCAGCAGAAGGGTCAGACTTGACTCACCTCAAGCTTCAATCTGAACCTGATACTGGTAACTACACCCTACTCTTCAGTCCCACTTCATTGGGTGCTAATTTACATGTGTGGTGTTTTAACTGCACTCACAAGTTTTTTAAGTCATTGCCCCTAATTAAATCCCTTTTCTAAATAGTTATACTAGGACAAAACAATAAAATATGAACATTAGTAAAGATGGATCAAGACTTCCATATTTATACTCTTAAAAAAATATCTCACAATCTGATCTTTAAGATGTAGTCTTACTTCTCCTGTTTGATGGTGATCTTGGATGTATTTTAAGGCAACGATATCACTTCATAAATTATCTAGATAATGGAGAAAATTATACCCTCAAGAAATTTGCTGTTGACACAAAAGAAGGAGAAGTGCCTGATATGCCAGAAGGTTGTGTTGCCACCCAAAGGGTCCTTGACAGGCTGGAAAAATGGACCCACAGGAACCTCATGAAGTTCAACAAGAAGTGCAAAGTCCTGCATCTAGGGGGGAACAATCCCATGGCCCACTACATGCTTGGACAACCAGCTGGAAAGGATCTTTGCAGAAAATCCAAGTTGAACATCATCCAGTAACGTGCTTTTGTGGCAAAGAAGGCTAATCGTATCCTGGGCTGCAAAAGGGGTATCAACAGCAGGTCCAGGGAGGTGATCCTTCCCCTCTACTTGGCACTGGTGAGGTCACATCCACAGTATTGTGTTCAGCTCTGGGCTCCTCAGTACAAGAGAGACATGGCCATAAAGGAAAGAGTCCAACATGAAAGGCCTGGAACATCTTTCATATGAGGAAAGGCTGAGAGAGCTGGAACTGTTCAGCCTGAAGAAGAGAACGGTCAGTGGAGGATTTCATCAATATATACAAATATTTGAAGGGAAGGTATTGAGCCAGGCTCTTTCCGATGGTTCCCATGACGGAACCAGAGGCATGGGCACAAATGGAAACACAGGTTTCTCCTGAACATCACAAAACATTTTTTTTTACTGTGAGTGTGACCAAACACTTAAACAGGTTGCCCAAAGAGATGGTGGAATCTTCCTCTTGGAAATATACAAAAAGTCTCTGGACATGGTCCTGGGTATGCTGTTTGAGGTTTGGACAAGAAGGGCTGTACAAGACGACATCCAGAGCTCCACTTGTAAGCAAAGCAAAGCCTTCCTTTTACCCTATTAAATATCAATTCAGTTTTTGCCACGATTTAAACTGCTAAAACTGTTTATATCCTCTTTTCTTCTTGAAGACAACTCTGGCAGTCTGACAGAAAACCAGCTACACACAAGTATGCATAGTCTACTATCTCACTGCTGACAAGAACAGAAGACAAGGCTGGGAATACCTGGGAGCAGCTAAAGGAAGTGTGGGACCAAAGCCCCACATCAGTGGTTCCTGCTCTCCTGACATTTTATCTGGTTTTGGTAGTCCTGCAGATTAAATTCTGGTTTATTATACTGCAAGTTACTGCTAAATTAATTTCAAAAACTAAGATACCGATGATATAAAAGTTTTTACATAACCCTGTGGTTTTGGCCCTAAAAATGCAGACCCATCAATCCACAGGCAGATTTGGTGACCTTTGCAATAAATTAAGTTTCCATTTCAGTGGCTAAGTCTTCTCAGTGAATACTGAAAAGTGCTAGGTCTCATCTCAGGAACTTGCTCTTTGTCTAAATCATTGGTTTGAATCCAGCTTTGAGGTGGATTCAGCAAAATTTTCAGGCAATCCTTCTGAAGACTGCAGTTACCAAATCATAGCCTGAAACTGCTACATTCTGTAATCTGAAGCATAAAATGCAACTTGTAAATTTGTTGTTGTTGCATAATTTTCCTATCTTTTTTAATATCTCATTAATACCTGAGAGGAAGTAACATTAAAAGCTATGACCTCAAGAAATGCATTCAAAATCATCCTTGACAAACTCGATAACCTTCTATGACAAAGAAAACTGCTCAGTTGATGAGAGGCAAGCGGTGGACATTGTCTACCTGGATTTCTCCAAGGCCTTTGACCCAGTTTCCCACAGACTCCTCCTAGAGAAACTGATGTGTTACAGTCTAAACAAGTGGTCTGTGCAGTGGGTGGGGAGCTGGCTGACAGGCAGCACCCAGGGGGTGGTGGTAAATGGCTCCTTTTCAACTGGCAGCTTGTCACAAGTGGGGTTCCCCAGGGATCAATATTGGTCCCAAAGCTGCTTAATATCTTCATAAGTGATCCAGATAATGAGATCAAGTGGACCTTGATGAAGTTTGCTGATGATACCAAACTGAGTGGGGAAGCGGACTCCTTGGAAGGGAGAGGCACCCTGCAGGAAGACCTGGATAAGCTGAAAGATCAGGCAAACAAGAATCTTATAAAATTCAACAAGGGCAAGTGTAAGGTCTTGCACCTGGGAAAACACGACCCAGGACTGCAACACAGGCTGGGATCTACCCAGCTGGGGAGCAGCTCTGTGGAAACAGACCTAGGGGTCCTGGTGGACAGCAAGCTCAATATGAGTGAACAGTGTGCTGCTGCGGCAACGAAAGCCACCAGGATGCTGGGTTGCATCAACAAGGGCATCACCAGCAGAGATAAAGAAGTGATTATCCCACTCTACTCAGCGCTTCTCAGGCCACACCTGGAATACTGTCTTCCTTTTTGGTCAAAAAAGATGTGGACAGGCTGGAGAGGATCCAGAGCAGGACCACAGAGATGATCTGGTGAGGGGTAACAGGTACAAGTTACTCCTGGGGAGATTCTGATTGGACACAGGAAGAAAATTTTTCACAATGAGAACAATGAGCCCTTGGAATATTCTCCCCAGGGAAGTGGTGGATTCCTCGACATTGGACACTTTTAAGATTTGGCTGGACAGGGTGCTGGGCCATATTGTTTGGAATGTTCTTTTGCGAAGAATGGTTGGATCAGATGATCCTTGCGGTCCCTTCCAACCTGGTATTCCATGATTCTATGAAAATCATAGGTATAGAAACGCAAAAATGTTACTGCAAGTTACGCTACAATACGCATTTTGTCAGCTCTTTTGCACTGTCTCTGTAAATACTCTTCCCAACATAAAAGTGCAACAACTGCTTCTTTCTATTGGGTAAGAAAATTCACTTCTTTTATGCAGTTACAGCACATGGATAACTGTTTTCAGGCAATGGGCTGCTTGTGTTTTCAAATGTGTTTCTCTTTTAGAAGACTGAAAATCATAAGAAATGATATGAACTTAAAATCAGGTCAGAAGAATATGAAGAAACCATTAAAATTTTAAGTTAAAAAGAAACATTGACTTTAATAAGAATATAAGAAACTTAAGACTACAGCAAAAATGAATAATCTAAAGAGTGTTAGCCAAACATTGCACAAACATTGACATGACACCAAACATCTTATCTCAATGAAATGCGTTATCTTGGAGCTTAAAGTCAGGCAGATTTCAGTAATTGAATTGATTGTGTTTCCTGTTAACAAAGGCTACGCTACTCCTCACAGAAGATGAGAAACACAGCCAGAAGGATCACAGTTGAAACTCTGGTACTGTTCCAAGACATACCTCCTCACATGAATGCATTTTAGAAAAAACAGGCTTGTGAATATTAAAATTATGAAAGTAATCAACAGTATCTGTGAATATATGTATAATGGAAGGAACCAACAAAAAGCATTTGCCTACATTCTATTAAGAGAAAAGACCAAAGAACAAAAATCTTTTAAAGTATATACACATACTTTTATATAGATAAACCATTCACAGAACCTGTAAGCAAAACATGTTTCTTATCGTATATAAAAAATTATAAGGCTTTTACAGTTTTAGATCAGTTTATATCAAATTAAACGTCACATTCTATACATATTTTAAATCAGACAATGAGTTACTTTAACTGCGCAATTATGTGCCTTGCAATTCTATTAGCATTTTGTTTTTTTTTTTTAAATTAAAAATACTTTGGTTGGAAAAATACATATATTTCTGTTAGAGATAGTGTGGTTGGCAGTAGAAAATAAGTTTCTGATGAGTGTGTTCTTTCTGTCACCCTTTTGTTTCCAGAACTCATTAGCTAATGTTCTTTTCTGCTGATCTAAATGTTTCCATTAGCAGATGCCTTTTGAATTAAGAAGTCATATATGGCTTTAGAAGTGTTTGATGAGAAATAAGCCTAGTAGGAGTGTCTGCACTGTTTCCAAAGAATTAAAATGGTCAAAAGAAAGGGCAACAGAACTAACTCATCTCTGAAAGAAAAATGAAGTCAAAATGTGGTTTTTTTGGTTTATGAATAGTAGGAGCTTTAGGGAGTGCACGTTTACAATTACAAATCAGCAATGAATGTTGACACTGCAAAATAAACTTCAACAGAAAAGATGTACAAACCCCCCCATTTTTCATAAAAACAATGACAGATTTGCATGCTGTTAGCACTTACATTAATCAAACACACCATTCCATTAAAAATGTCAAGCACTAAGGACTATCATAAATCTTGGAACAAAATCTACTAGTCTCAGCAATTCTTAGTTATGTAGAACCATAAATATTACTATAAAAGAAATAGACTACAATCGTCAAAACCATTAAGGCAGTAAGTTTAAATTTCTCTAAGTACCAATATGTTTATGCACTGGGAAACTATTCCCAAAAAATATGCTAAAAAATTATTCACAGTCAAACTGTAAGAATGGCATTTCCAAATTGCCAGGCCCAAGTCTGTAATTGTTCAAGATTTGTTTATAAGACCTAGACAATGAAATGTGAAGTTTCCTTTCCAATACCTTGTTTAAATTATCGATCGAAATCTGAGTATAGGTAGGGAACAAACATTTTGGAATAGAGGACTATAACTTGTAACAGATTTTGACAAACTGGAGCAGTAGTTCGCAATAAAGCAATGTATGCAAATTTCTACAATTGGAACAATCAACAGTGCAAGCACAAGCTGAGGAATGACTCCCTTAACTCCAGCTCCTAAGAAAGGGATTTGGGCATTACGGATCAACACAGACTAAATAAATATTGTCACTCCTATAAGAAAAATGAACACAATACTGAAATGAATAAGCAGAATCCCATTGTTAAGATGACAGACTAAGTTCAAAGTCAAACTTATCTCTGACAGGCCCAGCGAGAATCCTGTGCACAGGTTTGGGTATCACACTTCCAGAAGTTGTGCACTACTCAGATCCCAAAGGCTGTTAACACAGAGACTGTCTAGTGTAAAGAAGACTAAGAAGAGACATGACAGTTGTCTGCAAACACAGGAAAGGCTCCCGTAGAGGGAATATTATCAGCTGTTGTCTTACTGGGAGAAAGTCAGGGTCTTAAAGCATGGGAAAGGATCCCATCTTAAAGGATTGGAAAACATACACTGTATTTTACAAAAATTGTCCTGACTGCAACAATCCTAATGATACCTCCCAGACTGGAGCTATTTCAAAAGAGCTCAGCTGCCTAACCGTCAGTTAAGAAAGGTTTAATGACAGTTGATTTTTCCTTGGAGCCAGGGAATAGCCTGAATGGCCTCCTCAGATACCTTCTAGATGTTCCTTCTGTGACCCTGTAAGCTTCCTCTCAGTAATAAACAAATAAAGAGAGAATAAGGGAAGCAAACCCAAGCAAGAATAAAACTGTCTGACAATAATAAATAAAATGTGATAAGAATAAAGCAAATCCTAGCAACATTTCAATGGTATCATTAGGTAGCTATGGTACATTTGGTAATAATAAAAAAGCATTAAAAAATTTTTGTATATTTGTGGCATCATTAGGTAGCTACAGTGCATTTGTTAATAATAAAAAGGCATTTAAAAATTCTTGTATATTTGTGAGAATGCAGGTTTACATATTATTAAATATTCAAAAATTGAATCTGGCCATTTCTGGCCATTCTTTGATCCTTCCACATCAAGGATAACAAGAAAAACTTCTACAGATATGCTGGGGGCAAAGGCAAGACTAGGGAAGATGTGGGCCCTCTCCGGATGGAAACAGGAGACCCGGTCACCCAGAATATGGAGGAAAAGGCTGAGTTACTGAACGACTTTTTTGCCTCCGTCTTCACTGGCAAGGGCTCTAACCACACGGCCAATGTAGAAGGCGGCAAAAACAGGGGCTATGAGAATGAAGAATCACCCACTGTAGGAGAAGATCAGGTTCGAGACCATCTAAGGAACCTGAAGGTGCATAAGTCCAGGGTCCTGAGGAAATCCATCCATGGATCCTGAGGGAGCTGGCGGATGAAGTTAAGCCACTTTCCATTATATTTAAGAAGTCACGGCAGCCTGGTGAATTTTCTGCTGACTGGAGAAGGCAAAACATAACCCCTATCTTCAAAAAGGGAAAAAAGGAAGACCCAGGAAATTACAAGCCAGTCAGTCTCACCTCTGTATCTGGCACGATCATGGAGCAAATCCTCCTGGAATCTCTGCCAAGGCACATGGAAAATAAGGAGGTGATTGGTGACGGTTTCACCAAGGCCAAGTCATGCCTGACAAATTTGGTGGCCTTTTACAATATTGCCACAGCATTGGTAGACAAGGTCAGAGTAAGAGACATCATCTACCTGGACTTATGCAAAACGTTTGACATTGTCTCACATGACATCCCAGTCTCAAATTGGAAAGTCATGGTTTTGACGGATGGACCACTCAGTGGGTAAGGAACTGGTTGGATGGCCGAACTCAAAGGGTTGTGGTCAACAGCTCAATGTCCAAGTGGAAGCCAGCAATGAGTGGTGCTTCTCAGGGAAGTGTTCAAGGCTGGGTTGGATGGGGCTTTGAGTAACCTGGTCTAGTAAGAGGTGTCCCTGCCCATGGCAGGGACCTTGGAACTCGATGATCTTTAAGGTCCTTTCCAACTCTAACCATTCTATGATTATGTAAACTTTCTTGTATACTAGTTACAGCAGCAGATGCTAAAAAATATGAAGATAAACATTTTAAATAAGAATGCCTGTATATTAAGTCACAAGAGTCCTTCAAGAGTTAAGGGAGTAGGGCTCCACTGTGCCAGTGTCAATTTTTAAACAAATATTAGACTATGTGTAGAAACCGAAACAGGGCTAAAGTAAAAACGTCATTATTTGAGAAGGACAAATAGAATATTCTAGGTTACAGTTAGCCTGATATCAATCCCAAATAAACAGAAAAGTTAGCCAAGACTTGACTGATACAAGTTTAAAAGCTGGATTCATTCAGATGAAAATCACTCAAAGACAGTCAAGCACAAAGATACACATCTACAGAAAAAAAATGAGATGGTCAAAGTTTCAGAATGGTGCACTGTAATTTAGAAAGTTGTATTTTTTTGAAAAGTTCTACAGCTCCTAGTGGATAGCTGCTTAGCTTCAGTTTCTCTTACAACACTGTGGCCAAAAGGCTTCACACAATTCTTGCCTGTGAGAGCAGACCAGCTGTGGTTAGCAGTAGGAAAGTCATTGTTAATTTGGAAATCTGTAATAATGAGAATAACCTCAACAGAGAAGTTTGCAGAACTAAAATGATAATTAGTAATGATCATAAAAACAAGTTTTTTTTCAAGGAAACAGTATATGAACTATTGTATTTTTTCCTCAAATATGTCCAGAGATAAAGAGATGAAACAACACCTTTAGGTACAGACTCTCCCACTGTTACAAACTTTCTTGATTCAAGAAGAAAATTAAGATGAATTTGAAGCAAAAATAATATGAAAGCCTGTTTATGTTTGTAGTGCTACTGACTTGGAAACATACTAGTGAAATTCTTCATTGGTGTGTACTTTTTTCTGGTTCAATTTTTAACTTACTTGAATTTGTAATTTAGGTTCTTAATTTGATTTTATACATTTATACTCTTCCCCACCCCCTCAGGTGTACTTCACTGTTTAGTGGGCTCAGCTCTAAAATAAAACTGCATGATCATTCTGGTAACACAAGAACCAGTGAATACCTGATGGCAAAACAGCAGGTTTAAAACACACTAAAAGAAGTATTTTTTCACAGAATGTATAAGAGGATTGTGTAACACATTAGCATTGGAAGTTACAAAGACATAAAAGGCGTAAGAGGGTTTAAAAGTGGATAAATGAATCCATTTGTGGCAGTTAATGTGGTATAGATACAATGTGGAGCTCAAAAAATCTTTAGACACACAGCTCCTGGAAACTTACATGATATATCCATGGGAAAGTCATGCCCTGGCTGCCAGAAGTTTGTAATTTTTCCCTATACACCTGTTATTTGCCACTGTTGGGAGATAAGACACTGGGCTAGACAGACCTTTACTCTGATGTGGAATGCTCCTTGCTCCTCTTTAATATAGATTCTGAAGTTGAACTCACTCCAGCTTAGCATCACAGTGAGATAGGGATCCTATCATTTAGCACAACACATAGAGTGCCTGAAATACAGAAGTGCCCTAAAGGACTGTTTGCCAATAAAATGCAGAATTCACAGCTCTTCTGAAGTGAGAAAAAATGCATCCATTGCTATTAAAATGTAAACCCAACAAGTTTGTTATACTTTTACAGTGGAACAGAATTTACTTACATCAGTATTACAGGAGCGATATCGCTTCCTTTCCCCAAGACAATATTTGCCTCCACCTGAAGGCCTGGAAAAAAATGTTTCATGTGTTAGCATATGCATTAGTACAAACACAAGCTCATGAGACATCCTAAATCATTACTAGTATAAATACAAGTCCAAGAGATACATATTCTATAAATAAAAATAGAAGTACATTGAAGTTCTAAGGTGAGATTTTAAAATATTTTATTTAATAAGAATTGTAACATTTGCTTGAGTTGGAGCAGATACAAAACAATATTGGGTACTTGAAGATTGTCACTCATATGGTATTAATCTAGTTTGCATAGATTTCAAGCAATACAGTTTCATTGTATTTTGAACATGCCACAAAGGCATTGTTTTTAATTATTAGCTTGCTTTGTAAAACTAGAATAAGAAATGTGTAAACAACCTATGTGATACTTTTTCTTTTAGTAATCTTCTCATATTACTCTTGAAAATATAACAAAATTAAGAAAAATTGTCTACTAAATACTGCAGCCAGCAAAGACTGCATTTTCTAGTTCAAGAATCTGATTCTGATTTGAGTTAAGCAGTATCAAATCTGAGGAACTCCAGAGGAAACAGGTTTTTATTAGTGTGAATAAGACATTGGCTCTTAAATTCACAAAACTTTTCAAGAACCTTATCATCTAACTTCCACAGAGGTCAAATAACAAATTAACATTGACTTAAATGGAAGATTAATCAGACATCAGCTCTTTGGCTCATACCTTGAAAGCAGAAAGGAAAAAAACTTGGTGTTTGTTATATAATAGTAAGAAGAAGAAGAAGAAGAAGAAATGAATTTACAATTAACTAAAAAGAAAATCAATATTACTTTTCATATTACAAATATTTAACCAGGCAACACTATCCTTGAACCTAAAGGATTTTTTTTCCTTATACAGACATATCCCCCCCAAATGCATTTGCTTGCTGTACTGTTAAACATTTAAAATCCATTCACCTTTCAACATGCCAATGCATATGCATGGTGACAAGAGTAGTTAAAAAATCTTAGGAAATTACTCATGCTCCAAAAAAGCATTTCACTAGCAGTTTTACACACTGTTGTGAAAAAAATAGTAATTTAATTTATTCTCTCAGTAACATAGTCTGACATGTTGCTGATGCATATCTATAATTTTTGCTTTTGAATCCATTCAGTAAGTAGTGCTATGTGCCAGATTTGATAGAATGATAAGAGGTGAACAGACCACGTTAAGCAACAGTACAGTGACATTATGATGTCTGTCTTGCAGAGCACAATGGAAAGCTGATGTGTGCAGCCTGGCTTGCAAAACACAGGTACAAGAAACAACCTAAGTGTACAGAGAGGAAAAGATAAGAAAGGAGTGACAAAAGCCACAGAATGGATTTTCACGAAAGAAGCCCAAAAGCGTAATATTTTCAAGAAAAAGTGGTCTTAAAAACTAATAATGGTGATAGAAATAGTAATTATGGGATATGCCAAGAACAAAGTTCAGAGTAATAAAACTATCTTTCTGCAAAGACCTAAAGGAGCACTTACCTGACAGACCTTCTCTGGAACAGTGCTCAGGACACTGGAAAGCGCACAGATGACAGGACCAGTACAGATACACACAACAGGTCAAACTGTAGTGGAGAAGTTGGCCCCTCTTGAGAGAGAGTAGATGGACCAATAGGGAGTAGTGGCAAGGAGAGAAGTTGCTCGGTCGTTTTAAGAGTCAGTGGGAAGTCAGAACTAAGTGTTGGACATGACAGCATATAAATGCTGTGTGTAAATCATATGTAACATAATATTGCTAACTATGGTTTATATGTAAGCAGTTGTATGCAAAAGCTTGGAAATGCTGTGCTGCTTTTGTAATAAGTAACTGACATAGTTATTTTATATCCTAGACAAGCATTAGAGGGAATATGTCTTATGAAAGAAATCTATCTAAGGCATAATTTAAATATATTTTGCATGAACAGCAAATTGCAGAAAGAAAATCATTCTGGTTACTGCTAAATATAAATCCAGCTATCTTTACAGTACATAAGATACATTAAAAATGTTAAAAGTATGTCTAGTGAACTTCTTCTGTTTAAGTGTTTCTGTCTGCTATTTTGAAGACAAATGTTGGCAAACTAGCAAAATATTTTTACAGATAACATGTGAAACCACAGTTTTGAATAATTTCCAAATGTGTCTTTTTGTTGGCTCCGGCTTACTTTAGCTACTTACGCTGGACTGTCACAGTGTCTTATAGATGAGGAGACTCCTCCCCCGCAGGTCCTGCTGCACTCTCCCCATATTGACCACGGACCCCAGCCCCCATCTATGCTCTGAGGCCAAGTGCCAAAAGGTACGCACTCTCCCTGATAGCACCACTGAAAGATTTCACAAAAAGCACAAAATTAGCTTCCAGGCTGACACAGTTATCAGGACAGAAAAATATAAGGGTCAGGCAATGACCAATTATAGGCATTAGCATTCTCTGTATAGATAACAAGACTAATATTTTACTTTTTCTAGCCATGTTTAGACATTGGTGAGGGTGCGTGTGATTTGTTAATTGTCTTCACTAAGTCCTGAATTATAGGTCCCTAACACACACCAGAAGTTAAAGCAAGCATACAACAAAGATCTTCTTTTTTCTTCATACATCCTCAATGTTTCAAATTAAAGGAACTCCAAGTTGCCTACATTCTTTTAAACACTAAGAATCATTTCTAAGATTAGTTTAGTAAAACATCCTCCACTTAAGATTCATGTTGGAGCTTCATTACGCAAAATGAAAAATTCCCCCCGATAGGATTTTTAAAAATGCATTCCCTTATATTTTAAAAAAGAAAATCTGGATGAGGTTACAATGTAAGAAGAATTTGTTGCAGTGTTTCATTTATACTAACGCTACAGACATAATAAAAGTAGTGCCAAGGCATTAGATACGGTACAGAAAATCGTTATATAATAGTCACTGGCCACTTCAGGGACAGAATGAACATGGGTACTTCACTCATGCAAACACTTAAACTTTGCAATATGGTTACTTCATCGGACATACAAAACGACAGACAATTTGCAAAAATGCTACTTGTTAAAATAAGCTTATCATTTCCTGAGCCAGAAACCTTTTTTAGACCATTCAGAAACAATCCTGGAGCCCATGGTTTGATCAACAATCTGGTTGACTAACTTTTCTTCTAATGCTGGGGGAAACTGCACTTTCAGAAAACTTTAATGTCCTAGTTCATGAAAATATTTAGTTCATAGCCAGCTAGGCTACATGGGATACAACGTCTCGGAGTTTTTGAACCTTGCCAGGTGCAGGGATGAGGACGAGCAAGGCCTGGGCACTTGACCCAGGCTGGCCAACAGGATTATTTCATACCATGAACGTCACTTTCAATATAAATTAGAAAAGGTTGCTGTGTAGGTCTCTCTCCCTTGATGTCAGTGGTCCAGAGAACTCCTTGCCCCCGTGCCAGACCCCTGAAGCCTTCCCTTCCTCCTGAAGCCATTGCACTCGCAGTGTCCGACATTTGCTGTCCCTGCTGGGAGTGCATGGCTTCCTGCTGATAGAATTGGCTGAGTATAATCCTTGCATATCTTATATCAGTACTGTGATTAATACCGGTTCTTTAGTATTACTGTTAGTTAGTTAGTCTTACTCTATTAAATCCATTTATATTACAACCCTGTTTCTTTCTGTTCCCTGATTCCCCTTTCCAGGTGGGGAGTAGTCATCGGGTGATAGAATACTTGTCTAAATGACAATAAATTGTTATGGGTTTTCTCAAACCATAACAGTATCTACTGCATCACTGAGAACCTGGAGTAGCTCGGTCAGATAACACTTTCCAACCATTATAGGCTTAGATGACAGAGTAGAGCACAGCCTCAGGTCTGCTGTGACCTGAATCTGCGTAATTCACTTGTAGAAGGTGGGCGTCTGAATTTCTGTAACAGACATAGTATTAACTCTTTCCAAAAAGAAACCCGAACAACTTCTGTGTCCAAAATCAGTCATATGAATTTGACAAAAAGCACCAGGACATGCAGAGAAGATATGGACAAAAAGATATATCCTTGTCCACCCATAAGCACTAATGGAAGATTCAGTATTGACTTTATAGAATCATAGAATCATAGAATGGTTAGAGTTGGAAGGGACCTTATAGATCATCTGGTTCCAACCCCCCTGCCATGGGCGGGGACACCTCCCACTAGATCAGGTTGCTCAAAGCCCCATCCAGCCTGGCCTTAAACACCTCCAGGGATGGGGCATCCACAACTTCCCTGGGCAACCTGTTCCAGTGTCTCACCACCCTCACAGTAAAGAATTTCTTTCTGGTATCTAGTCTAAATCTCTTCTCTTCCAATTTAAAACCGTTGCCCCTTGTTCTGTCACTGCTTTTCCAGGCACAGAGTCACTCTCCAGCTCTCCTGTAGGCTCCCTTCAGATAGCAGTAGGCTCTTATAAGGTCCCCCCGGAGCCTTCTTTTCTCGAGGCTGAACAACCCCAGCTCTCTCAGCCTGTCTTCATAGGAGAGGTGCTCCATCCCTCTGATCATCCTTGCGGCCCTCCGCTGGACCCGTTCCAACAGGTCCATGTCCTTCCTGTGTTGAGGACTCCAAAGCTGGACACAGTACTCCAGGTGGGGTCTCAGAAGTGCAGAGTAGAGGGGCAGAACCACCTCCCGTGACATGCTGGCCACCCTTCTCTTGATGCGGTCCAGGACATGGTTGGCTCTCTGGGCTGCCAGCGCGCACTGCTGGCTCAGGTGGAGCTTCTCATTCATAAGCACTCCCAAGTCCTTTTCCATGGGGCTGCTTTCCAGCCACTCTCCGCCCAACCTGTATTCGTGCCTGGGGTTGCCACGTCCCAGGTGCAGGACCCTGCGTTTGGCTTGGTTGAACTTCATGCAATTTGCATGAGCCCACCTCTCCAGCCTGTCCAGGTCCCTCTGGATGGCCTCCCTTCCCTCCAGTGTGTCAACTGCGACACTGAGCTTGGTGTCGTCAGCAAATTTGCTGAGGGTGCACTCTATCCCACTGTCCATGTCTCCAACAAAGATATCAAATTGTATTGGTCCCAGTACCAACCCCTGAGGAACACCACTTGTTACTGGCCGCCACTTGGACATTGAGCCGTTGACTGCAATCCTTTGAGTTTTTCCATCCATCCAGTTCCTTATCCAGAGAGTGGTCCATCCGTTACATCCATGAGTTTCCAATTTTGAGACCAGGATGTCATGCCGGACAGGGTCAAATGCTTTGCGTAAGTCCAGGTAGATGATGGCTGTTGCTCTGGCCTTGTCCACCAAGTCTGTGGCAGTATTGTAAAAGGCCACCAAATTTGTTAGGCACGATTTGCCCTTGGTGAAGCCATGTTGGCTGTCTCAAATCACCTCCTTATTTTCCGCGTGCCTTAGCAAAGATTTCAGGAGGATCTGCTCCCTGACCTTGCCAGGCACAGAGGTGAGACTGACTGGCCTTTAGTTCCCTGCGTCTTCTTCATTTCCTTTTTTGAATATCGGAGTAATGTTCCCCTTTTTCCAGTCAGTGGGAACTTCACCAGACTGCCACAATTTCTCAAATACGATGGAAAGGGGCTTAGCAACTTCGTCTGCCAGCTCCCTCAGGACCCGTGGATGGATTTCATCAGGTCCCATGGACTTACGCACCTTCAGGTTCCTTAAGAGGTCTCGAACCTCATCTTCTCGTACTGTGGGTGGATCTTCATTCTCAGAGCCCCTGTTATTGCCGTCCGTAACTTGGGCAGTGTGGTTAGAGCCCTTGCCGGTGAAGACTGAGGCAAAAAAGCTGTTCAGTAGCTCAGCCTTATCCATATCCTGGGTGGCCAGGTCTCCCATTTCCTTCCAGAGGAGACCCACAGTTTCCCTTGTCTTGCCTTTGTCCCTGATATATCTATAGAAGCTCTTTTTATTATCTTTCACATCCCTGGCTAATTTAGTTCTGCCTGGGCTTTTGCTTGCCTGATCTGGTTTCTGGTGACTCTGTATTCTGCCCAGTTTACTCTTCCCTGTTTCCATCCTCTGTAGGCCTCCTTTTTGGTTCTAACTTTGCCAGCAGTTCCTTCCTCATCCACGCAGGCCTGCTGGCTATTTTGCCTGATTTCTTCTTTTTTGGGATGCACCTCTCCTGAGCTTGGAGGAGGCGATCCTTGAATACCACCCAGCTTTCTTGGGCCCCTCTCCCTTCCAGTTCTTTTTCCCACTTTACCTTGCCAATCAGATCTCTCAGGAGATCAAAGTCTGCTCTTCTGAAGTCCAGGGTAGCCAGCTTGCTGCACATCCTCCTTGCTGCCTTATAAATCTTGAATTCTATCATCTCGTGATCACTGCAGCCAAGGCTACCCTTGCACTTGACATTCCCGACCAGCCCCTCCTTGTGGTAACGACAAGGTCCAGCACAGCTCCTTTCCTTGTTGGTTTCTCAATGATTTGAAGAAGAAAATTGCCATCAACGCATTCCAAGAACTTCCTGGATTTCCTGTGCACTGCTGTGCTGTCCTTCCAACAGATATCAGGGTGATTGAAGTCCCTCATGAGCACTAGGGTGTGTGAGCGTGATGCTGCCCCTATCTGTTTATAGAGGGCCGCATCCTCGCTGTCACTTTGATCTGGTGGTCTGTAGCAGACTCCTACCGTAACATCACCTGTCCCCATGCTCCCTTTAATCCCGACCCATAAACTCTCTGTCATGTCTTCGTCTGTCCCCAGGTGGAGCTCCACACATTCCAGCTGGTCCTTGACATAGAGGGCAACACCCCCTCCCCTTCTGCCCAGCTTGTCCTTCCTGTAGAGTCTGTAACCCTCCATTCCAACACTCCAGTCATAAGAGCCATCCCACCATGTCTCAGTAATGCCAATAAGGTCATAGTCCTGGAGGCGTATGCACATCTCTAACTCCTCTTGTTTGTTCCCCTCTTGCTTGTTATACTAATAGGTTGAGCAAAGCCAAGCTTTCTCTTCTCCTGAGTCCTAAAGCCTCAGTCCCAGTAATGCGGGACATATGTAAACAAGTAAATATAGCCATTCAAAATGACCTGAACTACACAAGATTTTTCTGAAAGCAAGTGAAAAGAGAATTTAACCTCCAGTCAATGCTCAGGAAAAAAAAATAAAATTAAAAGGTATTAATAGGAGTTTGATATCAATAAGATTTGATATGAACAAGGATTGTACAAAGTACTAGTTACAGAAAATGAATAAAAATTCTTATTTTTTCATTAGAAATTTCATTTTGAAGAAAAGGTACTTCTAGACTGTCAAACATGTCAGAGTCTAAGTGTGTAGCTCTCTAGAATATACATTAAAATGATATATTAATACTAAAATGTGTAGATTATTATCAGCAAATGCACCTAGATGCAACAAAGTTTTGTACATGAACACATGCTACCATTTAATAAAGTATTTCCTTATTATAATATTTCCTTGATATTTCCACATTATTGTGTGGATAATGCACCGACGTTTTAGCTGTTGCTGAACAGCGCTTGCACATCACCAAGGCTTTCTTGGTTTCACAACCTGCCCACCCAAGTGAGTAGGCCTGGGGTGGACAAGAGGTCAGGAGGAAACACAGCAGGGACAGCTGACCCAAACTGACCAAAGGAATACCTCATAGCCTATAACACCATAGTCAGCAGTGAAACTGGAGGTGGGAATATTTCCAAAGTAGCCAGCACTCAGAGACTGTCGGGGCAACAGTCTGCTGGTGGGAGGTAGTGAGTTGATTGCCTTTCATCAAGGTACATGATCAACTCAGGAGCCTGAAGATATACAAGTCCATGGGTCCTGATGAGATACATCCCAGAGTCCTGAAGGAACTGGCTGACGTAGTTGCCAAACCATTTTCCATGATATTTGAAAAATCATGGCAGTCAGGTGAAGTCCCTGCAGACTGGAAGAAGGGGAACATCACACCCATTTTTAAAGAGGGTAGAAAGGAGGACCCTGGGAACTACCGACCTGTCAGCCTCACTTCTGTGCCTGGGCAGATCATGGAACAGATCCTCCTAGATGCCATGCTTGGGCACATGAAGGACAGGGAGGTGATTCAGGACAGCCAACATGGCTTTACTAGGGGCAGGTCCTGCCTGACTAACCTAGTGGCCTTCTATGATAAAGTGACTAGGTCAGTAGATAAGGGACGACCTATGGATGTGATCTATCTGGACTTCTGTAAGGCCTTTGACACGGTCCCTCACAACATCCTGCTTGCCAAATTGGAGGGGTACAGATTTGATGGGTAGACTGTTCAGTGGATAAGGAATTGGCTGGATGGTCGCATCCAGAGGGTAGTACTCAATAGCTCAAAGTCCAGATGGAGAGCAGCCACAAGTGGTGTCCCTCAAGGGTCTGTGCTGGGACCGACACTGTTTAACATTTTTATCAATGATATAGACAGGGGGATTAAAGGCCCCGTCAGCAAGTTTGCAGACGACATCAAGCTGTGTGGTGTTGTCGATACACCAGAGGGATGGAATGTCATCCAGAAGGACCTGGACAGGCTAGAGAGGTGGGCCCATGTGAACCTCATGAGGTTCAACAAGAGCAAATGCAAGGTTCTGCACCTGAGCCGGAACAATCCTCGCCATCACTACAGGCTGGGGGATGAGGTATTAGAAAGCAGCCCTGAGGAAAGCGACTTGGGGGTGCTGGTGGATGAGAAGCTGGACGTGCGCAGGCAGTGCGCAGTTACAGCCCAGAAGGCCAATCACATCCTGGGCTGCATCAAAAGATGCATTGCTAGCAGGTCCAGAGAGGTGATCCTTCCGCTTTACTCTGCTCTGGTGAGACCTCACCTGGAGTATTGTGTGCAGGTCGGGAGCCCTCAATATAAGAAGGACATGGACCTGATGGAGCGGGTCCAGAGGAGGGCCACGAGGATGATCAGGGGGTGGAGCACCTCTACTATGAGGACAGGCTGAGGGAGCCGGGCTTGTTCAGCCTGGAGAAGAGGAGGCGCCGGGGAGACCTAATAGCAGCCCTCCAGTACCTGAAGGGAGCCTACAGGAAGGCTGGGGAGAGTCTGTTTACAAAGGCCTGTAGTGACAGGACGAGGGGCAATGGCCTTAAGCTAGAGGGGAGCAGATTTAGATTGGAGATTAGGAGAAAGTTCTTTACTGTGAGGGTGGTAGAACACTGGAACAGGTTGCCCAGGGAGGTGGTTTAGCCCCCATCCCTGGAGATATTCAAGGTGAGGCTCGACAAGGCCCTGGGCAACCTGGTCTAGTTGGGGGTGTCCCTGCTGACTGTGGGGAGGCCGGACTAGATGACCTTTGGAGGTCCCTTCTGGCCTGGATCATTCTATGATTCTATGATTCTTCTTTCGGTCTCTTCTCCCAAGTCACAGGTGACAGGACTAGAGGAAAAGGCGTCAAGTTGTGCCAGGGGAGGTTCAGGCTGGATATTAGGAAAAATATTTTCACCGAAAGGGTTATCAGACATTGGAATGGGCTGCCCAGGGAGGTGGTTGAGGCACCATCCCTGGAGGTGTTCAAAAGACGGGTTGATGTGGTGCTGGGAGATATGGTTTAGTGATGGTGTTGCTTTTTGTTTGTTGTGTGGGTGTTTATTTTTGTCAGTATTAGGTTGACGGTTGGACAAGATGATCTTTAAGGTCCCTTCCAGCCTAGAAAATTCTGTGATTCTTCACTTTTTCTTTCTTTTCCTTTCCCTTACTAAACCGTCTACCTCAGCCCATGACTTTTTCTCAATTTTTGCCATTCTGATTCTCTCCACCATCCCTGGGGGGTAGTGAGCAAGCAACTGGGTGGGGACCTAGCTGCTGGATGGGATCAACCCACCACACCCTTCCTCAGCAAAAAAACGCACAAAGACAGAAGGTTTCATGGAACTGTACTGAGGAAAGGAGGATTTATCATTCTTGGAGTTCTATATTTACAAACTGGGCGTTTATGCCAATAAGCAGGCATCCATCAGAGGAATGTACCCTTCATATGGAGCTTCTCTTAAACCCAGACTATGACTGAATGTCTGCATAACACAACAGAGTTCGAATAGTGAACTCAAGTTTTTAGCTAGTATAGGGATATCCTTATGGCACAGTAGTTTGCAATGCCTTTAATAGTACAATTATAAAAGAGGATGAAGTACTTATGTGAATTACATATGAAGGATTAAAATATTCCGATTTTATTCCCATTATAGTGGTAAATTAAGTCATAGTGATTGTATTAACTGAAGACAATAATCTCCTTGCAGTATTCTATTAAATATACCATGTAAGTCTATGAATAGTTATCTAACACTAAAGTCAAAAGTTAAAAATGCTTCTAAGTATGCTAATAATTTAATTTAAAATGCATTATATGTATTACAAACATGTCAAGATCAAAGTTAAGAAATGAAAGACACTTAGAGTTAAACTTAAAACCACAAGAATATCACATGTAAAACTGAACATGCAAACCATCCTAAGTCTATATTATTATGCTTGTATATGAATGGCAGGTGCATTTTACCTGCTTTACATTTCCAAAGCTGTATAAAATCCCTGTAGTCTATAACTTCCTCTGCCCTGCAAACACTGTCTTCCACATTTCCATATTCTCTATAAAAACTCCTTAAATTCTGTTTTTTCTCCTCTACTGAAGTTAAATCTGAGGACTTAATACTCCCATCTTAATTTTCTAGTGAAATTTTCTAGTCTCTTCTTAATTTTCTAGTGAAAATTTATCTTTCACCAGAAGTCATTTACGCATAGAATCTCTGTTAGAGTAATTAAAAATTTACAAAATCTTCTTTATTTTTAGTGGGACTACAGTAATATGCTTCCTCCACAAAGTGTAGCAACCTCATCTGCTATAGTGAGGTAAGGACTATTGAGTAACCAGTATATAGAGAAACAGGAGGTGATAGCTGCTTTAAAAGAACAATCTTTCAACAAAAGTTTAGAACTGAAATATTAATTCTTCTCTAACACTGAATAAATAACTTCCAATTAGTTCAACTAGAAAGACAATGGTGATGCCTTTGAACATGTATAAAATGTGCAAAAACCTCACAAATAATATAAGCAGTCTAAAAAAAAAAGATACTGTGACACATTCAAGATCACTTTTATATGAATATTAGCTGTTTAACTGAACTAAGATTTACAATAGTATGCTTTTTGAATACTCACAAAGGAAGTGCTCTATCATTGAGGAAAATTGATTTCATCTTGGGGGTGGAGGGGGAGATTAATTCAATTTAAATTTGCCATCTCAATTTTATCAATGTATTTTCAAACATTGCTTCTACAATTATTTTGCAAGAAAACTTCATGTCCAATAACAACGTAAATTTACCTTATCTTAATATCCAATAATAAATCATCACTCAATCTAGGCATTTAAAGTGTCCTTTCAGCACACTGTGTTTCCAATTTTTGCACATTTGCCCCTCATTTACATCCCTAGCATGGATCTAAGCAATGATGTTAGAAAAGATTATTTTTTTATTAATTTAAATTCAAAGACAAAATAAACATTCATATCAGTTTGTTCTTACTGTTCTATATGCACCATTTCCTCAACAGAATATTTTTAAAAGTCTATCAGTTTAGCTTCACAAACACTTCTCTGGGTATATCAGAGAGAAACTACACGTATATTTAAAATTATTATTACAAATTAGGAAAAAGTGTACCTTTTTGAACCTAGCCGATACGTAAAACCCTTCACCAAAGCATGAACACATTATAGCTTCAAAACAGAACAGATGTGCACGTTCCATCAGTAGCAAGAAACCACTCTATTCTCTTTCCCTGCACGCAGAAAACATGTGAGTAACTTTTACAGAAAACACTCTAAAAACCTTTAGGCATAGGCAGACATCTACTGTGAAAAATTTCAACCCAAAGAGTTAAAAATCTGGCAGGTTTATATAAGCAACTGAAAGAAGGTTTTATAATAGAGTGTTAGGATATTTTACTTGAGAAATCCCTCCCAACTCTGCCAAAAGATGTCAATGCACATTGCATCAAATTTTGCTTCGAGATCACAGTTACACTGAATTTACATTAGCGTAACCAAAAGCAGAAATTGACCCTCTGAGTGTGATGAAGTACTCTGAGATTTGGTTAGGCCTTTAGAACGGGGAACATCGTTTATTATATATTTGGACAGAGCCCAGCACAATAGGGCCTAATTTGGTAGTGGCCTTCAGGCATCACTGAAATATAAATATAAAATATAAATATAAATAGTGGTAGTAAGTGTTACAGAATTGTAACCTATTATTTTCTCTAGCGTGCAGTAGAGAGCTACATATTTGGAAAGAGCTTGTATTTTCTGGTTTTTTGCTATCAGGAACTATTAATTTACAGGAACTTCTGAAGCTGCAGTTTACAGATACAATTCTCTGCTGTTAACAGGCATGAACAGTTTACCTTTGTAAAACAGTACAGATTCTTTCATTTCCCTCTAAAATATAATAATGGAACAAGATACTGATGACTGGGAAAAGAATGATTAAAGCCTCTGGCAAGAGGACACAGCAACAGTGACTTAAAGCATCTCAACTTGTTTCTTGTAGTGTCATGGCTTAAAACATATAAATTGAGGTAAATTGTTCATTGTCATTGACAAGGAGTGGTGGTTCCAAAATAAATCCAGACTGTTGATTTAAAAGTAGGGCTTCTAACATTTTCTATTACTCTAATAAAAGGTAAATTTTTTGGTAGAATGCGAAGGTCTCTCTATTTTCATTGGCTAACTCTAAGCACTCCAATTTTTTAAATGACCCCTTTAATGAATTTATTTAACATGGTTTACCAATATTTCCAAACTCAGCATGGAAAAGCCATCAGAACGATGCTAGGTCATGGGCCCTGAATGAAGCCGTCAACAAGCATTAATAAACTGTGACAGCTGCCTAAAGGCTTTCATTCTTTTTGTTTAAACATCAGATTGCAAGTCAAAACACAGTGTAATCTTTGTTGAAACTAGCTTAGCCAGCATGGCAAAAGTCAGAATGAGAATAGATGTCAGTAGTCTTTGTTAGAAAAAAATCCAATCTAGCGCAGTAAATCTTATGGACAGATGCAGAAACTCTTGGACAGACACCGGATATTGTTTAATATAATAAGCTCTATTCACTTTGTACAAACCTGCATTAAATATATTATCTTGGAAAAAAAGCATATGGAATATGTTTTTCCCAGTACATGCCCTGTAAATTAATAATTAAAGCATTTTCTCTCCTCTTTAAGATCTGCATAAATTTTGCCTTATAATTGAGAAACACTCTTTTACTATTCTTAATCTGAAACTAATTTCAGAACTTTGTCTAAGACTACTAATTAGACAGAGGCTGAGGGATCTGGGCATGTTTAGGTTGGAGAAGAGAAGCCTGAGGGGAGACCTCTTTGCCCTCTACAACTACCTGAAAGGAGGTTGTAGAGAGGTGGGGGTTGGCCTCTTCTCCCGAGTGAATAACGACAGGACCAGAGGAAATGGCATGAAGTTGCGGCAGGGGAGGCTTAGATTAGATATTAGAAAGAATTACTTTACTGAGAGGGTGGTCAGACACTGGAACGGCCTGCCCAGGGAGTGGTGGAATCAGCATCCCTGGAGGTATTTAAGAAACATGTTGACGTGGTGCTTCAGTATATGCTCTAGTACCTGAGTTTGTTGGGTTGGGTGTTTTGTTTTGTGGGTTTTTTCAAAGTCAGAACAGAAATGCCATTGGGAAATACAGACTTTTAGAAAACCCTTTTATTAAGGCAAGATTTTTTCTATATGCTTGTATAATTCATCTTGTATCTGAAGGAATAACGATTTTTTTATCTTCTAACAAAATAACTGACTTCAGGTTCTAGATTTATGTTACACATTATGTTACACACCTGAAGTTGGAACAGTCCTTTATGGAAGGGTGTTATAAAATTTAATAAGGATTAAACTAAAGACTTTTTATAAAAATTACTCAAAAAATATAGAGTATGTAACAGGGTGGGGGTTTTTTGATCCAGGCTATAGAGTTCCATAGTGATGACAAAAGTTTTACTAAATTACATATATAAAATAATTGTGAAATAATTCTATTGTAATTCTAATTGTAAATCCATTAGGATGCAGATGTATTCTGAAATAATAACTCTTAATAGTTGCTCATAAGTACTTCCATTTTCTAATTCATTCTTCTGGTAGCCTTTAAAAATAAATTGCCTCTTCAAACAATAAATATAAATAATATTTGTACTCACCCCCTTTTCAATGCTCCCTGTTTGGCAAAGAGTACCTTCAGCTGCTGGAATGCTGTTAGTAACACAGCGGTTACTTTTGCTAAGGCACCAGAGCTCTCTACACACTTCCTAGGAAAGAAGGCAGAAGAAGTTGGTCAGAATAAAAGCCTAAAATTACTTCCAGTCCTCATACACACATGTATACACAAATTTATTTTGAACAGAGCCTATCAAGAACTGGGCTAGAGAGACAAATCTATAGATGGTTGTGAAATATTCTGGAGCAATTTCAAAGTCACCATATTTTACCTAAGAATATTCTGCCAAAAAAAATTCTGGAAACATTAAACTGTAGACTACAAGAATGTGTTTTTCACACCTGCCATGCAAGTGATGTTTTATAGTTGCTTTTTCTTGATTAGTGCTAATACCAGGCTTAGTATATTTTAGTGTTGCTGTGAAAGTAGTCTTAGATGTGCTGTAGGACCTCCATTACTGTCATTATCTGCCTAAAAATTACAGAGTAAAATGATACTTTTAATTTTTAAATATGAAACAACAATTATTTTTGTTTCCTTTGGTTAAAACCAACTTTTCTGAGTTCAGACTACTCACACTCCTCTTCTGTAATACTTGCTAAAACAGTGCACATGTACTTAGTACTAATTGAGCTATGTACTACAATATTTCCTTTAAGCTTTTTAGATTTGCAGCTGATATTTCGTAAATTATTTAGCCTATCCTATTTTCCTATGTTGTCAGTGTTAAACAAACATATGTTTTCAAATAATCTTTTTTCCTATCATATTTTCTTATTTGGTTTTGCATATTTACTCATTTAAATTAAGCCAGGTCTGTTGACATTGGAGATTCATTGTTAAAACTATCTAAGGGCTGAAACTCATAATGTGGGCATGATCCAAAGTTGGCTGAACACTGGAAATCTTTGTAGTTGCTTCAGTTGCCCTTAGATTCGGCTATGTATGCAGGATGGCATCAGAAGTGTTTTGTTTTTACAGTAAATGACTTACATGATAATCTTTGTTTTATGACTTTGAGATCTGTGCAAGGGTTCACAACCTGCTTACAAATTTTTTCTATTTTTAAATATTTTTTTAAATTTGAAAGATACTCAGATCTTTAAAATGACCTTATGATAGTCATTACTATTTCATTTTATTTATCTGCTGCTTGAAATCATATCCTACAAATAATCCTTGTATAGATTCTATGGCTGAACCTTGGTACAAAGAGCAAAAGGGAAAAGACAGTGTGAGTAAATTAAAGTTATTAGGTGCCCCCTCCCCTTCCCTGGCCCCTCTCCCCGTCCCCCTGAAGTTCATTGTTTCTCTGAAGAAATAAATGAGGGTCTGGCACCTAGGTTATCTTTTCTATACACATCAACATGAACAATTGTTAATTTTTACCCTAAGATTCATGTTTCTTGCATTGTACTGCATATACAATGTGATTTATTTATATCTTATTCACTATCAGTCACAGTAACAGTTCAACAGTGCAAGCTTTTCTTGAATAATGCAAAGTTATTTTCCAAGTTTAAAATCCGCTAGTACCATTATTTCAGGATTGCTAATACAATGTATTTAATTTCGTGATTGGTAGAAGCAAGGTATCTTTTTAAAAATCTAATAAGAACATACCATATTAGAATGGTCTGAAATGATGAGGAATGAATACTGATGATTTCTGGAGTTTCCATCCAATTTTTGACAATTAAGCCTGAGCTATTTCATCGTATTTGGCGAGTGGCTCTATGAAAACTTAAGCAAATTCTTGAGCCTCTTTTCAGGAGAAATATTGATACTTGTAAAAGCAACCAATGTAGAGCTATCTTACTTTTCAGATGAGAATTTTTCATTGAAGAAATGCAAACAGTATAAATTTTTACTTGCTTAAATCTCTGAATAAAACACTTGCTTTTGCCACTCAGCTGATAAAATTTTCAGATTAAGATACACACAAATAAATATACTGTTTAAAATATCGAATAGAACAGGGAAAGAAGAGAAGATACTTCACAGATGTTCTTGAAAAATCTAACTAGATTACAAATGTCACAGCCATTAATGTGTTAAAATTCAACACTAAATCAAATTCACATCTAAATCAACCATGAATCCAAACTTCAATACAGTATGGATTTCAAAGTGAAAACTTAAAATTGGTTCCTTCCAAACACAGTATGATATACTCCTGTCATAATCCTGCCCTACTGACTTTTCCATTTCATCGACTTGCTCATTTTGTCAAGGAAAATTAGCATAATATACTGGCTCATGTTTCATGTGTGGTTTACATTGTCAAATCATAATTTTAAAGAAGCGTCAGATTGTGATGATTCTACTTGTGACCTTGTCTTTATTCTGTATCTGGTCAAATTCAAATGTTTAAATTAATAGTTGTGCTGGGTTTGTGAAGTTTTGTTCAATTTTCTGAAAAGCCAAGAATTCCATTGCAGTACAAAACAAAGATTTCAACCATTCCAATACAGACAGAAGCAAACAGATCTGGATAACAGTCTGGAATTTGAAAACATCTACATTTTGGGTGATTTTAATCCAGAATTCTGGTCTGATAGGATTCTTTCTGTACACTCAGGCTTCTTCATGGTACTAGATCCCTCCAAATTCACCAAACTAACATCATCCAGACATTTTAATTTTAAACAAATAATCAGCTGAACTGTATGAATTAATGCATGCAGCACTCCAAAACTATTTCCGTCACTCATCTGTTTGCAGGATGATTCTAAGCACATCACTTCACTTCCTACTCCACAAAATGAGAAGAATATTTTCCTTCTTCCTAAATTCCTTTGGGAGATAGAATGAAAACCTCTATATCAAGCATAAATATTATTACTGACATAGTCTATGAGTCTTTATTCAGACTTCCATTTCAGCAGGAGTTTGCCTCAGTAAATCACTAAAGACAAAACAGAAGTAGGGTAAAAGTATTGTGGGCTGTATCATACTATTAATATTTGAGCAAAATCCTCTGCTTAAATCAGAATGGAGTTCTGTTTGAGACAGACATACAATATTTCCTTATGGAAAACTATGCAAAATACAGAGGACTTATTAACTAAAAATAACACAATATATCAATTTGTTGATGTAATTTATATTAAAACCACAAAATTAAGTATTTTTGTAATTTCTTTTAGATATAGCCAAACTTATTTAACAAGTTGTTTATTTTCCCCTGCTGTTTTGCATTTAATAGAAAGAGTAGAATCTGAAATACATTCTCCATCACCCTGTACATTAAATGAAAAATAACATTAATTTGAAAACAAGTGAGATATCTAAAAAGGAGTGGAAAAGCCATCTGTGCTGTTATTTCATTAAATGAGAGTGGAATTATTCCAGGTACTTCTATGGCTATGTTGTCTTTATTTTTAGCTGATTTTGGACAGTTAACAGAGAAATTCTGACTAAGGTGCATAAAGCTTTCTGTTCTCCAGCTCAACCCTATACATAGTACTACC
>JAHREE010000379.1:4864819-4948791 GCA_033628505.1 Tringa tobata
TCCACCCACCAATATAAGGTGACCCTTTAGGGTGGTCTTTTCTTCATTGGTGGACACAGGATGAAGCTAACATATCTTTTGCCGACATTAAATTTGTGTGAATAATTTACTGAAACTAAGAGAAAGAGGCATAATACGAAAATTAATTAGTGACCTTAAAGTCAGTCTCCAAATGTGTGGATTTAATAACTACTAATTTGTAAAGCAAACAAGGAAAAGTGTTTTAAAAATCCAGGAAACATAAACTGAAGCTGAGGCCTTTCACAAAATCAAGACAAGATAGATGACAACCTGTAACGGTGTATCTTAGGGCTCCATGACTTCAGTTTGGAATTCGGATGCTTGTATTTGCAGTAAATTAAACAAAGCTGAACCCATCTAGAGAAAAAAAACAGCAAATCAAATTATCTTCTTTTTGCCTAAGTGTTATCAATGATGGAGCCTTTTTCTGTTGTGTCATGCAGAGTTACATATAGGCATTTCAAATTATGTAACATCTAAGCATCCTATATCACAATCATCAGAATGGTAACAACACAGCACAATGAAATTATGAGCAAAGATCAAATTGCTGTGCTGTTCTTAATGTTTTCAACACTACTGAAAGCCTCCAACAAAAGTCAGCAGTTTGGCCCATAATATTAAAAAAAAAATAAGATGGGAAATACATTCACAATGCATATTAAACTATGATAATTTGGGAGTTTCATTTTTTGTTCATAAAATTTTAAAAAGTTAATCAGGAATTTTTGTTACTTTAGCATGTTTAATCTGTAATATGCTGCATCTCTTGATGAGCATTTGCTAAAATAGAGCATAAAAATAATTATCTTGAATTGTATCTTACAATTCAGACCTGAAAAACATCAACCTAGACTATTTTCAACCTCACTGCTGAAATACTGCTGGCAACACGATTAAAACTAGAAGACTATAATTATGGGTGAACTTCCTAAGGTTCAAAGTTTAGTTCAGATAAGCACCCAAAAAGTCACCATTTTAGAGCTCTGCTACCAAATGATCATTAAGTAGTGCAGCATGTTATGAAACACAACATGCTGAAAGAATGTGAGACAGAATCCGAAGCTCAAGTCGTACATTCGTTTTATGTTACCAGCATTCTTTCCTAAATATTGGGTGCTTATGTGAACCTTATGGAAACTACAGAAGCCCCACAAGGTCAATCACCTCCAAGTAGCATCTTCCCTCTCAAAGCCATGCAACCTATCCAATCCTTATTCAAACCACATTCCAGTATCCAGAATCTTATTATTGCTTCTACTACAATCTAAAGCACTCCTCCTGCTTTGATCACTAGTTTCGCCTTGCATTTTTAAACAGCTTTCATAAGATCCAGGCACATTGGTGTTACATGTCTCTTGTGAAACAGAGAGAAAGAGGAAAAAAATGGAAAGAAAGAGAAAAGGGGGGGTTGGAGAAAAGATAGTCTTAGGAAAGAAGAAAGGAGACTACAGGAACTTGTTAGAAAAAAATACAAAAAGAATGTAAAACTACTTTAGGATTCAGAAAGAGGAAAACTTCTGGGATTTACCTTAGCTATACACAGCCTAATCTTAAATACAAGAGGCAAAAAAATTCTCTTTTAGAATAAAGCTGGAAGTGTTTTCAGTGTTCTTAATCACAACGCTATCCTGTCATTCCGTACACAAGAAAAGCTCAAAACTTTAATCATTCTAAATGCAAAAGGCCTCCACAATAGTGATGAGGTTTTGCACTTGAAATAAAAAAAAATGGAAACGTTGATAAAAATGACAGAATGTAATACCAGTATCTCCAATTCCTCTCTTTGCCTACACATAGTTTTACCATTAGTTTGTGAGCAACGTAATATAAATCCATCTGATCGAACTACTTATGCTCTGCTAACAAACACCAAGTATAAAGCAACTTAGCCATGGTATGACATATGAAGCTAGGGGGGAAAAAGTAACTTTTCAGTGAGTTACTAAGTATGATGTACATATTCAACTGAATGCACAATCCCAGTCATAGTATCCATGGGTGAGGGAACAAAAGGGTACTGCTAGTTCTGGTGGAAAGATATACCACAGCCTTCTCTGCCTTTCTTTCTGAAAAACAGCTTCCAGAATCTGCTTCCACCTTCCTATAAAAACCCTGCAACAGGCTTAATACCTCTCTTTATTTAACTGGAGTAAAACACATTAATGTTTCGTGAAAAAAGTTTAATTCACTAACATTACATTTTGTATCACCTGATTACAATGGTCAATTGTAATTCAGGCTACTTTGCCCTAGAAGAAGTATTGTAAAACCATTGTGTATAGCAATTTGTTTACTCTTCTGGATTTGAAAGTTAGCTGACCAATGCTGTTTTCTTTTAGTTATTACTAATTAATTCAGTTAAACTATTCTGTTGCTGAACCAACATGCAGGAAACTAGGAAGCAGAGAAGTTATGACAACTGCAAGTCCCATATTTCTGTAGTCAACACTTTCTCAGCAACTTTCCACGAGAGGTAATTAACTTTATGGCCACTCCCCATAACTTTTTTAAAAACTTTCTAGAGACAACTACTGCAAGGAAGCTATTGAAGGCAGAAGGACTCCTTATCCTGAGAATATATCTTCAATCTGCCTGCTTACAAGCAGTAAATTCATAGCTTGAACTCTACCTGTTCTCCAAAGCACACTAACAAAGTGTGAATAAAAACTGGTATTTGAGTGCAAAACTATTTTCATTGGCAAACTAACTGGAGAACCTAATTGCAAACATAAGACCATGACAAAGAAGAAAGCTACCTGTCATCAGCTAAAATACATTACCTGATGTATTAAGCTCTAGTGTGAAATACAAAGAGTAGTCCTGATGATTTCAGTGAAGCCATGTGTGCAAATGAGAGTTTGTCTGTCCCCTTTTCTCCCTACTCAAAGTATTTACTGACACCAAAGATGGTGGAAAAGCACAAAATGCAAAAAAATATACCAAGGAATCGTAAGGCACTATCTCTCAAACCCATGCTAGCAGCCAACAGCTTCACAGATCATAAAATGCACCACAGCAATATCAACCATATGCATAAAGTATTAACTGCTATTAAAATGTCTGAGGTTTCAGCCTCTGTCCTAAAAATGTGGGGACCAGCTCTAAAGCAAAGCATTATTTTGAACCACAAAATCTGCAATTTACAGTCAGGAATATTCCAGGTATTACTTAAACTCATAAAACAGAGAAATTCTAAGTCAAGTTTGGAATTCTTTCCTGAGTTAACCCAGAGACAGCAAGCAGCCAATTGTTGTTAGGCAGATGCTCAAAGGTTAAGGAGGTAAGGAGCCAATGAGAAAAGTTCTCCTTACGCTCATCTAAGCAAAAGGATTGAAAAAGGTCCTGAACTATAGGGGAACTGGCCTATAAACAGCAAAGGACTGAGACACACTTGACAATCAGTAGAAGAGAATTCACCTGCATCACCCTAGAAGATGTAGCATGTCCAGTAGCTATATAAATAAACAGGAAACGGCACTGTTCCTAATAAGCTCTAAATCTTCCACTGCAGTGAATCCAGCAAGATAACTGAAAGCATATATTGCCACTTAGGCAATGTGGCACTATATTGCCATTTAGGAAAAAGCTATGTGTCAGTACTATATGGTGAAATTTACACCACTACAATTTGTCTCACCGTAGATCATAAATTTAATGTTCTCCTGAATCTGAATGTGTACTCTAAAAACCAAATATTTTCAGTATCTTCAGACATCACCTCTCAATTTTTTATTCAAACTATCTATTTCTTCACTTAAATTCTGTAAAATTGCCCCGTAGCAGAAATGGTAGAAAGTATAGTATAAAGAACGATGCACATGTAACATTAGCAGGATCACTGCCTACTTGCTCACGTGCCTTTTTTTTTTTTTCAGCTCAAAGAGCTAAAGCATCTTTTTGAATTCTTGTCCAAGTTACTCTGCTGAACAATGCAGGGAAATCTGACCAATAGCAACAATGCTTTTGCTGGAACAGTTCTGTTCATAAGCGACTAAACAGTTTAACTAGGTCTAGTACTTACAACAGTATCGAAACAACTACCAAAGAGCTCCTTTTAAGGCCAAAATGGCTTCTTGTAAGTAAACACACACACAGAAAGGCAGAAACTTGCAGTCCCTTTAAGTACTTTAGTTCTAATGCCTTAACCATTCAAACACCTCTCTATGTATATAACTTCAAGTTCTTAAGTGAGAAAGCTTTCAGGTAATTAAATGTGCAAAATTCTTTGCAGGAATAGGACATGATCTATGATCACAAGCTTTGTTACTCAAAGGAGAATGAACATGAAGATTTTTCAAATTATTTTAAAAACACCAAGTACCTCAACAGCTACATCAGAACCCAAAGGAGACTTGTAATGTTTTGGCCTTTGATTTGAGAGTTCAACTGTTTCTCTTGTCATGACTTGCCATCAAAAAAATCACTAAAGAACATGAGCAAGAGAAAAAAGCAAGCAAGTTTCTCTGAGATTTCCCTTTGGTTTAGAATTTATTTCCTTCTGTGTCAGCAAACTCGTTATTGGAAAACCTGCTTTACCCCTTTTATATATGAGGCATTTCAAATAAAAAGGGCTAAAAGAAGTGCAAGAAAGCCGCCAGTACACAAACTAGGTCCACTGTTAATAAGGAATCTTTACTATGTTTTTCTGTCATTAGAATTCTGTTTGTTAGAATAAGATCAATGTACTGTTAATGGCATCCTCACGTGAATAGCACACCAAATAGAAATATCTAAAGCAGTGAGTGTTTACTTTTGATAGTGAAAAAGTTGAACAGAGAATTCAACTTAGCTTCTCCTTGTATCTAGATCTTGCTCCCCTACTCAGTTCTAAAAACCCTTTCATATATGAATAGGTTTTTCTTGTGTGGATATTTCCCATCTGCCCTACCAGCTTCCAAAGACTCTTTTCCCCCCTTCAAAATTATCACTTGAAATCTGTATGACCTTAATCATCATGATTGCATTTTCAGAGCATGATGGCCACCACAGAGACTATCTTGAAATGTAAATACTATTTTAAGTGCATACAATTTCTTAGAGTGAATATTACCAGACTTCTACAATAACCTGTTATATTAATATATGCAGTCTGAATCCTATTATTAAAAATACGGTTATTTTTCTGAGACACTTAAAAATTATGCTCACATTGATATCACACTGATGGAACACAGCACATGATATCAAATCAGAGGACTTCTAATGTTGCATGAAGATGTAAGTTCTTTTAACTATTACCTCAATTAAGTGTCAACCTCCTTTTTTGTAACAATAAGGGAATCCCCAAAAAAACCTTTAAACTAAAAAAAAGCAGAAGGCAGAAAGCCAAGATTACCTATACATCTTCATTACTTCCAATTGTTTGTGGTTTAGAAGCTGGTTTAAGAAACAAAGTGTACTATGCAGTGTGATCATCACAACAATAATTACATAGTTTAACAGTGTTTGAAAAAAAATACACACACATGGAAAAGCCAGGTTTTGCACATTATTAACTTCCCAGTTTAATTTAAAATGCAGTATATCTCCAAAGGCTGTGCTATAAATCATGGATTAAATACCTGCAGATTTCCTTAGTCTGAAAATAAAAGAGTGTATGTGGTGAGAATTTGTAAGAAAAGAAAAAAAGGTATGACTTAGATGTAGTGAAAGGAAAAAGGGCCCTTAAAGAACAGTGATGGGAAGTGAGAACTTAAAGAGTAGCAATGAAGGTCAAAAGAGGTTCGATCAGGGATCAAGAGTAGAATACCCAGTGAGAGCTATCCAGCCAACTGCATACAGGTTTTAAATCCTTTGCACAATGTGGTCTGCCAAAGAGGCATCCCAAGAATAATTCTGTATTTATCACCCCAGAGATATAAATATGGACTTTTATTGTAGCTAGCCTTTAGAGAAGTAAATATTACTACATTGGTTTTTTGAATAGTCTAAAAATTAAAATAGTATTAGAGCTATTTACTTTTAACCTACTAGGTATGTTTTCAAGGTTAATTTAATTTAGTCTCAGCTGATTATTTGGTGACAACCACAGCAGAATGTACCCTTTGACTACATACTTTAGGTTGCAAAATTTTAAGTATTTAAAAATTTATTGCATGATGGCCTAGGTGTGCAGATTTTTATTTCTACTGTAAATTTATTTACCTTAATTATTGCACACTGGTACTTGCAGCCAAAGCTTTGCTAGTACTTTGTTATTCAGTATTCTATTCAGCTATCTAGCTTCACGTTCCTCTGTTCCTATAACTGCAATTCGTCTTTCCAAAAAGAGATCTGAACAATGTGAGAAACAATAAACTCAAAGTCGGGGGGAGGAGGGGGAACGAAAATGAAAGAAAACCAGACCTGACAAATGAATAGAAGTATGAAAGTGATTTCCAAATGTAGCTTTAAATTGAAAAGTTAAAGCCAACACAATAGATTTCATGTTTCAAGATTAATATAATGTGACCCTGACCTCATTTAACTGAAATCGGGGAAAATTCTGTAGTTTAGTTTAAAAGGAGCAGGATCAAGTGTTCTGGGCTCCTTTCTTTTCCTAAAATTAAAGAATGCTTTCCCCCGCTCATTGTTACCCACACATTTTGGTGTACAGTACACACAAATGACTCAAGCAAAAGATGCAGCATAAGGATTAAAAGGTACCCTTTGCTTACATATGATGGCACCAGACACGCTATCGGAAATCTCTAACCCACCACTGCATCTAACTAGAGATTTATATTAAAAAGGAATATATACAAATGACTAAGCAGAACACTCAGCATAAGGATTAAGACTTCTTACCCCATATTTACATTGGCGGGATGTTGCTCCATACTGGAAGCGACACTGTTCATCAGCATCATACACCTGACCTGGGGCCACAGCTGGATAAAGAAAGTCACGCTTGGGAGGCTCATTATCAAGGCAAGTACCACGGCCCGAACTGTTCAACATAAAGGACCAAATCGATTAGGAATTCTACTGACTGTAAATCACAGTAATGATATCATGTATCTAGTTCTTACTTTTAACAGCATTGGGTGTGAAACAAATATGATTGCAATAAACAAACAGTAAGATGGTACACCCATAATAAAAAGAAAAAAATAATTAGAGGGAATTAAGAGATTAAAATAATTTTTCATCATTATTAACAAAAATGCTTATTTTAGATTGTTAAATAGATTTCATGTATTATCATTTTTTAAAGTGCAATAATTTCTGAGCCACACAAGACTGATTTTCATTTTTAAGATTCCTATTTGTTTTCACTGAAGAATAACTACATTTGGTCATAGAATGAAAAATAAACAAATTAAGCAAATAAAAGATATTCAGTTTACAATTCTTCACAACATTTCTGACCCTTCAAACAGCTAAGTACAATGTTATAGCTATAAGCAGTTCAATTGGTTTATACAAAACATAAAATGTGACTAAATGTTTATAGGATTAGGACCTTAACATGCATACTTTTCTTCCATTTGAGTGAACAAAATAGATACAGTGGTAATAATTCTGCAAGATCTTCAAATTTACCTATATTAGGGCAAGTGAAAAAGTTTGTATGGATCCAAGATTTTTTCTAGCCTTAAATATTTAATGTCAGAACTAAGATTATCATCTTTAAAAACTTTATTTTTTTCTTCTTTTATATTCACTGTTTTGTTTGGTGGTTGGTGGGTTTTTTTCCAAAATATGCCCATATTTGACCACAATATTTTAGTGTAGTGGAATAAATAATAAAGCAAGCCCAATGCAGACAGAGTTCTGTTTAGAAAACTTTGTAATTTGCTAAATATAATTATTCGCTTTTATTTAGTCAGTGTGCATAACAGAGGACAGATGCTTTTTAACTTTCATTTCACATGTGAATAAGTGAGAATTTTTAAAGAATTCTTATGCCAACACTTTAAATTTTTTTCCCACATTCCTACAAATTTTGCCAGCACTTATGGTTTTTTTTCCAAAATCTTTTCCATGCACCTTGCCAACGGAACATAATTTCAGAAGTGAATATTCTACACTGCTTTTTGGAGATCTCCAATTTTATATGCTTTTCATCTGTAGATAAAAAAAGAGCAAAAAGCACCCTTTAGCTCACCTTTTATGTTCTCATTGTAACCCTACTTTATTAAATTCTCTGAAATACTACAATAAACCCTTTGGAAATAAAGCCAAACAAAAAAAAAAAAAAAAACAACTGCTGACCATTTCTACATGGTTCTACTATCCTACATTCTTTTGAAATATTTCAACATTGTGTTTTGCCTGTACGAGAAGTACATGTTAATAACTCCAATATGAAAATAACTGAAATACAATCTGATTTTTCTGCATTGTCTGGCACAAACCACAGATAGGAACTTTACTTAAACAAGCAGTGGGAAGTTTAGCATTTAACATCAGTTTGAGCTAGTACTGCATATGATGGGAACATATCCATCGATTCCAATATTGCAAGAGTTTGGTCTGTAAACTGTGATCTTGAAAACAGACAGCCAAGCGCAGAGTGTTTAGAAACCCTTATTACCTTCATTGACTCCATAGGTATATATGACCCTGCCTGGATTAGATTACAGATTCAACTTTAAATTCACTGAACTTGCAAATTAAAGCCTATGCCTACTCTATAAGACATATAATTGCAGAAATGCAAGTCAAAATCCATGTAGTAAATAGAAAAATATGCCTCTAGTACTCTAATTACAGAATTTTCACAATAACAAAATACTGTTGTAGTAGTAACAAAGCAAGAAAATTACTACTAAGCAGTCATTTACTAACTAGTTACATTACATCACCACATCACTGAACATTTGTTTCTCTCTTTCCTTCTACTTCAGCTCTATTACTTCTCTGAAGTAGTTGAATAAAGTTGACCTATTTTACAAATTTAGTATGAGAATCTGATATTGCATTGTGTGAATTGAAGTTTTTTGGAAAAGAAATAGCATGCGTTATAAAACACCTTAATAAAACCAGGGACTTCCCATTGGCAATGAAAGATCTCACCAAAGCTGTACAAAGGATGAAACACAGGCTGAAGATCATATAACCTTTCCAGGACATTTCTACTGGACTCAGGAATGGTGTTAATACTCTTGAGTCAATAGCCTTGTTCTTCTCCCTTTCCTTTTGCTCCACCAAAGCAAAACCCAGATATTTTAGAAAAATAATCTGCTATATCTAGGGAAATGAACAAAAGGGTGCAAGAAGAATAAAAGTATTGAAGTGCCTTATAGCCAGAGATCTAATAGTTATTATCAATCAGGCCTATAAAAGTGAAAAAGCTCTTTGTGTAGATGTAAAAAAGATTTCACTGAATTTCACTGAATTTTTAGAGTTGGAAGGGACCATAGAGATCATCTAGTCCAACTCTCCTGCCAAAGCAGGACCACCCAGAGCATGTCAGATCATGCTACCCAGGACGGCATCCAGTCGGGTCTTGAAAATCTCCAAAGAAGGGGACTCCACGACCTCCCTGGGCAGCCTGTTCCAGGGCTCCGTCACCCTCACTGTGAAAAAGTTCCTCCTCATATTCAAGTGGAACGTCTTATGTTCCAACTTGTGCCCATTACCCCTTGTCCTCTCACTGGCAACTACTGAAAAGAGTCTGGTTCCCTCCTCAAGATAACAGGAAGGAAAAGAATGGCTGAATACCTTCATCTCTGCCATTTTGGAAAATTTCTACTCACAACTGCTTTTGTGCTTTGTGATTTTATCTTATATAGGAAGCATATACAAACTCAAAAAACCTACAGGATACTCCTGCAAAGCATTTACATTTTTGAACAGGGAGTGGATGACTCGTTAGTGCTTACAATAGAAATAAGATGATCTCAATCTCATCCTTACATGCTATTTACTCCACAAGATACTACTAGTACTCAAAGACTTCCTCATTTCCCCTCTTTTTTCTAATTTTAGGTTACATTTCATGGGTTTTATGGGACATAGCGTGACTGGTTTCAGTTATAAAATAGGTATTCTTGATGTCATTTCATCCCAGTATTCAGGTGTAGTGTCTCAGGAGATGTTTGTAAAACACTCTACAATAAAATTTAAACGTTGTTTCGCATTTTAATATCACAGGATAGCAAATTAATCTTCTGTTTGGAAGGATATCAAGGACACTAGAGTATTTTCTGAAAGCTTAAGATGTCAGACATGCTATCACTGCTTACTGCTTGGTCAAAATAACAGCAACCAGGCATTCATTGTTAGCACCTTTACAGTCTGAACAATGCAAAACTGAGGATCATCATTGCTGTACATACATTGCTGTTGCATCCAAGGCCAATAAAGAGAAAAAGCAAAACCCAAGGATGTAGACATTTCAGGGTTTATGCTCCTATTACAGTATCTATTCCCAAATCTCTCAGCAACATACATAGTACAACACAACTCCTTTAATGGTTGAAGAACATATCCCAGAGCACTAGCACTGAAAAAAGGTTTTGAATGTTACAGTATTGGCTTATTCATAATAATGATGTGGACTATAATGCAATCCATAATTAATGATCATAAATTAAATGTATTATAAATATTTGTAATTATCTATTATAGCTAAAAAATTATACAGATAAATACATGGATAATATACATAATATTTTATTTAATTCTATTGCCAAATTACCCATAAAAATATGGGGAAAAATAATAAAATTTATTAACTATAAACATAGTGCATTTTATACATATACATACATATAAAACCATGAATAATTCACATGTCTATATATAAAATTCAGCTCCTAACAGAATCCTTACTACATATTTATTACATACTTTTCCTGAGTAAAAACTCATTTTTAAGGAGCACCAGCATTTATTTCTGTACAGGTTACAAAAGCTGCTTAACTTGACATTAATGAATAAACTCTGCAGATTGCTCAACAGTCTACAGATAATAACATAAATATTTGCAGAATGAGGGCATAAGTAATGGAAGTGTGATTTGAAGTGGTACATTTAAAATGAAAATGAACCAGAATAAGATTACTAAATGAAAACATTCCTGAATGTTAGGGAAATTCAGATATTGATGTGGATTTACCACCCACCCATGAGAAATTCTTCTTCTTTCCAGTCTTTTATGCAAGGCTAGCTCTATGTCTTATTATCTGTTTCATCACAAAGCCTCTCTAATTTTACACAATTTTTTCATAATGCCCATTTTTTCTTTTGTTTGGTAGTAGATAATTTGATACTGTATACTTTCCTCCACAATATGGTATGTGTTCCAAAGCATTATTTTATTCATTTGAATAATTATCCAGCAGCTATATTAGGAAAAATCTATTGGTCCATCTACCAAACTCACCCACCTACCAAAATGTATTGGGATCTGGACTTGAGAGCTTGGGAGATACTAAGCTATAAAATATTAGGCCAAATTGTTTTCTATATTTATTACAGCAAACATTCGATAAATAAGTTAATGGAAATCTGCTGCTGATTCCGCTCTTTAGAATTTCTTAAAATTTACATAAACCAAGAGGTAGAAAAAGTAATACTTGCAAAGTCAATGCTCAAAAATATATTGCCAGCCCATGATTACAGAAACTTTTGTGTTGTTTTTTTTAACTGGGTAGCCTTTTAAACAAAACATAAGACTTTCAAAGTTTCAGAAATCTACAGTCATTAGGGACATATGGTTTTTATTCAATTATCAGCTAAAAAAAATCCTACGAAAAGAATCAAATTATAGTCCAAAGTGTAGGTCAACAGATAATACCGAATGGAAATTTTCTCCATTGATTTGTAGAGAGATATATTAAATTTTGATATGATTGATGTTATCTTTCAAAACTAGTCTTGGCTTGTACTTTTTTAAAAGATTTCTGGAGTACCAGGGGACTGGCCAATCTGCCATAGCTAGTATAGAAGGAATATATAGGTATATCCTAAATTTATCTTGCATATTTACTTCCATGTCCAAAGTTCTTGGGTAGATAATGTCTGAGCCCAAACACTGCATGATTTTTTATATTGTCTACATGGGATTGCTTGGACCAAGGTAGTTTTGTCTCTTTTCTAGAGTTAGAAAGGTGTAGTCTCAGATCTAAATCCCATTGTATGGCAATCCTAGGGTCTCCTATGATAGATCTTACTCAAATAGTATAAAGGTCCCTGGTTCTTCTCCATTCATCTTCAAAAGACAATTCTGCCTTTGAAAGACACAGTTGGCCATCTGACTACTTCTAACAGCTTCTCTTATCTGATAGTGACAAGATTAATGAACTATGATTCCAGAAATCACCCAGGTTTTGTTATTACAAATCATAAAAGTAATTGAACAAAAAATTCTAAGCAAAAAGTTCTCTTCTTTACATGTAGGTATTTGCATGGTTCTATAAGCACACTGTGTGAATATACGCTGTAAACGGATATTAAGGGTTTCTACTCCTCTCACAGGAACCTCTGTTCTCTGACACTGCTTTCCAACCCTTCAATTCTCAGTAAGTATTTCTGCATTTAGTTCCATGAAAAGTTACTGAAATTTAAAGCCATTTAAAGCACTTATGAACAATCAACAGTTCAGTTGATAAACTGAATTCAGTCAATCTTTCCATCTTAGAAAACGCTTGAGAGACAACAGCTATTATCTGCTAGAAGGAATGGTTTCCCCAGTAAAAAATTATTTTCTTTGGCCATTTCAGAGCCTGTGCTGTCAGGACATCTTTCTTGAGATTTTTGATAGATCTATTAGCAATACATAGCTAAATGAATCCTAAACTAGCCATACTCATTCAGCAGAGAAAAAAACCCAAACACTTGTCTTCCTTGTTTGTAGCATACAGGGTCCGCTCCCAGCTGTTTTCCCAGTCTTGAGGAAAAATAGAAAGTCGGCAGAGTCTAATCTATCTGGAGTAAACATCTGGAGACACAGACGACAACATCTTGAGGCTTTGCCTCTGAAGCTCTACATAAGCATTTTCCTCATCTGTTACTAAGTTATGAAGAAGTATTAGAAAAAAATGAGTTCATTTTTCCTGACTGGATGCAGACTGTTCTACTCTTATAGGAGCAGCCACAGAATTGCTACCACATGAAATTTGCTATTTTTTTTTGCTTCTTGCTCACTGATCATTACCTGCAACAGAAAAGTACCTGCTCTTAAAGCTGTTCTGCCTTAAGGAAAGGTGTGAATGGGTAAAAAGAAGTGAACTAGGCTCTGGCAGCTGTCCTGCAGGTACCTGAATAACTCTGCTCCTTGCTGTCATTGAGGAGATGGCATGAAAAGCTTGGGAGAAAAGTAGAAACTGGAGAAAAAACCTACAGTTTTACAGCCTATTCTACTCTATGAAATGATAAATCAACTATTTTAAGGAAAAAAGTATCAATAGGATAACAAAGTATCGATTGGAACCACAAACAGTAAGAAGGACAAATTTACAAAAAACAGATCACGTTTCAGAAACCTGAAATTTTTAAAAACAGATTGCAAAATAAGCAGATGAAGGAGAAGTTATCATTGACTCAGTCCATTATTTAACACGGTATCCTATACAATTGGAAAATCTATTCATAACTGCAATGTGTAAAATAATGCTTATCCAAGGTGGCTTTGAAAAAAAGTAACATTCCAGGTTACAAAAATACAGCTAAAATACTATAAATGATAATTTATTATTGAAGCTGCTATGGGTACGTTGTTTTTTATTCTAGCTCAAATATCACTTAGTATCTTCAGTAACCATTTTTTTATGAAATTCACAGATGGTAGTAATTTGAGTAGGCTTGCAAACACTGGCAATGACAAAGAAGTATCTCAAAAAACCTGAAGAGATTAGAACTATGGGAACAGATTCACCAGAGTATTATTCTGGCTTTATGATAATATAAGTAAAATTTCACAATCAAACCTAGAGAATAGAAAAGAATAACGGAGATAATAATAAAATAAATTAAAAAATTAAACATAGAGTAGAGGAGGCAGAAGCTAAACATGTTTTTAACTAGCATTAAAAACTTGAAATATCACTGCATACATATCAAGTAAAGAAACAAGAATGTTTGCTCAGGCTGAAATTTAAAACTGTGAAGGAACATTATGAAGATATGTTCAACTTCATTACATTTGCAGCATAACACAAGCCACAGAATTTTACGACTTTTCTTTCTCTAAATCCATGTAGAAGATATGATTTCTTACATATCTGTTGAATTATGTCATCAATAGATAACTTATTGTCAGGACAATTACGAAAATAGAGTTCAGAGGAGAGCAACAAATAGAAGTAAATGAGACAGAGAATAGCAGAACTATAACAGTAAGAAACAAACTCCCAAATGTGACAAGAAAATACGTGAACTGTAAGCTTACAGGGAGAACTAGTGAGCTGTGAAATAACCTGTCAGAACAGATGCAAAACTCATATTCCTCATCATATTTAATTCTAGGCTGCATGACATACTAGAAAGACTACTAACAGGAACTGTGTTGAATTAATAGAAATAATTTGTAATGATAAAACAAAAGTACCCTATATGTATTTTTTATAATGGTATTGTTAAATGAATACATAGCTCTCTGGAGAAAATAAATTTATATTGTAAGAAACCTGTATTGTATGTAAGGATATAAGGAAAAATTATTCAGAGAGCTTTATGTAAAGATGACTTATTCAGTGTCCTTTAGTTTAGACACTCATCTTAAATACTCCAGTGCATAAAAATGGAGGGGGTTCAGAGTTCAGAGGTGTGATACAAAATGCCTTAACCTGATACAGGAACTGAAGAGAATTTTTTTTCCTCTGAACAGCACCAACATTAAATCTCTGTCTCTGCCCACTGGTTCTATAGGGAGCTAAAAGACCTCTCTAGACCAATTCAGCAACCCTCTACATTGTGCAGGAAGCTATGTTTGAACCAATTTAAAGAAAATGTATCCCTCTGGATCCCTTCGGGTAAGATTCAGAATACAGCACCTTATTCTGAGGTTAGATTGCTGTAAGAGGAAGCTCATTTTGCTCTTAGCAGTCTCATGGCTAGACCACTCGACTGGTATAAGTCCATCTCCTAAAACACAGTAAGTGTCTGAATTACTGAACAACCTTTATTTCTTAAAAGAATAACTGCACTGATGACACTGAACCCACCAACCAACTGCCATCTGCTCCCATAAAGTCCCTCTTACACCATTTCAAAAACTGTTATTAATCTGCTCTCAGTGAACTCACAGTTCTATGTTTGTCTTCCGTAATTCAAAACACATAAAAAAGCTTCAGTATGCATTATAAATACCAATGTACACATTGCTATGAGCACATTTTTGAGACTAATGTATTTTGACTGTTCCAATCTTTTTCACATAGAAGTAAAATTTCAAGTGGCAACTTACTTTTGGATAAAAATCACCACAGAAGTATACATTAGCACAATTTTAAAGTATTAGTATAAAGATCAATGCCATCCTCTCCTATAATTTTTATATTATCACCTATAATACCAAAGAACATTGACACATAAAACCCCACAAGACTGCATGAAAAAAATCTGGAGAATGAAATGTACAAGAAACAGGGCTACAGCCTTGTTCCTTTCACTAGATTCCCTCACATTATGTGTGTATTTTAAAAAGAATACTTCCTACCATTCACAGAAAAAATCCACCCTTCTCTATTTCTCACCCTCAGATTAATGAAGTAATGAGATATAATCAGCACTTCAAAATGTTTTGAATGATTAAAAATGAGAACTGTAGTGTGGGGAATGGTGCAGAAGAAGTTTTTGCCATTACACAGAACAAGTGTTCTACAAATGAAAGTCTTAAGTGACTTGCTGTATTTCTGTCTGTTCATTCTAAAAAAGTAAACCACCAGAACAGGCCATTGTATGTCTATTTATCGTGAAAGGTGTCAATTTTTTGAAAACTCATGATTTTTCTTGAGAGATTACTTACTCTAAAAAACTGGTGATGTAATCCCGACTGCAGGCTGACCAAGAGAAAGGGTTGGTGTTTGCTGTAATATGAGCTGCCATTAGCTTTGCTGCTTCATGACCTTTGGTCCCACAGGAATTTCCAATTCCATCATGATTCATACCAAAACTGCCCAAAAGAGGAGGAAAGAAACAGCCCATTACTTTTTTACAGCATCAGACATCTCTTAAAACTTCATGTCACCTTTACAGAAATCATGTTGGACCTAAAAGAGCACACTCAGTATAGATGAAATCTTACATAGAGATTCAGGATCAGGTAAATTCTTTTTGGTTTATTTAGTTGTCAGAATAACGCACAATTACATAACTTTCCTTTCTTCTAAGTACTTTAGAAAGAATTTCATTTCTTTTCTATAGCTTTTAAACAAAAATTAACAATATTCTTGCAAGATAAATACAGAGCACTCAATCCTTATTTGGTATTGCACCTGGATAAGGAACTGTGGCATTGACACTTGGATTAGCAAACAAGCACAAACAGAGAATAGGTAGAGTACAGGCACACAGCAGCCAATGATAATTCAAGGAGAATACGGGTTTTGTAATTCCCAAGGCCATGCTCTATGCACATTCCCTCTCTGTATCCACTCACATAGTGACCTGGAGCCCTTCTATTAGAGCTCTGCTTTGCCATGGAATGTCGGAATGAGGATGCCATAAAATTCAGCAGAAAATACAGTAAGAAACCTCTGGGTGGCATCTGGCCAACAGAGATTTCCAGGTAACAAATAAATTAACTTTCAACAAAGATGATATGATTCTGGAAGAAGAAATACAGCAAAAGGATCCTTATGTTTTAGAAATCCAGCGTTACTGAAGTACACCCTTGGAGCTACAGACTGTCAACATAACCATCAAATTAAAACTAAAAGTAAATAAAGAGAACATCTATTTGAAAAGATTTTCATTACAGACTATCTTTAGTTAAATTACTAGTGTTTTTCTTGAATAATCAACAATGTATGCCTGACTGGCCTAACATAAATGAAGCACCTGAACAGAATATTTCTTAATAGTATGCATTTTTCTAAAACTACATTTTCTTAGTCTGCCTTTGATTAATTTCCATTCAGTCACTTCGAGGGAAAAACTTGTTTCCTTAAATGTTAATCTTTGGTCAAATTTGTGCCTTCTTCACAAACATGGCACAAGGCTTATGAAATCAGAGGGACAGGTAGTGAGAGACATAGGAGCCTCCCTGACCACAAGACAGAGAAGTAGTTAAAGGGAATGCGTAAATCTGGGCTTCTGTGCAACCAGAGCAGCAGAAGTGTCACTTCTTGGTGTATCATACAAAGAGGTCAGTCTTTGGAGCCTTCTGTATTACAGATGCTAAAAAGACTGACTCCCTGATTTCTTACTCATCATTCAGGAACACAACTGAGTTAAGGAACTCCAGTTTGATTTCCTAGAAATTTTTAGGACTGATTGCCAGAAGATCCACATGGTGCTGGTAGGTAAGAGGCTAACCATTTATCTACGGGCAATACCACTTCATGCCAGATCATGCCACTTTCTTCACTGAAAACAGTGATAGTGGTGTTATATTAACCTGATCATATTGCTCTAGAATGTGGTATAAAATATAAGACCTTCATTTTACTCTGTGGTTCAATACACTGGGTACTGTTTCATCTCTTCAGCTGACCAGAACAACCTACAAGCACAAGGTATAGCTAACCATCCCTCCCAAAACCCATTAATTGCATGGAAACATCAGTGAATTATGGATGTTTCCTAGAAGCCAGAGAAGGACTTCATCATCACCAAGGTAGGTGGAAGTGTTGACCTGCTGGAGGGCAGAAAGGCTTTGCAGAGAGATCTGGACAGGCTGGATCATTACTTTGACTACTTGTCGAAGTAATGACAGGCTTCAATTGTCTGGGAAACAAAATTTGTATCTTTTGGGCCTACAAAAAAAAAGAGCAAACTTTGACATTTAATAGCTTTGCTTCTTCTACCAGCTCTCCTTGAGGAAAAGATGGTGGGTTTGATAATGGCAATGGAATGCCTGATAAAAAGCACGTCCGTGAACGGAAGCTGAACTCAGCCGAACGCAGGAACTCAATGACTCTTCAGGAGTTGCTGGTATTTTCATTTTTTATAAATATTAATTCACAAAAATCATCTATTCCCCTTCCAAGAAGGCTCTTCTACTTGCCCCTGCTTCTGAATTCAGGATGAAATTGATCATTAGGTACAGGTAATTTTTTCTGAAAGGGGTTTTGCAATTACTGTCATCTATTTCCAAAGACATAAGTGGCAGCATGCCATTACAACCCAGTAAGTTGCACTCCTATGATCAGGATTGCAGATGAAAACACATTTCTGTATAAAGTGTCAGTTTTATTTTTATCAGAACCTGTTGGTTATATTTGGCCATCATTACATTAAAGCTACATCTTTCACAAAAGTATGTTTGCAATTAGATTGGGGTGCAAAGGCAGGGAAAAAAGAAAGGAACATAAAATGGTCTTCGTTGAGCCACTGTTACAATTTACTTACCTTTTTAAATTCACTGAACAGATGTGGACTGTATTTCTTTCACTGGCTTATACAGCCTGTCTATAACTACCAATATAATTCTGCCTTTAAAAGAACAGCCAGATGAGCAAGGAGAGAGACAAAAGTCTTCTCAGGTGGCACAGGAGTTTCTCTATGAAGTTACCTTTCCCCCTACCATCTCAAGGAAAGAGCCAGCAGCTCCGTTTTTTTCAAGCATTATCTCTACTCTTTTCCCAAAAGAGCACCTATATTACATTTAAGAACCTTGCAAAGCAGTAACACTAAGAACTATAAAATCATAATTTAAACTCTCCTGCAATTTCCTTATAGTTTGTATACTTAAAAAATACTAAGGCTGCAGCACATCTGACTAGTGCTCTGTGCCTGTTTCATTTACTAACAGCTGTAATGGAATAGATTCTTTTTTCCTTGGCAATCTGTTATTCCTTACATCTGAAAAAATTATTTGAGGGAATTATTTGTAATACACATCCAACTTAAGATCTGACCTCAAAAATCACAGCAGAGATAACTAGTCTCAGCTGTACTGAATAAAACAGCAACTGATAACCAGAGACCCTAAAGTATAAGCAGGCGGAGGGATGGGAATGTAAATGTCTCATCTACCCTTCCTTTATCTTGCGAAGGAGCAATACTGCAGGTACCTACAATTTCATTTGCATTTAAGGTGAGGCTACTGATTTGTTACGTGGTTCTTAACTGTGATGGTTATGGTTGCCAAAACACATATTGCTGGTGTATCTAAAATGACAGCAGTTATTTTTGTAAGACAGCCAGGATGCTTCCGTCCTGATTTATTATCCAAACACTTAAGATTCAGAGAAGACAGATCCAAACCAACCTGAATACTCCTCAGTACTGTTCACTGGGGTTTATTTCATATACCATGTACTTTTATAGCACTGAAATTTTTCTCTGAAATGCACTACCCGAGTGAAATGCTTTTTCTCGCTGACAATTAAATTATCTCTGCTTTCCAGCTGTAGTACTAGTGATCTGCATATCAAACCATTTCTTAGCAGTCTTAGCATCTCAGAACTGCAGAGAACGCTGACGTTTCCCTTCTCTAAATTCAACAGGGTATGCTTATTTTTTAATCACTTACCAACTATATATACAACTATATATACAGCTATATAAATTTGACATAATTCTTTTAAAGCAGTGGCTCTTACTTCACTCTGCCACTTGTCTAACCGCGTAAGGAAGAAGCATACCAGAGACGGAGAAACTTGAGTCGGGAGAGGCAACAAAGTTACAGGAGCACAAGCAAGAGAAACACCATAAAATCAAGCACTTCACCTTCTTGTCCATTATCAGAGGCTGATTTACAGCTGCATAAATGCATGCAACTCTTTAGGAAAAATAAACCTTCCATTCTAAGAGAGAAAAGAAACTTTAACCTTAAGTAGTCTTATTATACTAATTTGCACTAGGAGAGACAAAATGAACGTACAAACTAAGAGTGAAATGGAACATTTTAGAGCTAAGTACCTTGATCAGGTACATTGCCACAACTTCCTCCCATGACTCAGCATGTCAGTTAGACATGCTGCTCTCACAACATTTATGGAGAGCAAAGGAAAGGGCAGAGAAGGGTCATGAAGTGCACCAGTGAAGAATACTTCAGAAATTTCGAACAGTAAATCTCTACTTCGGTGAGAAGATGGAAGGCATGCTTGAACAAGTAGTCTTGTATTAGATATAAGACCTAAAGGATGAATTATAATTTGCTTGTAACAACTGCCCATTTATTTTATTAGATACCAACTTTTTCATAAACTTTGTATTCCTTTTTTATTGTAATATGTTGTACTTATCCTCATAATTATTAAAAAGGTCTCATTTAAATCTATATATGTATTCCATAGACCTTAGAATGTCTATTTACAGCCCAGATTTTAAAAACTGGTAAACTACCAGCTTCCCTGTACCTGTAAATGCTACCACAGCTTCAAATTTCCTTTTCTTAGTGACATTAGAACACGTACAAGGAGATAAGAAAGGGAAAACTTACATGTTTTGCATTACTTTGTTCAACAAAAAGTGCACAAATGTGAATGTAATCTACTATCAAAGAATAAAAGACTTTTTTTTTTTTTCCGCTACAATATCAGAGCTATGAACTACATGTAACAAAGCTCAATTTCTGTGTGGACATACATGGCAATTTTCTTAATTATTCTCACGTATACTAGAAGTGATGTATTTGTCAATTGATATAATGTTATGATAAAGTTTTGGAGAAGATACAATCTTCATGTTTTATGATTTCATAGTAATAGAAGGTCAGCACTTTCCCTTAATTTTTTTTTAACTTTCTTCCCCATATACCTCATAAGAGCAAGATCTCCTCTTTATGTGTAGCTCTCCATGTATTTCTAGCCAACATTATAAAAGTATCGGTTATAGCCTCATAATAGCATGCAAATGGCAACTCATCTTTAAATGACATTGCAAAGAAAAAAAAAAAAATTAAAAACTATCTTGAAAGATCAATTTATTTTAATTCAGGATCACAAACATTGAAACTACCTGATATTGCATTGTTCTCCTCAAGGGAGGAATCAAGGTTAATTAGCTACCTCACTTTTTATTTCCATGTCTTGATGTGGATTCTAACCTTAACTGTTGATTTCCTGCATTTGGAGATCATTATATAGTTGGGAGCATCCTTCATCCTTTATTCTGAAGTAATGCAGAATTTAAATCTTTGACTTTGCTAAAACATATTTCTTCTGTGAAAATTTGGGAAACAAACTAATTGAAAAATGGTAGCTTTAAAACAAGCATACCTGTCTTGAAATTAAACATAATTTTAACATATTTCTATCGTAACATTTTCCCCATTTACTTCCTAAGCATCATTCTGTTCTAAGTTATGGCTGATGATCAAACACCCCATCAAATACAATTTTTATATATTAGCATAATTTAGAATTAAATAACCTATGGAGTTCTTAAAAGCACAGCAAATCCTAATTTACTAAGAAAATGCAGACTATTCAGAAACCTGAACTTTCTTATGGGGAAGTGACAGACTTCTATGGGAGTGTTATTAAAAATAGAGGACAAACTTATCCTGGTTTACGTTGCCATAGCTATCCAGCTTTTATGTCACAAGAGTATTAACAAGTAAGGTCTGTGTGCTACACAAAGCTTGAGTATGAATACATCAGGTCTCTACACTATAGGTCAAAGTGGAAAGTATTGGCTCTAATCAGGAAGAAAACTTCTGAGCTCAGTTTTCCTTTGGAAATTCATGATGCCCCTAAGGTTATGATAACCTCTCTTTTCACCCGCATTTATTCCTCTTATGCTTTTGTTAAGATCTGAGAAATATCATTACATTCCTTTTCCTTGATTAGAATGCTTTAATGTTAGACAAATTATTTTAGTACTGTAAATTCTAAACTTCAAATAATATTTCACAGAGCCTTGTGTCACATAGGCACAAACCTTTCTCATATTGTAAATATAAACATCACGGAAACCAGAACTGCTTTTCTAGCCTTATGTTTGTGACATTTCATTTTATATGCACAAGACATCATTAAAATTGGAATACCAATGAAGACTATTTATAGAAGTTGCACGCTTTTATACCTGCAATATTCCAAAAGCAGACATAAAACAATGTTTATTTAACAAAAAAGACTGGGGCAGGGGACGGTGGTGCAAAAGAGCAAGAATATGATTAGGTATACTCTTATGTGGCTTGTCCAGCCAAAAACTGGACATATTTTGTTTTGTTTTTGTTAACTAAAAAAAGTTACTTAGACTGTCCCTGAAAATTGAAGGCACCATTCTCAGTGAATCCCAGGGATAAGTTTTAACTTGTTCTGGCTGGTGTTGAGGTGCTCATACACTCTAGATTTGAGATGGTCTGTCAGCCTTGTTATAGTTGATGACAGAAGACATCATCGTTATAGATAAAACAACGATGACGACATCAACTATCAACTGGAGATCTGTTCATGGGAGAGCTGAACAGGAGATGCTGTTACTACAATACATCCTGGTTACGTTTCAACTATTTTTGAAAGCTATTTTAAAGTTTGGTATATGTGTCCCTACCACCTCAGATTGGAGTATTTTCCTTCCAGTTGTACAACACATATATTCCTTGACACACATTTCTTCTAGAAAACATCTCACTCTCAAACTCAGGTCCTATAATGCAGGGCAGCTCACTGATCACTGAAGAGTGGGGAAAAGAGAAGCAGCTTCTGCAAGTAGTCTGGGATTTCCTAGGTTAGAAATTTCTACTCCTGCACCAAAGACCAACTTTCTCCTATTGGAGAGAATTATGCTATTTTTCTACTTTTCATACAGACTAAAAAACTTTTTTAAAAAGTGCTAGAATTGCAGGCACATTTTAGCTGCATGCACTAATTCAGAACTAAACACATGCTTAAAATACTGTTGTTGTTCTTCATCTTGAAGTCAATTTATTCCACTAGACTATAATCTATCCATCTCATTATTATTCCTTACACCTTTTTTTATCAAGATATGACTGCCTAACTTCTCCGAATTTCAATTTATTACATCTTCTATATGTCAGACAATTCTAACTTTTCAGAAATTACTTAAACCACCAGCCTCTTCTCCCTGCTCTTTCCATATAGCCCTCAACAGCTGTCTGCCATTGATAAACTCTTACTCCAAGTTTTACGAGCAGCATTCTGTTCTAAGCCTAGTCTACTACCCTCATGTTTTGACATTTCCTTATTTTTCCCCGTTTTATTTGTTCTTTTCACTTTGTTATTTAGTTTCCAGATCTTAGCTGACTCCAAAAGACTGCAACAATGCATAGCACAATGCCTTTCTTTTAGGGATATACCCCTTTCAATGGAAACTGGAATTTCTTATCAGTTCAACTTAGCATCCTGTACAGGACACATGGGGCACATTAGGCATTTTAGAAAGTATCCAAAAGAAAAAGCATAGACCAGAAAGCCACCTAACTCAGCTGGTAGAGAAAAAAAATTGGACTGGATCTTAAACCTTGTCTGAGCAGAAGAGCATATTCTAGCCTGCAAATAGTTCCTTTCCTCATTGAGAAGAAAAAGGCAAACTTTGATTAGCAATGTAGCAGGTTCACATTCAATTCTCACTCCTGCCATGAGAAATCACCAGTTGTGATTTTTTTCTTACCAGAAATCTTAAGCATTTCTTTGGTGTGAAATATTTAGTGGTAGGAAAGTAAGCATTCTTTATGTCAAGCATCATAAATCAAATTTCTAGAGTCACTATTCTGAAGGCTAAAGGGCCTGCTCTGAATTTTATCTGATTCACAGAAGTATTAAAATACAAGGCTGTTCTCAGAACCACGCACAGGGAGAAACAAACATAAAACTGTTAGTCTAACACAGGTCTTCTTTATTGCCTCAAGAAAGAAACACAGAATTAACCACATTGTATGCTCATCTTCCATAAAAACAGCTGGTTATGAGTCTCAACTGCACACAGGTTATCTGGACCAAAGCTGGATTATCCACATTTAAATGCTACAAGTGGTAAGGAACAGAAGCCAAAACAGTATTTTAAAAAATACTTAGAAATATTTAACAGATAGAGTGACTGATCTTGATAATCACAATCACACTCACACTCTCACAATCTTGAAGACTAAGTGCTTTTTTGGACAATATTCTTCAACAAAATGGAAGTTACTTGGATCAAACCAAGTTTAAATTAGTTAAATTTAATACACCATGATATACAGAAAGTCAGAATGAATGATCTAATGACTTCTCATCACTTTATAATTTAATGAACTACTAGAAACTGACAACAAATTGAGCTATACTTCCATCAGGGAATCTTACCCCGTTTGGAGAAACTGTGGATAATCTATCAAAATACATGTGTTATCACTACCATTTTCTTTTAATCACAAGAGAATTTTACTCCTCAGTTCAATATTTTTTTTAAAAACTCAGTATTCCATGGCAACTATATAATGAATAGAAACATGATCTTTCAAAATGCAATCTTCCCATTCTAATTTAATTAAGTGCATTTTTGTTGTTGAGTGCATTTTTTGTATGTTATATATTCAGTGTAAACACTTCCCTTAAATGCTTCTACTTTTCATTTGACAATGAAGCCAATTTCTTATTTCCCATGTATGTCTGAAGAGAAAAGCAATGATCACAGTACAGCCAAAGAAAAAAGTTTACAAGGCTCCCCAAAATGATTATTTTAATCATACATGCAAGTACCTTTTAGGAGTTACTGGGAAACAGGAAGTTGAGAGGCAATAACAACTTCCTCGATCTAGTCATAGAGGTATTCAGTCACAGTGTGGGTGAATGGGAGGTGATGCATGGATAGCACAAAACATTATAAACATTGAAGATTTTTTGTGCAAATATTCTTCCCAGCTTTTACTGAAGGTATCTACATGGTGTGTTCATTTCTAACTCCAAGCTTGTAGTGCAACTTTCTTTAATCACTGTGAATTGGATAAAAGCTAATGAATATGATTTCTACTTTCTTTTCAAACCAGCATTTGACATGTCATGCCAGCTACAGGATAAGGTAAAAGATTTAAGGAGCCGAGATTTCAGAATTTTAAAAGACCTTACATATAAGAACCCAAGAGATATGGAATGTAGAAAACACAGATGGTTAAAAAAAAATCATGTGACCACAGGATATATGTTATCATTACATTGCTTTTCTAGGATTCTACCCAAATCCTAAGCTCTTCAAATCAATTCTTGTCATCATGCCAGCTTTGGATAATAAAATGGCTGCATATATTTAAATTATTTTCATGTATCCATGGAATAACCTGCATAAAATACGTAGTTGCATGACATATGAATTATAATGAAGATGTAGAATTAGAAGATTATTTTTCTTGTTAAACATGTAACAAATTCACAGCAAGATCACCTGTTACTTGAATAGATGTTATTAACAAGAATTTCAGAACTATGAGTGATTTAGGAGAGCTCTTTCCTCAACAGTGGAAATGTATTTTCCTTTACCCTAACATTTTCAACTCATGCAACTGAAGAAAAAGAAGAAAGGAAATGAAGATGAAGAGAATTACATGTGTTTTAAATTATTTTTGTTCAGATTTTACACAATTGGTTTTATATTCTAAAATCCATCTACTTCAGTGCAACTACAGTGGTTTTTTTTATACATAATATAAATGAGAACATACTTGCCCCGTGATTATCTCGCATGACAGGTGGGCTGGAAATAAGTGTTTACTTCCAACTCCTGTTTTTTGATCAGCAGATTGATAGCTTCCATTTCAGTCTGCATTGGAACTTAGCAGTTGCTAATGATTGGAAAAACATGTCATCCATAACTCAGTGCTGGTCAACCCATGTAAACAAAGAAGGAAACCTCTTGATAATAGAAGGTGCCTGGTCTTTTTAGAGGCATCACAATGTACTAGCCATGCTGTCTTTTGAAGAAAGACCTGAAATATTTCCAGACCAAACTCTACTCAGATTTTATCAGTTTCATAACATCATGTTCTTTAAAATGATATGCTGATGTTTAAACAAGTGATGTAATGACTGCTACATGACAAGTGATGTAACAAGTGATGCTATTACTGCTCTATGTTTTATATACCTCAGGCTTGAGTGAAAGATGATTAAATGTGTATGAATATTAACAACAGAATCAATGTTTTAATGAAAATAGTTTTAATTATACTTAAGACAAAATAACAAAAAAAAAAAAACCCAAAAAATTTACCTTTTAACTGCTTTTGTTTCATAAAGATAAGTAGACAAAACTAAGAGGAGGGGAAAAAGAAAATTTTGAAAGCCAAATATTTAAAAATATCAAACAGAGAAGGAAGGCTGCAAGCCAAATCTCAAAAGCACAGATTTAACTCCAATCTGAAATCAAAGGGTAAACAGTGAGTCTTCAGTTCTAAATTTAAGGCCCCTGATAATACATACTAAATAAATGTACTGCCACTCATGAATACTACATACAGAAACATGGAGCACCAGAATAGAGATGGTACAGCCATGCAGGGAAAAAAAAATAATCTATTTTTAAACTAATATTAAAAAGGTGATACATTAAAAGGTATTCTTTTTTTTTTTTACAAACTCACTCACTTGTGACCAATCTCATGTGCAATGGTAAAAGCTGAACCTAGGCCAATGTCTTCATTAATGCTGCAGCTCCTTTCAGGCTCACACATTCCAGCCACAGAGGCCAAGCCTGAATAAACAGAAGGAGACACAAAGGGTCATGCCAAGGTGTTTCAGTCTTAAAAAGCCCTAGTTATAAATGCCTGGATTCTTTTTAATAACCTCTATGCACAGAAGGAGCAGTTGGCAAAAGGTTAACTTTCTAGTCATTTGCAAAATCACTGGGGGGAATTTCACTTTGCCGGCTAGACATTAATATTTTTTGAACTGCAGTCAGTGCTGGAAAATGTCTAGACTAGGGGTTAGATTTATAAATTTTACTTCTGGTAACTTGGGACCACCTAGTAACTTGAGCCAGGAGAGGGAATTCAAGAAAGCATTTCTATTTTAACATTCTTGAGCCTGAAGAAAGCAAAATGTATCCACATTATTTTTCTAAAGAAATCTGTTTAAGTTTAGTGGGTTCATAAAAACACACAAGCAACTTTTTTAGCAATGAAAAGCCCCACACGGTACATTAAAAAAATTTTAAAAAATCCCAAAACTGAATGCATCAATGAAAAGAAAGGAGACATGTTAATAACAAGCATTCATTTATACCATGGAAGTCTTTTCCATTTATCACCCATCATCTTCTGGAATTAAAACCTTATTATATTACGAGTGCTTTTAAAAATTTTCTTTAGAGAGAGAAAGCCACTGGCATTTAAAGAATATAGCTTTTCTGTACCTTACACATTCTTCAGCAATAGATTATCACACAACATATTGCAGTAATAATTTAGTGCCACTAGAGAAAGCTCCAAACATCAGATTTATTTAATGTATTCCTCCCTAGAGTTTCTTATCTGAAAGAAGCAGTAATCCTTTCCTTAAGGAAATTACCTGTTCAGTTAACTACACTATAACAAAAAAATTACTGGAAAAAGTGTAACTTTGGCTGGGGGGCTAGGGGAATGAGGCAGAGAGAGGGGAAGAGAGAAATTGTCGTCTTTATTTGAGCAGGCACTTCAAATTACTCTGTTTGGACTAACAGTAAGCAAGTAGTAAGATGACAAGTGCTTCCTGACTCTGTCCACATCAGCAAGTAATTTGGAATTGTAGGAGTGAGTCAGCAGGGTGAAGTGCTGATATGGAGGCTCCTCACGTAACTTTGTAGGTGGGTTGAACACTCTACTTTGGACCAGTTCAACCCCATAGGCTGAACATATTACTACACCTGTGGTTCAGCGCTTTCTAACACAAAATAGAGGATATTACAGGATATCATGAGAATACAGCCCATGTAGTGATTTATACCCTACTGTCTCCTGTAGGCACATACGGAGCATTTGGGTAGTATGTGTTCTGACTCAGTTTTCTCCAAAAACAAATCTAGTTTTGCACACACCAAATTACTCTGATAGCCAAACTGACATGGGCAAAAGGTGACTATGTGTGTCTGTAGAATTTGCATCACAAGAGTACTAGAGCTATAAACAAATCATCTTTGTAGACACACTCATTGAGGACAGGATAAAATATCAGAAGGAAAAAAGACTATCCATGGAAAAAAATTGTTTACTTTTGCAGTGTGCAACCTGTAGAAAATACAATAATTACAGTTCATCTATGCTATTCTAATTGAGTATGACATTCTGAAGATAACGTGGCAATACTTGTATACCAACTGTCATGCTCCCCTTCAAAGTCCACCACATTTGAGTGATTAAGTCATTTTTATCTTCAGATCTTATAACTGAGCACTTTCCTCAGTGACTTACAGGACCAGATTAAAGCAATTCCATGCCATACTTGCAGAAAGTGACAGAGATCAAGTCAAGAACTCAGATTTCAAAAAGGAGTTGTGCTTCACTGGAGCCACAGGCGTGCTGCAAGGACATCTGAGATCTACCTTTTCTAAGATTCCCTGGTTTAGGAAACTGGAATAGGAGAGAGGTATCTATGCCACATGAAATTCTTTACTTCTGTTTCTTTCTAGAATACCAATGATTCAGGTTTCTTTTGACCTTTTAAGTCCTCTCTGAAACTTTTGTTCACAGACTCCTTAAATATATGCTTATCTTTACTTACTGGAGGTCAGTGGGACTTAAGCATATTAAATGTGTTGCAAAAGAAGGCCGTAGGGCCTTGTCTATTCTCCAATTCAATGCCTGTAATGCAAATACATTGTCATGGTTGTGTTGCCAAGGGTGCTATAAGACTGAGTTGGAACTGATACCATATGTGATTTTCATTGAAAAAAATAATAAAATCAAGCCTTTTGTTTAATAAAACATTTGCCAAAGTCTATCCTCTGATATACTGGATTCAAGTGAAGCAGAATTTACCTTTATGCCAAAGTCTGATACAGTAAGAACTAGTACGCTAATGATCTGGGTTAAAAATATCAGGAAAAAATATCAAATGGCTCATGTGTGAATGTACGCTCTTTCAAACTTTAAGAAGATGACAATTTTTTGACATCAATACAGACAGTCTCAGTTTTCTCTCCTCTACACAGATGTCATAGAAAATTAGTTACATTTAGAAATTCATCATCATCATTTCTCTTTTACTAAAACATGTTGTGGATATCGTTTGCATTTACAGCAGGCAAAATTCTGGTACCTCTCCCCTTGTAAACTACATCCCTGTGCCAGAAGCATCATGCTGACTTGAGTGGGACTTGTAGAAAAATTAACATGAGTTAAGGCTGTCAAAGCATACAAGTAATACAGGGAAAGAAAAGCAAATACAACTATGAACTCTGATTGAGAAAAGTATTAATAATCTGAAATAGCCAAATCAGAATTGTATCATTAATTATTCCTGAAAAAGAGGCTTATGAAAGGATTGAAACTGAAAAAAAGTAAAGTAAATGTTACATTAATCTTTCAAAATTGTTTCTTTCATATATTAAAGAACTGTTAAATATAATAACTATACTATAGTAAGTAACTTTTGGCAACAAATTTATTTATGGAGAGAACAATAGCTCTCCACTCTGCACCTAAGATTGCTATGTGTGCTTCCCCATTGTCAAAGCCTTGTCTTAAGCAGTTTCAATGTTACCATAATTTATATCACTGTTTTATTTTTCTCTAAGTCTGTGAAAGGAACAATCTGAAGCTGTACTCCCTGTGCACAACAGAGCAAAAGTCTAAACCTCAAAGTCTGTTTCTTTTGTAAAGTTGTTTGTTTGTTTAGTTTTAACTTTCCTGAGGTCTTTTGCTTGTATTTTTTTAACTAGATCATGGTCAAACGGAAATAAACAGCAAGTGCTTTTCTGTAAGAAGTAACTTTGAGTTGTCTGCTAGGTTTTATCGGAACTATATCTGCCAGAGAAGAAATACACAGCAGCCCCTGACTTAATTTAAGCTTCTAGCTATGTATCAAAGCCGAAACCCACCACGGTTACCTTTTATTCTTCATGTTTATAAAACTGCAAAACTTTGAAAGCATAAACTTGAAAAGATCTAACCAGTCAATAAATCAATAGCGGAGTATAAAGCAAGGATACAGCAAATACAAGCTGAAATAATTCTTTACAATCTTACCCAGTGTTCCACAAGGCTTGTTTTTATAAGTGCAGATATCATATCTGTTAAGGAGAAAAGAAAGTAGATAAAATATGTCAGAGAATCAAATTTGTAGGATATTTTGTATATTTATCACATATCTGTATCATAGTTCAAGTTGTCAGACCACAATCAGCTTAATTATGTGCAGCCAGCTGGTGTCGGCATTTTCTACACTCTGGTGTAAACCGCAAGCTGCAGTACACTCACAGCCGCTGGCCTCAGGCCAGTGGGACACCTGCCAGTAAGAAAAAAATGGTTAAAGTGGATCTTTGTAATCACCAGCTCCATAAAGCAGTCTACCATGCTGTTACAAAGTTACAGCAGACTGCTACTGATTCAAAACCTTAATTTAATTTATTGAACACAACTGAAATCCTCTTACAGTCTCACACTCATCAACTCAACAAGATTAATTGCAACTCCTACTATTTAAATATTGATTCTAATTAAAAACTGTAACTCTCAATTATTACGCCAACAATTATTTTAAAAAAATATTATGAGCTGCCAGTATAGTTCCCTTGTTATCTTCCAATGATTACACATGTCTGAGGAGTAAACTATAACAAACTAAAACAAAAAACATTTTGGTGAAAATCTAAATAATGTCTTTAAAGGAGAATTTTCATCATTTTAGATATGATCCTTTAAATACAGAAGCTCTATGAGTTTTTGTGTAGTTAAGTATCTGGAGCTGAAAATGGAATGAAAATGTTTTCTGTGGCATAGCTAATAATAACAGCAGTAGTCATGCAGCAGTCAATTCATTAATTACACCTTCATATTTTGAATATGCAATCCTATGATACAGTTACCTTCCTACAACACCTTTGGTTTTCGTTTTATACTGATTTCCTTGCAGTACGTTTCAGAATAATTTCTATTCTTTTGAGTGGTGAGTGAAATCAAAGATAAAGAGATACCAGCTTAATGTTTTCATTTTTAACCCAAATAGTTACTAATTTCAGGCCATCAGACATTTCTGTAAAAAATAACCTAAGAACCATTACTACATAGGAATCTGATCACAAGATATATACCTTTCAGTGCTAAAAGAGTTAAGATCTGTCTGTAAACCTAATCCATGGACAAAATAACAAAGCTTAAAATTTGGAACAAATCCAGTAAACTCTCAATGCATGTAGACTGCTGTGACCACATGGAATTCCTGTGATTTTTAAAGGTACTGAGGATAGAGCAGTTTGTGGAATTAAGCTCTAATTTTGAACTCAAATGTGCATAATCACAAATCTCATCAAGATGGCTCAAACTCTGCCATCCTATATGCACATAAAGCTCTCATAGATTTCCCATTTGCTGTTCGGAGAGGGGGAGGTAATCAAATCAGCACTCTTACATAAAATGTGTTGGAATATAATCAGGTTTTCATAGAACCATAGAAACATAGAATAGTTTGGGTTGGAAGGGACTGTGGTGGGTTCACCCTGGCAGGACACCAGGTGCCCACCAAAGCCACTCTATCACTCCCCTACTCAGCTGGCTAGGGGAGAAAAAATATAATTAAAGGATCGTGGGTTGAGATAAGGACAGGGAGATCATCCAGCAATTACTGTCACAGGCAAAACAGACTCAGCTTGGGGATAACTGATTTAATTTATTACCAGTCAAATCAGAGAAGGGTAATGACAAATAAAACCTAAATCTTAAAACACCTTCTCCCCACCCATCCCTTCTTCCAGGGCTCCACTCCCAATTTTCCCTACCTACTCCCCCTGAGACTTCCAACATTCGTGCCCTACTCCATCTTGGGGTCCCTCCCACAAGAGACAGTTTCCATTAACTTCTCCAATGTGGGTCCTTCCCAAGGACTACAGTTTGTCACAAACTGCTCCAGTGTGGGTCCTTTCCACAGGGTGTAGTCCTTCAGGAACAGACTGCTCCAGTGTAGGTCACAAGTCCTACCAGCAAACCTGCTCCAGCATAGGCTCCTCTTCACAGGGCCACAGGTCCTGCCAGGAGCCTGCTCCAGTGAGGGTTTCCCACAGGGTCACAGCCTCCTTCAGACATCAATCTGCTCTGGCATGGGGTCCACTACAGGCTGCAGGTGGATATCTGCTCCACTGTTAACCTCCATGGGCTGCAGAGGATAGCCTGCCTCAACATGGTCTTCACCATGGGCTGCAGGGGAATCTCTGCTCTGGCACCTGGAGCACCTCATTGCCCTCCTTCTTCACTAAACCTGGTGTCTGCAGAGTTGTTTCTCTCAAATATTCTCAGTCCTCTCCATGGCTGCAACTGCACTGTTGGCTAATTTTCACCCATCTTAAATACATTATCACTGAGGTGCTACCACTGTCATTGATTGGCTCAACCTTGGCCAGCAATGGGTAAGGTCCATCTTGGGGCTGGCTGGAATTAGCTCTATCAGACATAGGGGAAGCTTCTTAGGGAAGCCACCCCTGCAGCCCCCCCACTACCAAAACCTTGCCACAGAAACGCAATACAGGGACATTTAAAGGTCATCTAGTCCAACTCCCCTGCAATGAGCAGGGGCTCTTCAACTAGATCAGGTTGCTCAGAGCCCCATCCAACCTGAACTTGACTAGTTCCAGGGATAGGGCATTGACCACCTCTCTGGGCAACCTGTTCCAGTGCTTTACCACCCTCACTATAAATATGTTTCTTCCTTTCATCTACTCTGAATCTACCCCCTTTCAGTTTGAAAACATTACCCCCTGTCCTGTAGCACCAGGCCCTACTAAAAAGTCTGTCCCCATCTTATAAGCCCCCTTTAAGCACCGAAAGGCCACAATAAAATCTCCCTGAAGCCTTCTCTTCTCCAGGCTGAATGACCCCAACTCTATCAGCCTGTCCTCATAGGATAGGTGCTCCACCCCTCTGATGATCTTCATGGCCCTCCGCTGGACATGCTCCAACAGGTCCATAACTTTCCTATGCTGATTGCTCCACAGTTGGACACAGTACTCCAGGTAGGGTCCCACAAGAGCAGAGAAGAAGGGCAGAATCACCTCCCTTGACCTGTTGGCCACGCTTCTTTTGGTGCACCCCAGGATACGGTTGGCTTTCTGGGCTGCGTGTGCACATTGCCAGCTCATGTCCAGCTTTTCATCCACCAGTACCCCCAAGTCCTTCTCCTCGGGGCTGCTCTCAATCCCTTCATCCCCCAGCCTGTATTGATACTGGGGGTAGCCCTGACCCATGTGCAGGACACTTGGCCTTGTTAAACTTAATGAGGTTCACATGGGCCTACTTCATGAGCTTGTCCAGGTCCCTCTAGATGGCATCCCATCCCTCAGGCATGTCAACTACACTCAGCTTGGTGTTGTCTACAAACTTGCTGAGAGTGCACTTGATCCCACTGTCTATGCCACTGATGAACATACTGAACAGTACTGGTGGTCCCAGGATGGACCCCTGAGGGACACCACTTGTCACCAGTGTCCATCTGGACATTAAGCTGTTGACCATCCAGCAAATTTATCATCCACCAAAAAGTCTATCCAGCAAATCCATATCTCTCCACTTTAGAGATAAGGACATTGTGGGGGACCATGTCAAAGGCCTTACAGAAGTCCAAATAGACGACGACATCCATAGCTCTTCCCTTGTCCACTGATGTAGTTACTCCATCACACAAGGCTATAAGGTTTGTCAGGCAGGACTTGACGTTGTTGAATCCATGCTGGCTGTCTTGAATCACCTCCCTATCCTACATATGCCTTAGCATAGCTTCTAGGAGGATTTGTTCCATGATCTTTCCAGGCACAGAGGTGAGGCTGACAGTTGTTCCCAGGGTCCTCCTTTCAAGCCTTTTTAAAAATGGGTGCAATGTTTGCCTTTTTTCAGTCATCGGTGACTTCTCCTGACTTTTGAAATATAATGGAGAGTGGCCTGGCAACTACATCAGCCAGTTCCCTCAGGACTCTGGGATGCTTCTTGTTAGGTCCTGTAGTCTCATGTATATTCAGATTCCTCAGGTGGTCTTGAACCTGATCTCTTACAGTGAGAGGGATTTTGCTCTCCCAGTCTCCACCTTGCAGTCCATCCACTCAAGAGGTGTGAGAAGAGATGTTGCCAGTGAAGACTGAGGCAAAAAAGTAATTGAGTACCTCAGCCTTCTCCTCATCTGTTGTTACCAGTTTGCTGCTCTCGTTCATCTGGGGGATTGTGCTTTTACCTTACTTTTCTGGCTGATGTACCTGTAGAAGACCTTATTATTATTCTTCGTGTCCCTTTGGGGCAGGAATACTGTTGATAGCCCACTAATGCTTATGGCTGTTGCAATGCAGTCAAGGCCTTTTCTGCTCCTCACACTGCCCCACCAGCAAATAGTCTACTGAGTGCACAGGAAGTTGGGAGGAGATACCGCCAGGACACCTGATCCCAACTGACCTAAGGAATATTCTATGTCATGTGAATCATATATCTATATATGATATATAAAGCTGGGGGAAGAAGAAGGAAGGGAGAGATATTCCAAGTTATGGTGTTCATCTTCCCAAGTAACCATTATGTCTTATGGACCCCTACTTTTCTGGAGATGGCTGAACAGCTGCCTGCCCATTGGAAGCAGGGAATTAATTCCTTGTTTTGTTTTGCCTGCATGCGTGGCTTTTGCTTTACCTATTAAACTGTCTTTATCTCAACCCACAAGTTTCTTCTCACTTTTACTCTTCCAATTCTCTCCCTCATCCCAGATGGGAGGAGTGAGTGAGCAGCTGTGTGGTCCTAGTTGCTGGCTGGGGTTAAGCCAGGACACAAGTATTCTTTATTATGCATAGACTAGCATTTGTAAGAAAACACAATGATAATGAAACCTAAATTAGATAATAAAACTAAGCAAAATATGATTTTATTTTCCAATACATCAATTATTTTTGCAAGAACATACCCAGCTAGCAATGTGTTCCAATTATGGCTTTATTAAATATTTAAATTTTATAGGCAATAATTAATTTCCTGTAAGGAGCATTATACACCCTTTTATGCCTCAGTTTAACAGAATAAAAAAATCTAAGTTTTCAATGTACAATGACTTGCTTTATCCACATTATCTTCAAGATAAATTTTTTTCATTTTTTTCCTTTCATATGGATGGTTTCTGCTTGTGATTTCTTCGAAAGCTCTTAAAATTTTTATGTACCAAACTGCTTAATTCCATCATTTGTTTCTCTATATGATTTAATGAAATCAGCCTAACTTGTCTTTTTGGTTTTGACACCATGTTCTCTAATTATTTTTTTTAATTTCCAAGGAATCCATTTAACCCACAGATGTTGGGTTCCAAATGAGGAAGACTACAGTCAGTACTTGCCAGATAGTAGCTTCAAGCCAAGAAACCCCTGAAATGACAAATCATCCAGATTACCCATGAGATTAGGTAAATCTAATAGGCTATTTTAAAAAATTAAAAAAATATAAAACAAAACCAAAAGCAAACAAACAAAAAAACACCACAAAAGTGAAGATGGATCATAGCTGCCACCAGGACCACAGTGAATACTTCAGGAGCCAAAGACAACCAAAAGATACCCAACCCATTAAAAATTATAACAGCAGTCAAGTGAGTTATGCAAAAACACAGTTTTCAAGATGTGAGTATATTTTCTTTTTAAATGACTGACAAAACGTGTAAGATGGACACCACACAGAATCTGAATGTAAGAATAAAGATTTGCAGGTTGCAAAAAACCTCAGGAGCAGATGGCAGCATAACAGTCTAGGAAATCCTTTGCCCAAGTTGGAAGAGGAGGTCATATGCCTCCTAATAAAGTGGGTGCATATGTCCCTGAAATGTGTCCAGGCTGGGGAAGTGGAATGTGGAAAGAGGTATGACGCAAGATTTTTCATTACGACCACCCTGAATGGGTCAAAAGACACTTAATGAGGCAGATAGGGAAGATGACTGGGACTTCTGTGCACACCTGGGGGTGTGCTGAAGAGCCGCATCAGAGAGGTGGGGAACGTACAGCTGTTACTAACAACTCTGACTGACGCATCAGCCAGAGAGAAACTGCAGAGACTATTATCAGTTCAGCAGGACGGTCAAAAATTGGAGCGGCAATAGCTTCCTGTCATGCCATGAATCAACAGGAAGTTTTAGTGTGCCCTCCAAGGGCACTAAAAAAGAAAAAAAAAATCTAGTCTCTTTTGGCAAGATATGGGCATGTGCCGTACTAAAATAGACATCTTTACCACTGAATTAAAAACTAAAAGGGATATGAATACTAGCTTTGGATATACTTTAAAGAATTTAACTAATCAACAAGAATAAGCCACAGCATACATTTTCTTTAAGTATGACAAATTAATAAAGCATAAATACTATTATTAGAAATGCAAACTGTTCAAAGCCAGTTTGAAGAGCAGGCTACTTACAAGTAAGCACATAAACCTCCTCTAAAATTACCTGAAAGCTACCAATATGACTGAGTAATATTTGAGATAGATATTGAAAGAAAAAATTGAGGCTTTTGAAGGAATATTTCTAAATGAAAAAGAGTTTAGGAAACAAAAAATATAGTACAGCAAACTGCTGAGGAAAAACATACCAAGATGGCCAGAACATAAACGGAAAAAATCATATAAATATAAGAAAATTCAGGCTAGACGAAACTGACTAATAGGTATGACTGGACACGAAGCTCTTCATAACCTTGGGACAGCTAAAAATGTACTTCATACATATAATACTACAGGATTTCCCAATTAACCTGCTTGAAAGGTTGTCAGAAAATAAAATAAAGCCTAAGAACTGATTCTGTCCTGACTAAGAGGAAACAGAGCTAACTGCTACAAATTACTAAGAATTCTTTTTAGGGAACATTCCCAAATATGGGAATATTTGTCTTTTTTTTTCATTTGTTTTAAACCAAATGATATTTTTTGATGCTTGCTTTTTATTATTGTAGGTTACAACAATAAGCTCTTCAAATAAAGACTGTCCTTTTCATACACCTTTGCTCAATGATAAACCTAACAGGTTCATTAGTATTCAATCGTTTTTAGTTTTAATGCTTCATGCCATGCAACACGATTTATCTATCCAACCAATCATGTATGTCTCATATCTGAATGTGTCAAAAGACCAGACAAAAAAACTCCTATTTTAAAAAATTATGTTAACCTAGTTCCAATACCTAGAACTATAAATTGAACTACTTCTGAATCAAACTTAAATCTCAGACTTCCCTTAACGGGATCAAAAAACTCAAGCTATTCCAACTCCTACTATTAAATTATGGAAAATAAGAATGAAAAAACAGTGAGTAACTTGTAGTTTCACCATATTCTTTTGCATACATATACTTGGCTATGATTAAAAAGTGGTTATTTTGCAAGTCAGACATTGTCCTTAATGCTAGAGAATTGTGCAGAAAAAATAGTTATAAAACAAATACTGACTTTTAGTCAGTTTATATAAAAAGCTTTGTATCATAATTCTTCAACAGTTCACCACTCAAGATAATTTGGTTGTTCATTAGATTTGCAGAGGTTACAAACAGCAATGCTCTTTGTAACACAATACTTTCTGATGTCTTTCTAAAAGCTTTACTACAACACATCCTTAGCCTTACAGAAAGTGGTATACCGCAACAGCATTCTGCCTTAAAATAAAGTACACGTCTTATTTGGTTTCTTCCTCAAAAACCTCAAACCAAAAAGAGCTATTTAAACCCAGGAAGGAAAAGCATAATATACATGTTACACATCACTCAACAGAAATAGCTTTTTCTATTATTAGTTTTCCATGTCTTTAAAACTGCCATAGACAACCAAAGTCTGGCTCTATTGGACTTTCTTCTTATACTTAGCTCGGGTGGATAAATGAAATTCTGAGTTATAACTAGAAAAACTATTACTGCTATAAATTTTAATTCTCCTGATTTATTTCAAAAGAAATATTTTAAATAATTTCACTGTAGATGAAACATTTCCATACTACTTTTGCTAAACTGCAAATGCAGTCAGAACAGTAAAAATAAACTCCACTCTGAAACAATTTTTTTAATGGTGTAATTTGCCTTCATCCATTTTGGCAATGGAACACCAGAATACCCATTGCAAACTTACCATAATCAGTAGTATTAACAGTCTACTTAGGACAGATGTACAAAGCTGATTTTAAGATTATGACTTAGTAAGAGATTCTCCCAATGCAAATTCAACCCCTAGAGTATCTAAAAAAAATTTCATGTAAGTTTATGAAAAATACGTCAGACAGTTCTCTCCTTTATGCTATGTTGAGGTGTCATGCAAGCATATGGCAAAGCTATTGCAAAAGACATTAATTACATGAAAGTAGAGGACTTCACAGATGAGTTTGTAAACAAAAATAGTTCTACAGACAGTATTTCAAAGACCCCGTGACAGTTCTCAGCTTGAGACACAGCCTAGGCCATGACACACCATTTCAAATCACTGATAAGAAGACATCATACCAAAAATCAGAGGACTACCTTTAAAATCATGTTATTTTGAGGACATAACATTCAGGCCTTTTAGTCATCTTCTGCTTTCTAAGTCTATCTGTATTTACGTACTTTTTTGGCAATTTACAGCATTTATTCTACAGTCATCCAGACTAAAAGCTTCCTTTTCCAATGTAAGCTATGATCCTTAGGTAGAAATATATCTTTACCAGCTACAGCAATGAGAAGAGGATAAAGTAATGGAAAGCACAGAAAAACAAGTGCTACAAGCTGTTAGATCACAATCTAGTTAAGTATCCAAGACAGACACGTACAGAAACTTAAAAGAACAATGTCAGTATTCTGCCAGTATTAAAAAAAAATAATGTACCCAAACAACACCAATACTGCTGCCTGGTTCAGATATCACACATATCCACACAGTATTCATAGCAGCAGCATCAGGCTCAGCCTAGGGTAGCTACCCAAAGGTCCATCCTAATTCTTTCCATTTTTACATCATGCCCCGAGTTCTGTGCTTCTGCATTTAGCATCAGCACTGACACTAGCTAAAGAGGTCTGACTGAGTTCTCAGTACTTTGGAATCACTTTACTGATAGCAGTGCAGATAGTACAAGCCATCATACAGAAGGAGCTCCAGGCTCTCTAGCAGTTGTAGCCTAATTTTATATGAATCTATCCTTCTTCTTCAGAACATGTTCATTCTCTTTCAAGCTAGGCTTTAAGTCCCCTTGAACAGAGACTCGTCAATCAGGCATCTTTCAACAAAATCATTAAAATATCCTTTATCTGGAAAAAACATATATAGATTTCAAAATTGTAGAAATTTGAAAATTAGTTATGATAGTAAGGCACAAAGCTTGCAACCTGGAGACCGTGAACCCATAAATAAACCCATCAGATACTTTAACTCTAGCAGAACTACAAATAGTGTTTCAGAATGTTTCTGTAGCATATCAAATTTTCTTTCCACGGGATAGCTCCTGACGCACAGTAAAAATTTTTATACTTGGTGCATCAGAAATGTGGAGCTACCTACCTGAGTGCAATTGTGATTTCATTGCTATTCAGAGAAAATTGAGAGATTCAACATTTTTACTATCACTAGAATATAGGTAATACTTAACTTGCTGTATGCTGTTCGTCAAAAGTGATTCCATATTTTTATTGCAATCTCAGTATTGAGCAAGTATTTAGATGGAGTTATGTGGATGTGATTAGCTAAAGCTGGCCTAGAGACCAGAACAGAAATTTCTGCACATCCACTCCAAGTACACTGCTAATAATTTTTCTATCAAAGTCTGGCAACTAATACATAAAGCCTTTGTTCAAAGGACATTCACTCAAGAGCGCCTCAAACAGCTTGTAGGGCAACACTTTTTGGAGTGTGCTAATGCAACAAAGTCTGGGAAGAAGGAAGACTGGCAAAACTAAATACATAGGCGTGGTTGGGGGCATCCTGCCACACAGCAGAAAATATTATGCTGAACCATTTATAGGAAGCCACCAGTCTAGACCTTTGGCAGGAGGGAAACCAGCTAGCAACTATGATTACTAACCAAGTTTTAGTTCTGTTGCACAGAAATAAATCAGATAAATTATAGTAATAACATATTGCAAATATATTTGTTTGCTGTGGATATGGCCTTTTTTCCTTTTCTAACTTGCTGAATATTGTAAGTGATTAGTTTACAAGTCTCTCGGAAGATTGCACACATCTTTATACAAAAAATGTCCATTTCATCTGCCCTACTCACACTGTATACGGGATAAGAGCTTGGTATTTGAGGTAGTTTGGTATTTGAGGTAGTTTGTAAAGATTACCAGTTCATTAGGATGACAGACCACACCTGTTACAAAAATAAGAAAAGAAGGACTGCAATATGGCCTAGACCTAAGATTTCACTATCCCAGTACCCTGCCTTCATGATGATCTAAGAGAATGCCCAAGAAACAATAACACCAGTGCAAGTATAAAATAGCAATTACTCCACTACTCTCCCAATTTCAAGATTTTAAGAAAGCTCCTGCGTATTTAGTAACTCTCAATGTTTCTTTCTTCTGTGAACTTGCTTAGCCAACCTTTCAACTTACGCATATGTCCAGCTTCTGTTAAGTGGCTTGCCAAGGAATTTCAACATAGCTAACTCTTACATAAAGGCCCGTCTCCTTTCTCCTTGTTTAGAGCCTTTCTTCTGCTAAATTTACTGGACAGCCTCTAGTTCTTATACTGAAAGCTACAATTAATGTTTTTTTCTGTATTTATGACCTACTTACAATCTGTAACTCTGTAGATCACTGAATTATCCTTCCAAACTTGACTTTTCCAAAATTTGACTCTTCCAAGTAAAAGAGTTTGAAACTTAGTCATTTCTTGTAAAGAAATTCATGTGTGTTTTTGATAAACCTTGCTTCTCTTTTCCTATTCACCTAAAATCTTTTGAGATAAGACAAACTGACAAAATGACACAAACTAAAGATGTAGGCATATCATGCCCAGTTTAAAAAGGTCTATGTGGCATACATTATCATTTTCTGTCGAGCTTATTTTTTACAAATCATTTTAACGACAACAGCAACTGTTAGAATGAATGGCTGAATACCATGAGAACAGTAATTTACTATACAATAGTGGCTCTTCAAAAACTACATTATTGCATACAAATTGGGATTAGTCAATGGTGTCTATCCAGATTACCTGCACACACACATATTTAGTTCCCCATACCTTAAAGAATGTTAAGAGTGGAGCAAGTGCCATTTATTTTAGTATTTCTGCCAGTAAAGAATCACGGAAGACTCAGTACCAGCTGGGAAACAAAATGGGCTCAGCAACAGCAATCTGTCTTGCATAGGGATGCACCTGTCTGACTCCTTTCCCTGTGTATGAATTCTTCAAACTAAGCTATTAATTCCATATTAAAACTGCATGATTGTGAAAAGAAATTCCTCATTAATTCCTTAATTTTAACCTTCCATACAGCATTCTAGTCTTAATTTTGTCAACTAGTCTTTCAAAGTTAACCTGTCTTGAGTTGGAAAATAAATTCCTCTTCAATAGTTTTATTAAGCCCACTAAGCATTTAATAGATTTTTAAAAACAAAAACAAACCAAACAAAAAAACAAACACTTGCAGTTATATTTCCAAAACTAGTTTGGTTTCATCTACAAATATTATGAAAAAATAATACCTTTTTTTTTTTTTAATTAACAGACTACTCCTTCATATTATAAGTGACCTGAACTTATGTTTATTTTTAGCACATACTGAATATTTGCATGAGACTCTTACAAAGTCTTATAAAATTTAATATGCTGAGCAGAAATTTTGACTGGTTATGTGGAGAACCTTCTTCCCATGAGGGCAGTCGAGCAGTAAAGTGGGTTGCCCAAACAGTTTTTGCAAGACTTGATTGGATAAAGCCTCGTGCAACCTGGTTTGATCTCATAGCTCACCCTGCTTAGAGGAGGACACCGGACTGAAGACCCCCATAGGTCCCTTCCAACATGAATCCCATAGATTTTAAGTAGGTATTATCTGAAAATCTTCAAAATGCTTATTTAATGTCATGGAATAATAAGAATGACATTTTAATACAACTCTTCAGAATATTCATTGAAAATAAAAGTAAATTACATACTCAAAATGGAAGCTTCATTATAGTCATTGTTATTGTAGTCCAAAAGTTTTATCAATATAGAAAGCAGGGGGATAAAAGTCTCCCTCCACAACTCACTCTGAGTTGGAACAGTCCTGCATCTTACTAACAACTACACACAAAATCCCTTGAACCACATTCCCCAATTATTTGACAGTTAAATCTTAAGCTCCTGATGTTGTCCTGTAATACTTGTTCTCCTCCAAAATGCCAACACAACTGCCTAAAACACTAGCTGTAAGAAATCCAAGAAGTTCAAGCTGAAAGAAAAATACATATGCCTTATTTTTTCCAGCTCAGTAAGTTTGGGCAATTATTGTAGTTAAACATTATAAGTAAGTATCGTAAGATCTGCAAACAAAAAAGTTTACATCCAAAAAGGCTTTTCTCTCCATTGTGGCTGAAGAATAGGGAGAATTTTGTTGTTTTAAAAATCACACAATTGTCTCATTACTTTGATCTATGTAAAGTTAGTGAACCAAAACATTTAACTTCCACCCAAGTTATATAGAAACAAGCATCAACATAGAAGTTTAATAAAGTAAGGATGCTTGGAAAGGGGTTGCATAGCATGCACATAATACCAGTATTTGGTTTTTTCCTCAACATATTAGCTCTAATTTCTGTTGTACAAAATAGCCTGATTCTTCTGAATAGCCTGTTCAGTTTTAGCTACTTTAGTGGTGCTATTAATGTTAAGTGTGGCTTTATTCAATAAATATAAGTCATTTACAAATATAAATACTTTAGTCAAATTACTACTTTTGCTTTGAAGAACTTGTAAAAGCCTAAAGCAAAAAAATCTGGTAAAAAGTTATTATTATTAGTTAAAAATGTAAAAATATTAAGATGAATACATGCATTTAAGTTCTAGAGCTACGTAAAAGAATGTGCAGAAGTAGAATTTCCTTCCAGTAATGCAGGCTGAGAGAGCAAACTCAGCAATGCAAAGACTACAATGAAGAACCAAGCATTTCAGTGAAGTTACTACCCCTAGCATAGCACTATTATTTAGAATCCCATTTTTAAAAAGGGTCATGTACAGGAACAGAGTTTTTTGGTTTGCCAAACACTCCATTTAATTGACTTAAGACATAACCAAAAATAGAATTGCAAAACGTCACAATTCTCCTGACTAACTGCATCTCTTACTATTGCTATTGTTTGCTGATAATTTTTTTAACCACTAAATAATTAGCAATCTTAGCCAAAAATATGACTAAGATGGAATAGCTTTAAAACCAATCTTGGTCAAAGACCCATAAACACTTTCATGGTTTAAGAGATTGCATTTCACACATCTGAGAAACTCCTTGGTTTTGCTAATGTTTGGAGTACAATTTCTTGTTCTTCAGTGTTTCCAAACATATTGTTCAGAATTGCATAATGTATTTCACTTTGGCAGGTGGTTAAAAGAGCTTTTCTTCTGAAAGAATCTGGACAATGAGTATTTGTCCACATTACTTATGACCTTGCAATTTTTAAGCAGAACTAACTGTCCTAAAATTATAGTATAAGCAAATACTTTTCATTACAACTAAATTAATGTGCAAGCTAAGGAACTGCCTGTACCTCTTCCTCCCTATTTATCCAACCACTTAGCACTCCCTTTTGCAAGCTGCAGAGACTAATAAATGAGAGATTTGCCATGGGTCTGGCTGATGCAGTGTGAAGGCCATCCAAATGCAACCTCAGTGCTATCCAAAGAGCCATCTTAAAAGGTCTGGAAAAGAATCATGCTCATCTGGAAGCTGAATGTGATCAGCTCCATAAAATACCAAGTTCCACAGTTTTCAGAACACAACCTGAACAAAATGTTTAGAAATATCTAAAATAATTATAATACTATACTTAATAATGAACACCTGATGCTCTAACATAATATAACAAACACATACAACAGAGATTTGACTCCTACAGCAACACTGGATAGTCGTGAAGTATCATCCCTTTGGCAACTCAGTACAAAGCTGATTTTAAAACAAAGATTTGTAAGTGGCCATGGGAAAGAAATAATGAATTCTGGCAGTTTCTATCCTTCTAATTCTTACATTAAAGTGTCTTTTCCTTCAAGATCATAACTGCATAATTCTGAGCACTTGACAATGAAAGATTAGCTGAGTCAGCTTGGTGTGTGACAAAACAGGACTAAGATAACTTGTAGTATCTTTCTGGTACTTTGTAGTAAGTTGTTGATAGGGCTAAACTATTAGACAGACTCTTACACTTCCCTGGCATCAGTGTTACTCTGTGCAGGTCTAGGAGTCTTCCCACAAAAATCATGTAGGTCAACATGTCCTTAAAACACCAAAACATATAAACTGTAAGACATTTAATAACTACACCTCAACTTTGGTAAGAACCTAAACAATAAAACACATGAAAAAATACTTTAGTTACATGATCTGAGTATTGTTCCTTCTCCGCAGACTAAGCCCATGATTTGACACTCCAGTTAGTGTTACATATAATCTAGAGCCATTACAAAAAAAAGCTCTTAAATTTCATCTTTCTTGAGCGAATAACAAGCAAAGTTACATGAATTCCAGACTACAAAAATTACATCTCACTGCAAAACAGAAGAATCCCTCTTTTTTCTATCTTGAAAAAAGGAAGTAATACTCAGTACGCATCCAATAATGCCACTTCAAATCTGTATCATAAAATGGAAAGAGCTGCATTACAAGAAGGGCAAATTTCAAAACCTGGTTCTTATTTCCATCTGTCACTAGCTACATTCTCTCTACTGTGGAAACTAGAGAAAAGCTATAAAGATGGTGTGGATATTGTTTTCAATGACCAGACTGCAGAAAACCAAAAAAAAAACTGGACTACCCTAACATGCTATATAAAAGACTAAAAGAAAAAACATATGGTGTACAAATCTGTGGATCATACAAGACTTCAGTGTCTCTGGCATAAGTAGTAATAATGAAAGAGATGGTGAAGCCCAATTTCGCTTTCTGCCATGGGTTCAGGGAACACAGGCATCCACAGCATAGCACAGGTAAAGGTACTGTCAGTCAAAATTGTAAGACTATAAAGTTTATATGACTCAGGCATACTGGCAGTAAAATTTAATTCTCAAATTAATTTCAGTAACATACATGTAAAGAGCACAGAAACTGTCGTGCTCCATGTCAATGACCAGCTAGTGTGCACAGAGCTCTGCCTGGAGATAGATGAGGAGACAAACAAGAGCTTATGGGTCAGGATAAAGGGAGGACAGGGCCAGGTGATGTTACAGTGGGGGTCCACTACAGGCCACCCAACCAGCAAGACCAAGCAGATCAGGCCCTCTGTAGACAGATAGGAGCTGCCTCATGTTTGCAAGCCCTGGTCCTCATGGGGACCTTCAACCACCCTGATATCTGTTGGAGGGACAACACAGCAGGGTATAAGCAATCCAGGAGGTTCCTGGAATGCGTCAATGATAACTTTCAAGTGACACAGGAGCCAACAAGGCGAGGTGCTGACCTTCTTCTCACCAACAAGGAGGGGCTGGTGGGGATCGTGAAGCTCAGTGGTAGCCTTGGCTGTAGTAACCATGAGATGGTGAAGTTCAAGATCCTTAGGTCAGCAAGGAAGGCACACAGCAAGCTCGCTACCCTAGACTTCATGAGAGCAGACTTTGGCATCTTCAGGGATCTGTTTGGCAAAGTACCAAGGGATAAAGCCCTAGAGAGAAGAAGGGCTCAAGAAAGCTGGTTAGTATTCAAGGATCACTTCTTTCAAGTTCAGGAGCGATGCATCCCAACAAAGAGGAAGTCAGACAAAAACACCAGGAGGTCTGCAGGGATGACCAAGGAACAGGGAGGACCAATCTGAAACAGAAAAAGGAACCCTACAGAGTCTGGAAGCAAGGACAGGTAGCCTGGGGGGAATACAGAGAAATCAACAAAGCAGCCAGGGATCCAGTTAGAAAGCTAAAGCCCTGATAGATTTAAATCTGGCCAGGGACATCAAGGACAACATAAAAAGCTTTTACAGGGACATCAGTGATAAAAGAGAGACTAGGGAAAACGTGGGCTGTCTCCAGAAGGAAATGGGAGACCTGGTCACCCAGGACATAGACAAGGCTGAGGTACTCAATGACTTTTTGCCTCAGTCCTCACCAGCAAGTGCTCTATCCACACTGCCCAAGTGGCAGAGGGCAGAGGCAGGGACTGGGAGAATAAGGAAGTGCCCACTGTAGGAGCAGATCAGGTTCAAGACCATCTAAGGAACCTAAAGGTGCACAATTCCATGGGACCTGAGGAGATGCATCTGTGGGTCCTAAGGGAATTGGCAGGTGAAGTTGCCAAGCCACTGTCATCATATTTGAGAAGTTGTGGCAGTCCTGTGAAGTTACCACCAAAGGGAAAAGGGGAAACATAACCCCCATTTTTACAAAGGAAAAAAAGCAAGACCTTGGGCAACTACAGGCCAGTCACTCTCACCTCTGGGCATGGAACGATCATGGAGCAGATCCTCCTGGAAGCTATGCTAAGGCAAATGGAAAATAAGAAGGTGACTGGTGACAGCCAACATGGCTTCACAAAGGACAAATTGTGCCTGATAAGTTTGGTGGCCTTCTACAATGGGGTCACAGCATTGGCAGACAAGGAAAGAGCAAGTGAAATCATCTACCTGGACTTGTGCAAAGCATTTGACACTGTCTTACACAATATCCTTGCCTCTAATTTGACTGGATAGTCACACTCAAAGAGTTGCAGTCAATGGCTCAATGTCCAAGTGGAGACACCACACGAGCAGCATTCCCCAGGGATCAGTATTGGGACTGGTGCTGTTTAAAATCTTTGTTGGCAACACAGGCAGAGGGACGGAGTGCACCCTCAGCAAGTTGACAGATGACACCAAGCTGTGTGGTGTGGTCAACATGCTGGAGGGAAGGGATGCCATCCAGAGGGACCTGGACAAGTTTAAGCAGTAGGCCTGTGCAAACCTCATGAAGTTCAACAAGGCGAAATGCAAGCTCCTGCACCTAGGTCAGGGCAATCCCATTCATAAATAGAGGCTGAGCAGAAGACGGATTGAAAGCAGCCCTGAGAAGGGCTTGGGGGTGTTGATTGATAAGAAGCTCAACAAGATCCAGCAATGAGTCTTCACAGCCCAGAAAGCCAACTGCATCCTGGGCTGCATCAAAAGAAGTGTGGCCAGCAGGTCAAGGGAGGCGATTCTGCCCCTCTACTCTGCTTTCATGAGACCCCACTGGAGTACTGTGTCCAGCTCTGGAGCCCCTAGCATAAGATGGGCATCAAGCTCATGGAGCAGGTCCAAAGGAGAGACACAAAGCTGATGAGACAGCTGGAGCACTTCTCCTATGAAGACAGGCTGAGAGAGTTGGGGTTGTTCAGTCTGGAGAAGAGAAGGCTCTGGGAAGACCTTATAGCAGCGTTCCAGTACCAAAAGGGGGCCCAGAGGAGAGATGTGGAGGGCCTCTTTATCAGAGAGTGTAGTGAAAGGACGAGGGGTAACAGCTCTTCTGACATGCCCTAATTGATTACCAAAATCTTCTCTCAGCTTTGACAATTTTAACTACTGCATATTTGACCAAATCACAATCTTACTTTCTTATTTACCAATAGTGTTTCTAAGAATGAAGAACTCCTAAAACAAAAAACCTTCAACACTGGCAACTTAAAAATGCAAAAATACACTTCAAAAGCACTTAGCCCTAAGCAGCTTTCATGAAGTCCAATGGAAGTGGAAATACTGAAAAATTTTACAAAAGAGCATAGTATAGAAATCCTTCATTTTTTAAAGCTTGGCTAGGAAATTTTCACATAATTACTACAAATATAGCATAGTAAAACAACAGGAAACTGCCTTACTGGAGCCCCTGCAGAACTTAAAAGCTATGCAAAGACTATTACAGCACTTGCGTAGCATTCACTTTCCAGTCCTTCGGCTCTCTCATTACGTTTTTCAACCAAATAGCTCAGCCTCACTTGTTTTACTACCTTAGTCAGAAAACATATTCAAATATGTACAGATGACAGTTTGCTCAAGTATAATCAACAGCAGTTTTGTGACTGCTATTTGGAAAAAATAAAGGTAAAAAAAAAAAAGAAATCAACTTTCTTTCCAAATATTTCATCTGTGGAAAGCAAAACTTTTGAAACAGCTGACCTTTTTTCTGAAGTTTCCTCCAAAAAGCTGTATTTGAAAATATGAAGCAATCATGCATTGGCAGTCTTGGATTTGACCTCACCAGATGTAACAGGTAATTACTTGGTAACTATTTGGGAAAAACAGATGCGTGGAGTAGGAGACCATCAAGATTTTGTTTTGAAAGCAGCTATAAAATTATGTCTCATATAGTGTTCAGGGAGTCTATACTATTGAAAAACAAGAATTTCTCAAGCTTGGTTTCAGCATATAAAACTGACATAATTCCTAAGAACAATACATGCTGCCACAGCCTTGAGGGCAGAATGACAGTTGGAAAAGAGTAAGAGACTTTGGTGGATTGCATAAATGAAGTTACTTACCAACAGATTAAGTTCTTCAAGATGCATTGTCCAAATGCACATTTTCATAAAAATCATACAACGAACATGATTATGGACTTCTTTTTTGCCATAGTATTGACAGATAACCATTCTCTCTCTTCACGCTCCACGCCACAAAGGTATGATTTCTTCACACACACACTGACATTCATACTCACCCTTACCACTTTTTCTCATCTTCAAAACCCAGCCTGTATAGAGACTGAGGAAGCAGAAAGGAGGTTGGGAAAGCATAGTGCATCAAGATAAGTTCTGAAGCACACTACATACCAGTAGTAATTTTGTTTCTTTGTTGTTGTGCTGTCAATACATGTCATCTTTGTTATGGAGGACTTCAGAGTAACACTAAGTTGCTGGAGACTCTTCCTGGGATCCATGGCAATAGTGACTGCATTTCTCACTCTGCCCAGGGCTGCATCCATCCCAAGCAATCCCAAGCAATCATCCAGTGTTCACAATGAAGTCTGATGCCTGTCTCAAAGATGTCAGTCATGGAAATATTTTTCAACAAAGCTTACCACATCAAGCATGGTAGAATGGGCTCTGAAGATTAGGATAGGCCTTCCTTAGCAGGTCATTTTCTATATGGTAATTTTTACTAAACTGCTGCTGGTTCAGGTCTTCCAGCTACACAGGCAACATGAAGAAGTTTGTTTGTTTTTAATAAGAAGTTTAGTCATATGCAAGTGAAACTCCTTGCCAATTAAGTGAAAGAGGTCATAACAAAAACAACAAAATAGCTAGCAAGCCACGAGAAGGGAAGTTTGGCTTATTGCAAGAGAAAATGGTCTATCTCAACTAAGGGCAATTGAGGAGAAAGAGGACAGCCTTCTGTTTATGAGTGGAGAGGTCTTAGACATACCATGCAGATATACCAAAGGCAAAAAACACTGGAACTGGAGTGTTTAAGGTACCTATGTGTTATGTAAATATGCACAGGCAAGAATAATTAGCTGGGCCTGTCACTTTCAAATTATATTACTGCAAGTGAGCTGATCAAAGAGATCAAGCACTCTTATTTGACAATAATTACATTAGAAAAAGGCACATTATGTTCAAAAGGCTCACAGAAGCATTGCAATCTTTTTACACTACATACAGTTCCTTAAGCTCCCTAAAAATATACTATGCAACTCCAAATGAGCCCATTTTCTGGGTAAAGAAATGCAAGTAAAAAAAAAAACAAACAAAAAACCAAAACATTATTCTCCATCTTCTAATCTAAAATCCTTTTCCTCGGAATTAAGAAGACTTAAATCAGTAAGACTTAGAGCTTCCTATGCTGCTATATTTGCAGCATAAAAATCAGTACAAAACTAGAACATGTTTGGCCCAAAGAAAGAGAACTGCAAGAAACTTAAATATTTTTAAATCCTGTGTTAGTATAATATTCAACTGAAAAGCAGAAGTGAACATATCCCAAATGAGTGATTTAGGAAGAAACATAATGTAGTTCAAGCTAATAAATAGCTCAAGCTTACATGCTTAACAGCTGAGAAAGAAACACCCACAAATATAGCATCTGAATCTGTAAACCATAATTTATGTAAGCATTTCTACTAAAGACAAGGTTTCAATTCCATTTTTTTCCTGACTTTGCAGAGCTGCACCAGCGTTCAATCTATGAGACAGTCATGGCCTTTGCTCTGTTATATCTTTATAATCCCCTTCCTGCTAAATATTGCACAAAACCGCCACTTCACAGACGTCAGTATAATTGATATTGTGGTATTAGACAAAAAATAATATTTTTTCATTATACTATTTTCCTTAGCTTTTATACAGTTTTTAACCTAGCATCTTACAAAATACTTTATCTAAAAAAACCCACAATATTTGAAACAATAGGAACACTAGTTCCAGAAGTTGAGTATTTTTTTCATGACCTAGAAGAAAATACAAACTGACACAATAATGCTAAAACACAACTTGGGAAAATAGCCCATCTCAAACATCCATCCTAAGTGTCTTGTCTCTGAAAACACACACTAATAAGTTCCATCATATGATTGCCATTTATAAAAATCAAATGGATTTACAAATGTGCACAAAATACAAAACATATACTTATATGAAGAAGGTTCACGTGATGAGGACTCTACATCTTCTTACTAAGTATGAAAATGATTTCCCTCTGAGCCTCTGAAGTGACTTTACAGACTTCCCACTTTCTATGTCCAAACAAGGGATGCTAACATTTTCAAAAGTGAAGACAAAGGTCTAGCAACAGAAAGGCTGAAATTCCTTAATAAAATACCCTATGGGAATGCAAAGAATTTTGAATTTTGAGTACATCCAAAGGAGGGCCACAAAGCTGATGAGAAGGCTGGAGCACCTCTCCTATGAAGACAGGCTATGAGAGTTGGGATTGTTCAGCCTGAAGAAGAGAAGGCTCTGGGAAGACCTTATATCAGCCTTCCAGTACCTAAAGGGGGCCTACAGGAGAGATGTGGAAGGAGTGTTTATCAGGAAGTGTAGTGATAGGACAAGGGATAATGGTTTTAAACTGAAAGAGAAGAGATTTAGATTAGATACTAGCAAGCAATTCTTTACTGTGAGTGTGGTGAGACACTGGAACAGGTTGCCCAGAGAAGCTGTAGATGCCCCATCCCTGGAAGTGTTCAAGACCATGCTGGATGGGGCTTTGAGTAACTTTGTCTAGTGGAATACCCCCATGGCAGGAACTAGATGGAACAAGAAGATTTTAAGGACCCTTCCAACCCAAAGCATTCTATGATTCTGTGATACGAATGGGAAAAATTCTTAACAGTGGAGCATGAGTCCCCATTGCCAAATCTTCCACAAGACTAAAGAATAGCACAGGAACTAAACTCTCAGCCAAAGGGTCTTGATGAATGCTTCAGCTTTGTTAGCTTCATATATATGTGAAGTAAAAGATACCTTTGGAATTAATTCAAGTACTACTTATTATATATCTATTATCTTAGAATTTAAAAAGTATTTCTGAAGTACACATTTATTTTACACTGCTATGAGTCTGTGATTCCAAATGACTGCTTAACAATAGAACATTCTATTTCTACAGATGAGGTGATTTTAGAAATAGGACACTAAAACACATCTGTATCACCAGTCCCACAAAGCATTGCTCTGGACCACCTCACAGAAAATACTTCCATACAGCTGCACCAGACACTTGGGGAACAAGCGATTCAAGATCTGTGTGGAAGAAGAATGTCTTAAACATGCAGCAGAGGAGCAGAGGATGCACCTGAAACTCAAGGATGACAGAAAAGCTTATGGTGCACATCATAGATCAGTAACAGTGACCTTTACCAGAGGGCATAGCTCAAAGTTAGATCCCTGCAGAAGTAAAAATAATTTTGCAGGCTTAAACAAAATACTGTTGACATTCTTATTTTCCTTCCTAGTTCTACAAAAGTCATATTACTTGAACAAAAGTCAAAATGGCAGGAAAAAAAAGCAAGCAAATTCAGAAGAAATGTCTTTTAAAAATAACACTATGACACTAAAAAAGTCCTAAGTTCTACAGTTTTAAAGAGTGACACTCAAGTGTCTCGGGCAGAGGGTCTTGCTTGTTTGTTTTAAAGTGAGGAAAGAAGAAAAGGGCTTGGGTGTCGTTCCCTATGCATGGACACACAATGTTCCTATGTTCCTTCCCCTCCCTGCTATCACCTGTAAGCAAGAATAAGAAAGTACTCTGCCTTCTATAAGGCCTAAATCTTTCAATATGACATACTCTTGCAGGGTTGGATTTTTATATACATATATAATTGTGCAGTGCCTAGTGAATATTTAAGGCACTTGGCACAAGCATGAATAGTTTGACTTCTAGATCAAAATGCAGGACTGCAGCCATAGTAAATACTCTTCCTGATAACCCACTAAACAGAACCACTTAAAGAGAATTTAAATGTATAGATGTCATAGGCAAAGGAAGACACAATTATATATAATTCTGATGGCAGAAGGTGTTTTGGATGAGGCTGAGGAAGATTAAAATCTTCTTTTACAGCCAAAGAAGACCCACTGTATAGTGTGCATGATATCTAACAGTTCAATATTTTTACATTATGTTTTGAATTTTTATAATGGTCAGAACATTTGTAATTTCTCCATTATACATAAAGAAACATATCTAATTTATTGAAATAAAACTGCTACCTGTAACAAATAATGACTTTATTGCAATTAGAATGCAGTATATTTCACTGGATTGTGCTACCTCCAAAAAAAAACATTTTATATTGTGGTATGAAGAATCTTAATCTTCAGGTAGGCAAACACATACTGAAAAAGAAAAACTTCCCCTCTCTCTGAAAGAATGCAAGTTCACCACTACATACTTTCACCTAAAAACACTTGGTATATTCAGTACTTGTCCAAATAAATTGTTTCAACTGAAATCTTCTATAAAACATTAAGAATAGAATAGATTTCAACAATCGTCTAGTCCAAAATAAAGAAGAAATGGAAAAGAAAAGAGATAAAACAGAAAACGTACAGAAGGACTGCAAATTAAGGAATGCTTTCACCATGCATGGTGAAAAGTAGATGAGAAAATACAGATGCAAAGGTGACAAAAAAGAGTTCTGTGGAGATTACTTGCTTTGTACACAAAAATAAGTACACCACACTTGAGGAATTATTCTGAAGGTACAAATCAGGTCCTTAAACCCCAATCCAAAATATTTTTTAATGATAGACGTCAGCTTCCTTCCACTATTCAGAGATAAACAGAAAGTATTCTGACATAAAATGATATTGAGAGAATTCACTATTGTGAATGTAATGTGTGCTCAAAACTTCATGACTGCTGGTGTAATTTTGCAAGTCAAATTGTCAGTAACAACATACATGGCAGTCTGAGCTGACATCACCCAAGAGCTCCCCTCACTGGGTCTAATATTTTCTGTTGTTAATTACCACATTGCCGGAATTTATCATGCGAATTATATATGACAATACATGCTAAAATAAAGGATGCACATACCCACTGATTTTACAATTTGTTGCCCTTAATAAAACTTCATGTTTATACATAATACACAAAACCTAAATATAAAAAAGGCTTCCTGAACATAAAAGTATTTTCCTATTTGCGATAGCTGAAACTGATCTTGACCATTGTTCAAGTCCAGTTCAACAGTACTTATAATTGAAAACCACTTCTCTCTTGCCATATAATACTTACAAAATGCAAGAGAGGAAAAGTACACGAAATATTCAGTACAAAGAATCTACACACAATACTCTGCCAAAGCACCAAATACTAGAATAACTATTGACAAAGTAACATACAAACAAACCAACAGGAGAGATGGGGAGGGACTCTTTATCAGGGAGTGCAGTGACAGGACAAGGGGTAATGGTTGTAAACTGAAAGAGAAGAGATTTAGATTAGATACTAGCAAGCAATTCTTTACTGTGAGGGTGGTGAGACACTGGAACAGGTTGCCCAGAGAAGCTGTGGATGCCCCATCCCTGGAAGTGTTCAAGGCCAGGCTGGATGGGGCTTTGAGGAACTTTGTCTAGTGATCAGTCATTACTCAAACTAAGATGACTGCACATCACTTTGAAAAAAAACCAACATTCTTTATTGAATTTATTAGCTTGAGGTACCACTATCACATTTACACACAGTGGGAAGCCCTGGCCATGCACACGCAACAACTTTTGGCTATCTCCATAGTGTTCATGAATCACTTCAATATAGTTTTGAAATGCTAAAAGCAGTGGTCTATATATTAGGAATTTAAACGAGGAGTATCTAGAATTTTGCATAAGTGCATGTGTGGATGACTAATGACTGTTGATCTAAGNAGTTAGGAGGGGTAGGGGAAGAAAGGGGAAAAAAAATGAGAAGAATGTTAGGATTCTACTCAGATAACTAAGAAAAAATTTAAATGAGAGATTTTTAAACAAGTCTATGTTCTTTATGAAAAAGAAGGAAAAATATGACATTTCAAACTGCTTGAAAGCCCTTCCTCAGATATCTGGCCAAGCAGTAACTGAGTGTTCTAACAGATATCCCAAACTATTACCACCAAACATTTCCTGGAAAAACTATCATTTGAATAGTTTTATGACCCTTTGTGCAACTCAGAAGGTAAATGCCTGGAGAAAAAAAAGGGGAAAAAATAGAGCATACAAAAGTATTTTTCATTGATTTTTTTTCCTCTGTAGTAAGTCTAGTGTGTACAAGGAAAAGTTTTATTTGTAAACTACAGCAGGCACTAATATACTATTACTATCAGCAGCAAATGTGGTTTGGTATTTTATGGATTTATCCCAATGCATTTTTAATTACTAAAGGTTTCATTGCCTCACTTAGAGATGGGCTTTTACTGGAGGCAGTAAGGAGTTGCACTGCCATGTTGTGCACCGAGAGTCAATCTCAGGTTTTCCAGTTCAGGAAATCATTAGGTGTGTAACCAGTTCCACTCAGTGAGTACACCTTAAGAGATCAGCGAGCCCACCTTAAGAGGCATTTGTGGTATTATACTCAAATTTTATGTCTTCAATTGAGATAGGAGAATGTTATTTGATTTCTCACTCAGAATCAAGTATTTCAATCAAGTTACTAAAAAAAAATTAAAAGACAAAAGCTTTCAGACTGAAAGTCTCCAGTCAGAGCATGCATATCTGAGCTTTACTCCATGACACCGGTCACTCTCCTGGATTTGGTATTAAATAAAACACATTGAAAACATTTTGTCCATCTGGAATGGATTATGCAAACTCTGGGTATACCTTTTCCACCCTTCCACTCTCACAGAATCAGATTTTATAAACTAAATCAGAATACACATCTTCTGACCAACCAACTGCAAACTGAGTCAACTAATAGCACCAGAAATTAAAAATAACAGCCTTTTTATTGATTAGAAAACATTCCACTCACACAGTGTGCTTGTTAATTAGCTGCAAATCACCTGCTGGTTGACATATGCCATGCAATAGGCAGATTTTCAGATTCACATTCTAGCTACTTTATTGTTCCATGTGAGTTCCCTCAAATCCCACAGAGTCTATTCAATTCCTTCCACCTACAAAATCCAGAATAAAATTTAAAGATGCAATTTACACTAACCTCCTCCCCCCAAAATCCAAAAATTCACAGCCAAGAGTGGAAACCTGAAAATTTCAGGCTTTATTTTGTTAATGTGGGGTAGGGGAACAAAAAAACCCACCCAACAAGGAAGTGTATAACTGTCACATAAAGGGAAATTATGTAATATGCCAACTGATTTCTTTAATTCCCAACTACTTCATCTTTTTGTGTGTTACCTGTGTTATCTAATTTGATTTTCTACCATCATTTCACAGCCTCTCAGCTCACAAAAAGACCCGCAGAAAATCAATGAGGGAGAGTTCTCCAACGAGATCTTTGTATGTGTTTTCCCCCCCACTGAACACGCAGGGTTTGCATGCAAGCTTGGAACACGGCTCAACACCTGTTTGTATCTAAAGCAAATCATCTACACACAGATACCCTGTATTGATGTAATGGGCTCGCAGTTGTTATGCTGTATCTCTCAGCCACAAGTTCTTTTTCCAGTCTTAAGGTAGCCATTCCAAAGAACATGCCTTAGGGTACTGAAGATCTACAAAATGTTTTTGACACAACTAAGAATATAAGAACTGTGGTACTGGAGCAATATCTAGCAACATACTAATTCTCTCAGTGGTCAGCAGCAGGTATCTAAAAAAAACGGTGCGTGTAATATGCCCTGTATAGAAACCCTGGTACAAATATTCCTATTAAGCAAAGTACTGTGCAAACAATACCTTACTTTATTCAAACTGCTGCAGCAGAGTCCTAGTACATTTCAAGTTTGTTTGGAGTGTTTCCCAAATACATAATTTTGAATATGCAGACAGATTTTTCAATTACACGCCTTTAATTCCCTGAAAACAGAGAGGCATGGGGAACTCAGTGTTATTATTTGGAAAAGGGGCTCCTCACATTTTAAGTACCTGCAGAGACAGCCATTAAGGGCAACAGATACACGTCAGCTTTTCAACCCTCTCTCTCTCAGATGAGTAATCTTACACATGGACAAAGTCAATGGACAATCTTACAATTTTTGCTATCAAGGAAATCAACTAAGGAAAAACAGCCTCCTGCCAGGGACTTAAATTTACTGCAAGGAACTCCAGTGGAACAAGTTGAAAGGCTGCATAAAAAACAAGGGTGAAAACCACTTAATGGACTAAGACTCAAGGAAGTAAGAAGCAAACACATAAAACTGACATCAGAATTACTTCTGGAAATCAGAGCCCTTCTCATTAACAGAGGAAGAAACTGCAGGATGAGGATGGGAGTCAGGGCTTCATGGGAACAGAAACACTTTGGATATCTAAATTTATTGGACAAGGCTAGGAAATTGTCCTGACAGAACAATGTGAAAATGCCTTGTATAGAAAAGAAATCTTTGCAACAGGTTAAAAAGCCAAGAAAAAAGTGGAAAAGTGCCTCAGAAAAGAAGCATAACAATCTTGGACCTGCTGGAGGAAAGGAATGTGCAGAGTCCTGGCTGGCCCTACCCCACTACCAAATGCCTTAACTAGTACAGAACCTGACGGGAAAATTTTACTTGTTATTGCAGAATAAAAGCATATTACTAACCTATAGGCAACTGACATGCAAAAGGGCAACTGTATCCATAAAATACATTTCCTTTTAGGACTGCTATCAGGACAATGCAACTACCAAATTATCCCCAGCTGCCTAAAACCCCTTAATGTTATGAAAAAAAAATAAAAAAAAGAAATTCATGATTGTGGTCAAATCTACACAGGTATGCAAAATGAAACAAGAGGCCTTTTGCCCATCTCAAGTATGTGCAGCAGTGCCAGAAACATTGCAATTCTTTAGGTTAAGAACCACAAGATTTACAGGAGTTTACGATTGCTGCCATATACATGTACCTTCTACCCCCTTGGAAAAACTGGCAGCACTGGCCTGCACAGGGGATACTATCTCACAGACAAATGAAAGAGCATATACCTTGCCCAGGAGGGTACATGAATTAGTAAATGACTAACTGAAGCATTGTGAATTTAATCTTGTACATACGCAATAAACGTAAACCAGTTCTGTAAAATTTTTCTCCTTGAAAGATTTGGAAAAATCCACCAGTCGTGTAATAATGCTAATGCCTCCCATATGGTCTTCAGCAGTGTTGCTAGAGACATGCTGCATACTAATACCGGGGTTAATGCTAACAGCAGCCATACCACACTGCTTAGCAATACACTTACTGAATTACAAGTACAGTGGTACCTGGCAAAAATACAAGAGTCTGTATTAAAAGAGACCTCATTCACTGTCTCACAAAAATTAACATGTACAAGCCCATTTGAAACCCAGAGAAAAATTATATCATCAATGGTACTGAACATTTTTACTGACACCCATCTAACCTACAAATCGAGGTGTATTTGGCTTAATCAATAATAACGTCTTATGGCCCAGAAGCAAATGAAGATTCCTCCAAGAGACTACATCAATAAATTCTTGCTAAAGCAGTAAACCCCTTGTAAAACTAACTCAAGTGGTCTCCAATCCAAGTAAAAGATTTTTGTATTTCAAGATACTTTAAGTCATTAATTTCAGAATCTGTATCTCTAACAGTGTATCTCTAACAGTGTACTAGAGGGGAGCAGGAAAAAAAAAAAAAGATGCAGGTTGACAGTCTCAAAACCAAAACTTTATGAAGTTTTTTGCATGGAATCACTTATGTTTCTATAAAACCACGATAGCTGCCTCAAAGAGAGCTTAACGCTTTGTCAAGCAGAGCGCATTTCCATTTTCTTTTTAAAAGATATTAAAAAACCTCTTGGTATGTGATGCTGCCAACAGGAGATGATATTTCATGCAATGCCTTTTGAGAATTGCTATCTCTTTAAGTGAGTAAGGTTTCAAATGTTTCTCTGCTTAAAACATTTGTGTCTCAAAGACCAAGTTCTGCCCCTTTAGAAATACACACACACACATATCAACTTCCCTCTAAAACTTTCCTCTCTATGGACTGTTTGTTACACCTTGCACTTGATCTACTGGCACACCAGGAGGCAAATTAATAGCTCTGGGTCTTCCCTCCCAGCAGAAGATGACCCCGTTGCAAATTTAGAGAGTCAGTCACACATGCCATTCAGAAAAACAACTACTTATTACTTGGACTGAGCTACACAGAAATGTAGTGCTAGAGGGTACTTTTACACTCTTGAAGTATAAAAGAAAAAAAAATGCATTTTTAAAATTTTTTCATCTTCTCTTCCACTCATCTACAAAGTGTAACCTAGAATGCAACCCTCTGGGCCTTACCATTCTGTGCAGGTGGACAGGACAAGGAATAGTTTTGTTCATTATGTATATGTTGGCAAGTTAACCAAGTTATTGCTAAGAAATTCTGTAATTCTTCCTTTATGATCTATAAGATCAAGAGAAGTAAGCAACTGATTGAAATGGAAGGGAAGCTGGGTTAAATATTCTTCAAAATAAGTAACAACACCCTAGTGATTGTGATCTCTTATAATACCATCGTGACCTCCGAAGTTTTGTGTTTTTAAGGTAAACCATGGAGACAATTTCTTAGGGAGTTTCTGAAGAAACAAAAGAAGAAGGAGGCTACCAATGAAGACATATTTATATATTTTTATATATATACATATACATATGGAAATAAACAAGACATAACTTCAAAAAGGGGAATAGGTACTTCGACACTGGCGATAGGAAGCACAAGGAAGAATATCAAAACCTACACTGAGTCTTAAAATGACAAATTTGAGAACCTGACATTGTACTAAAAATTACCACATCCATGATGCAGGAATACAGGAACCAAATGCAAAGACCTCATTTTGTCTACCAAAAGACTTAAGAGAATCATAAAGGTTTTCTCCTACCTTTATTGATTTGCAATATAAAAGAAATGTAAGGATTCACTAGGCTTATCTAAAGCCAAAGTCACTTCATGGAAAAAAGAACATCTTGTCCTAACAGCATTACATTTTCAATTAACTTCATAATTAAAACTTGTCTGCTTAGTATTTTACTTTCACTTGCCCCCAGTAACCCAATTTTGACAATTACAGGATAAAATATTAAGGTTTGAGACTTACATATAGTCTCCAACAGAAAAAATCTATATGAAATTTCAAATATTTCACTATTTAAAAAATAAATCTCCATTTTAGAACATTAATTCTGTCACAATCTTATCTGCAAATAACATTAAGCACTTAAGATTCCAAAAATCCAAACAAAAGTTCTGTAAATAAATAAAAGAAGGCAAAAGCACAGTAACAGACACAAAAGTATTGTCAGTGTTCCAGGTAATTGATATTCTTGTTATACAAATTCACCCAGTATCCTAAAACTCAGTATAAGGCCTATTACCTAACCCATGGGTTCCCATTACAGGAAGGTATTTAATTCTTGCTGGTTTCAGCAAGAATTTCAGCAAGATTTCAGGGATGCTCAGAAGGTCTCCAGTGAAACTGAAGAATGACACTTCTTCTGACAATTGTGTCAGGAAATGTTCCTGCTAATTATCATTTTTATGCCTACAGCATAAAGTCTGGCAGCATTAAAGTTAAACCAGTCCCAGTACTCACCGTAGCGAGTTAGGAATGCACATTATTTTTGTTATCATACTTCTACAAGTAATACCCTATTTCCATCATCACAATTTTGCTCTCCTGACTGGGCACCAGGTTCTCACCAGCCTTACTTTAAGAAGTTTTCTGCAATTCCCTACCCAATCAGTAAAAGACGCTCTGCAGTCTGCAGGGTGCCTGCAGGACCACGACAGAGAAGCCCACGCACCAGGTACACTGAGCACAGTGCAGGCTCTTGTCCAAAGACTGGTGGCTTAGCAGGGCTGGTAACATCTTCACGGGAATTACTTGACTAGCTTGGCGTACCTCCATGTCAGAGAGGCTACCTAGTTTTAGCATACAGCTAATTTAGGGTACAAAAGTTTGTGTACGTTGGTCAAGCAGACACCCCCAAGGAATCAGCACCCTTAATACTGGGGTTTTTTTCACAGATCAGAGCATGCCATCTTTACAAGTGTCATGGAGGAAAGCCATCTGTTCCTAAGCAAACCTGAGATGGTGTTTTCATTTGAATGGATGAAGATAATGACTCCTTTCTTAACAACTTTGTCCCACTTTTCACTGAATTTCACTGAATTTTTAGAGTTGGAAGGGACCATAGAGATCATCTAGTCCAACTCTCCTGCCAAAGCAGGACCACCCAGAGCATGTCAGATCATGCTACTCAGGACGGCATCCAGGCGGGTCTTGAAAATCTCCAAAGAAGGGGACTCCACGACCTCCCTGGGCAGCCTGTTCCAGGGCTCCGTCACCCTCACTGTGAAAAAGTGAGGGTTTCAAATAAAGTGAGGGTTTCAAATAAAGATTGTTGTAGTTGCAAACTTAAATGCTCAGCTAGGTTTAGGTAATATTTTCAAATAAATTGATTACTTACTGAAAAATCTGGTTTTGATCAACACAAAACTATCCACACTGTTGAACTGAAGCTTCCCCACTTTCCATAAAATAGCAATATGTACATTAACCAAAATACAAAGCAGGGCAGCATCAATGGGACAAATTCAGGAAACTGGTTTCAAAACATTATTTCAGTGGCTAAAAGATAACTTAATATTTGGTAGAATAGGTTCAAATTCCTTCAGGTAGAAGAGTTTATTAAAGACCTCTCCATCATGTTAGGAGTTTAAAGCACTGTAGCGATACCCTTCTCTTTCACATATAATGCGTTAATTGTGATTCATCAGGTGAAAGACAGATAATAGAATGAAAACAAGTATATTACCATTTGAGAAATTAATTAAGAATTACTTAATGAATTTATATGTTTGTATTAATATAAATTTATCTTTGCTCATTCCGACCTAAAAAACCAAAAATGCTTTCTTCACATATGCTGGTACAGTTTATTAGTAAGAGCCAGCATAGCTAGCAATTTCAGTAAAAGCCTGATTGATCCATTCAAATTGATTAATGTAGCCTCTGGGACTATTTTTAGAAATTACAGTTATATAGAGAGAAATACAAGCATTCTATAATGAAAGCGTATATACCTGAACTTAAAAGTGCAGCAATGCTTTACAAAGGTAGGCCTTACGAGCTGGCAGACACTACACCGGGGTACTTTGTTAATTTAAAATATAGGTATATACTCAGAAGTGTAAACATCCTAGAAGTAAACTTGGAAGTTATCTTTGTAACTCTTACGTCCTTTTTAAAAGATAGCATATACAAGTCCTAAAGAAGCTCTGCAGCATACTTACACAATTACTAAGCCCCCATAATGAAGAATAAAACAAGTCCTCATTATTTACTACTACTTGCTGGAAAAACTTAATTTTCAATGGGTATTACTCATATTCTCTGAAAAATTGCTCCTCTTGCAGATAAAGGCCACAAAGATTGCACTGATTTAAGCCTTTGTCTGGAACACAGAACTGTTCATAACTACACTGGGAACATCCTACAAGAATGGGGAAGCCAATCCATGTATACAGTAAATAGACAGTAAAACACACTAAAGGACAACACTGAAAGAAAATAACAACTGTGCTTTGCAGTGTCAGAATAACACCAACAAATCATCATGTTATTCAGCCATATTAGTAAAAATATAATACTGCCAACACAGTTTATACATACATATTGAGGGGCTTCAACCGACAACCACACCACCTATGGATTACCCTTTTTAAGTCATTGCCTAAATTATACCAGTAAAAGTTCAATGTGTAGCACCGCTGTAAAGATGTATATTATTTCACATGTGAGCAGCCCTACTGAAGGAACTACTTGTATGGAAAAAATTGAGCATAAACGAAGGCCTTTGAGAAAAATCACAATCTTAGACTATAACTGGTTTTAATTTTAATTTTGTTCCATTTATTTTTATTAGAGACTTTCATATTAGTTTTTAAACTTCTTGGACTCATTCCAGTTGTCACTGTGTAGTAACAATGACCACATGTAACAATTGCATTTGAAATATGAATGTAAAAATACATGCAAGAGATTAGTTAGCTCTTCTTTCCTCTCAAAAATAATTGTTCCTTCTACAAAACAAACCCATTAAAAACCACCCAAACAAAAAAAAGAAGACACTTTTACACCTTTTGCACAAAATTCCAGAAAAGACCCATGATTTTAATCACTGTTCTAAAATTTTCTGCAGTGAGCACAAAGATTCCACAAATAGGTCACATACAAAGAAGTACAGAATTTGTCCTGGAAAGCAGAAACTATAATAAAAAGATCCTAATCCAAATTAGTGCTGCTGCACCTGCTGCAATTTAAACAAAATAGAAAAGAATAAATAGTGTCCTTACACAAGGGGGAAACTGATCTCCTAATAAAGTACTGTTGGCTACCCATAACTGCAGAGGACAAACAGGAATAGATTTATCAGGATTGCAAGATTACAGTGCAAGCTTTGCTGAATTTACCACAGTAACGGTGGAATAGAAGCAAACAATGGGCATATAGGCAGGCTTTGAAACTACCTATTAAAACTGTCAGTTCTCATCTTAACTAAGGATAATAAATCAAAATGGCTACAAAGCAGATTCTCACATTGCCTGAATCTGCAAGAATCTGTTTTCCAGCAGAAATACTATTACAGTAGTTGAGGTTCTGGCTTGAAATTCTTATAAAAAACATTACATATAGTTAACAAAATATTTTCCACATTGTTTTGTTCTCCATAATCTTATGAATTCTTTTCAGTCATAAAAGTATAAAATGTTCAATAGGATCCATCTGTTCTACTGGAATACTTTGCATTAGCAATTATGAAGTGAAAATAACAGCAGAAGCAAGTCATTTGCAGATCTTACTTTTCCAAATTCTTAATCTATAGATTAAGAGTCTGATACATTTAAGACAAGCCATCTATTAATTTTCCTCCTCTTAGGATTATCTGCCAATTATATTCTTTAAAACTAGCCTATATGTATGTATGTATATATATATATATATGGTAAGAACAAGAAAGCTACAGAAATAAAATAAAATAAACACAATACTTATAATGACCATACCTAGTAATAAGAACCGCATTATCATGGTGGGCAATCCCATTTTCTGGAATGGTGTTTCCATCACTTTGGTGGGAGAGAATGGATTTCTGCCACTTACAGAAGCTATCGAGGGACTTGTCTGCATGGTGGTTTATCTCCAAGTTTGGCTGCAATACAACATGCATACCAGAAATGTTCCAAACAAATTACTAAGGTCAGTCGTTAAGCCTTTTGAAGACTAAAATGGGACTATAATTAGAAGCAGTGGTTTCTAGGAATAAACTCTTCTTGCCAAATTTTATCTCTGTAAAATCTGACCCCAAGTTCAGCTGTGTATTACTGAACAGGCATTCTTTCTGCTCCAACTTTATTAATGATTATGTCAATACAAAAAAAATCAGAATATCAAAATATTGTTCTAAAAATGAAACTGACATCCCCGAAGGTGTACTAATATTCACCTGAAGTAAAGAACAGGTATCTTTGAGATGATACATGAGGAATATTCCTTTGAACAGTTTCATCTTGATTAAAGTAGTGAGAGATTACAAGATAGGTTTTGTACCCAGATGCAGCCATTTCAAGCAATAATTAAATGAAATCTATATTACACAATAATGTAATTGTATTGCAGGGATATAAAGCTTAGCTCCAACAGCTCTTACCTGATCTTCAGTGAGGACAATTAAACGTGTCACTATAATATTCACAACGTTTCCTAGACTGGAATCACGATAAAGTTTGGCAACCTGACCTCCAGAAAATAAGAAAAGGCACAAAGTCAGACAAGAAACACTACTTGTTTCCTAAATGGCTAAAATTTAAGCTATTTTCTTGCTCAGTGTAATTCCATAATGTTAATTATCATTATCACGTGAATAACAGTTATTTTTGCAACAAAAAAATAACCATTCAGTAAAACAAACTCCTTGGGTCACATTTTTAGATGAAAACTGTTTATACCATGTTTCACGATTGATCCAGCACAAGAAGTATTTAGGCTGTTGACTTAAAGAGAATAGAATTGTATAATCTAAACGTAATCATATGAACCTAAAATTAAAGACAGTTTAAAAGTGACCACAGCGTACTTCTTGACCGAAACACTACTGCATTTTTCCCACAATGCTAACATTTGCCATCTTTCAACTATTAACTCCTGCAAGCTGATACATATTTTGAAGCATTATTCATGCCAATAAATAAATACTTTACAGTCACTTTACAGTCATCTCAGTACATACATATTGATATGAACACAGAGAGGGATGAAACTTACAATATTCATTACACTCAAAATGTAGTGCTCAATGTCTTTGCGACCATGGTATCCCACCATCATTTTGTCTGCTACTACCAGTGTTTCCACAAACCGTTCAAGGCTTACTGATCTCTTCTGTCGACTATGACTGCTTAACGTGTCATTGACTGGAAGTGAAGTTGGAAAAGCAGATGCATCACTCATCCACCAAGGTTTACCGCTTCTTGTGAGGTCTTCTAGGAACCAAAAATAATTAAACACTTCAGAGGGGTCACTAGTAAAATTCATACAGATGTGGCTGGTTTTATGTTAAGATTACCATCTTCAAATTTCTTAAAAAAAAAACCAACAAACCTTTCTTGAGGCAAAGAAAAATTAAATTTATTATCTAATTTTATTTTATTTTATTTTGAAATACCTTATATAATGGAAAACCAACTTTGAGTTATAATATTTTCAACTTTCATAGTATGGTTTGGGTTGGAAGGGACCTTAAAGATCATCAAGTTTCAACCCACGTGCCATGGGCAAGGAGACCTCCCCCTGACCAGGTTGCTCAGGCAACTATGCTTACACACCTTAAGAGTTTTTGCACCAAAAAAATGAATTTTCTCTTCAGAAAGCTATCATATTGTTTTATCTACCTCGCGAATTAACAATAATGGAAAGTGTAAAATGGCCTGACATGGGATAATTGCTATAGTTATTTTTAAGACTAATTTTAATTTAAATATGTGGTTCTTGTATTTCTTTCAAGTAAATATATAGAAACAGTATTTCTTGTATGCAAGAGACCAATGATTAAAAATCCAAACAGCTATAATTATCATCAAAACAAACACTACAGACTTACTTTGAATTTGAATTCCTGTTCTCAGGACAAAACTGAACCCATCCTTCCCTGCAAAACTGGGGTTTTTGTGTTATTAAATATCCCTTCTCTACAAAGGCCCACACAGATCTCAACCTTAAATTTATCAAAGTATATTATTAGGATGGTTTTATCTAAATAGTATTTCAAAATATCTAAGGAATTCTTGCCAATTGCACAGGAACATAAGAACATTAACAGTTACTTACATTTGTAATTGTCTGAACAGAACTGCTCAAGTAAGCAATTTCTGAGATACATCCTTAACTGTACTAAAATGGGTTCCGATAGGGATCAGTTCAGATAGGACCAGCACCTTCCGTGGAAAAGCAATGCTTTATGTAATTCAACTAAGTAGGCTATGTTCAAAGAGGAATAACTTCACCACAAAGAATGTATATTCAACTCAAAACCACGAATACAAAGCTTCAGCATTCCCAGTGTTGCAGCATTTCATAATTTTGGAGGCCACGACGTTGGCTTTAAAATGTGAATATGTTAGAAAAGTCAAAAAATGAAACTAAACCTCGTAGTTGAAAAAATGCCAGTAACAAAATTGTCCTCATTCTGCAATGGGTATAATCCATTCTAAAAGCATATCAAGTATTAAAGCCTGTTGAGGATTCTATAATGAATAGCATGCTTTTTCCCATTTTTCACCTCTACTGTAGGAAATTCAAAGTCGCTATAATTGTTCAAAGATTTTCATCTCACTTAAGCAGTGATTTAGGAATGTCTGGAATTTTCTCTGAGAGTTTCTGTACTAAAATTTTAAAATAGCAAATGGTGATTTCTGAGGTTTCTGATGCTCTTAGAATGCTAGGAGGATTTTAGAAATGCAACACTGTTTCCACATTCATTCATAATTTTTTGCTCAAAGATTCCAATCTATTTTAAACATTTGAAAACTGATGAGCTTTTAGAAAACTTTCAGAGAAAAAAGGAAAATATTGTTTTGGACTCATCTTGACAGTGTTTTTCAAACAAAGGTCTCAAAAGACTTCACAAAAGCAAACATTTCTCCTTTCCTTATCAGATGAGAAGCTTAGGCTTCTGCTGGTCTCAGAGTTATGGGAAAGCTGGAAAAAATCCTGAGTACTTAGGCTGACACTTCAGGATCTATCAATGCTTATGCTATTTTACTTTAAAAAGGATAAATAATGCTGCCTGAATTTTCTTTGAAAAGCTAAAACATGTCAATAGAAGTCTGTCAATACATTTAACAAAAATAGGTCTGTGGGAAGTTATGGGGTTTTTTCCATCATATTCCCAGATTAAAAAAAAAAAAGGCAAAAATGGAAAGAAAAAAATTGCAGAAAAACACTGTAATTAATTCCAAAATAATGACTAAAAAAGCAGAGAATTAGGTTTTAAATTGCAACTGAAAAGAAATCCAAATGTGTGTAGACATGGAGTTCACACATATGGTTCCTAAGTCAGTCCTATAAAGATGTTAGGTGGGGGTGAACGTGGAGGGAAAGGAGAGAACACAAACAGAAATAGACCTCAAAATGCAACGGAAAGCTACTTATGTAAGATGCAACTATGACAATATTTTGAACTGAAACATTTTGTGCTGGGTTTTTTCCTTACTATTTTAACATTGAATGTTTATACTAGTGTTTTTTCATTTTATAATACACTGACTGTAAAGTATGGCACAAGTAAAACCACTACGTAACGCAGCATATAGTAGAGCCACCCCTAACTAAACTGCCGCTCTGCAGCTTTCACGTCAACTTTTGGTGTTTCTCAATCCTATCCAAACACAGCATTCTGCAAGATAACCTGTTGGCCTCAAACCCCATTGAGGTAATTGGAATTTGACAATGCTCAACTTCTTACCAAGGCCCTAAAGATTTCAGCTGTATGCAATGAAACATAGTTAACTTGGTGACGATACATGCATGAAATAGTAATTTAACACTGGTTAAATATTCTTACATCTAACTGTTTAAAATCTAATTTAGGTTATGAAAATCTATCCCATGTTCTTATCTGAACCCCTTTACCTCTCCAATTCTTCTATTACCAATCATAATCCTAATATCTACTACGTAGTCCATCACATGTTCATCCCAACCAATTCTGATCATCCTTTCACTAAATTCCCCATCCCACTTTCTATCAATTGTAGTAATTTTTCTCAGAAAGGTCAGAATTAACACCCCCTTGTCCCTATCAACTCTTCAAAATCCTGACCTCTTCCCTGATACAGAACAGGTACACGATAAATTTAGGTCTAGATTACAGTAGGGGAAAGTTGCCAGACCATGCACAGTGACAGAGCTACACAAGCAGGTTCCTACCAGCAAATCATACTGGGAAAACTGTTCTGAAAGTAAAGCTAAAATCCATCTCTGGACAAAATAAATTATATACTGGCAAAAGGCAGCTACAAGCCTGTTACAACATCATTTTAAAACAGAAAATTGGGCTGCTCAAAGCTTCCAAAACCAGTCAAAGACCCCAAAGATTTACTTTACTAGCAAAGTAAGTTATTACTGTAAACCTAGCTTTAGTTCTAGGGTCTGAAACCTGAGAAACTGAAAACTAGTATTTGATTCTACTTTTTAGATATTCTGGGGTTGCTTTGGATGCCATGTCACTTTGGAATAAAGCTGCAACAGCGCACAGAAAGCAAGTTTAAAAGGTTTTGATAGCCATGAGAAGAACATTAAAATAGCGAGTCATCTGGAAATGTAAGACCTTGCAGTTTGGGGGTAGAGCAATTTTTTTTCCAGAATTTTTCATGGAGTGGAAGTAATACACAGAACAACAGGAAAAGGAGAAACTGAGATGAATGAGCATGATATTAGTCTCAGGACTGGAAAAAGCAGTGCTTTAGTATTTCAGTAATTAAGTCCCCCAGGATGTACAGATATGAAAGCTCAGGAAACGCACATGAGCTTCCAAGAACAAAGGCAGCATCAAATATGCAAAGGAATAAATGCTAAAGATTACTGCATGTTTCACAAAAAATGCACGCAACTATACTCCCTGCGACAGATATTACCAGAACACCTGAATGCAACCTGACCAAACTAGCTGCCACTGCTTCATCCTCACCTGGAGGAGAATGACTTCCTAAGCAATAAACTAGAAGATAATATCTGACAGAGGCCAACTTCCTTTCTTTTTTCTAGGGATATAATAATGGCAAGAACTGCATCATCCTACATTTCACAATCCTTCCACTTATTTCAAGAGGCTTAAGTGACAGCTTTCCCCACAAAATGAACACACATCAGTACTCTTATTTTACAATCAGTTTGCAAGAAGTACCAGTTAGGAGAGTTGCTTTGCAATATTAGAAGGATGTAACACTTCCAAACTAAAACAGAAGTTATATACATGAAGTCTGATGTTCCCTAAAGACAGTTAACTGAAACACTCAGGAAAAACTGTCTCCCAAGCATGGGCCTTTGTAGACAATCTGTACTGTAAGTTTAGTCAGCTGGTGCCAGTAAAAGTTACAAGCTCCAAAAGAAGCTGAAATAAGTTACATCAATGAATGGTGTTATTTTATTTTAAGATTAGTATTTGTCAGCTTGCTCTGTGCACTGAATCTCATGGAATAAAACTGTTCAGGACTGAACTTTTAGGAACAAGCCATTTCTGAGATATAAAAAAATGACAAGGTTTGGACATTTTTCTACTATGTAAAAACCCCATTATTTTAGTGCTTTAAAATAACTTGTCAGATTTACTCCATGCTGTCCTCAGAAGTTAGTTTGTTTTTGGCTCCAGATTAAGCAAGTGAAAATCATGTCAAAGAGTACTTGAAAAGCGTATTTATGGAAGTTAAAACTGCTTTACAAGGAAAATATCTCTCAATCAAAACTATAAAATCCTTCCTATAAGGAATGTGTAAATCACATATTTGACTATTATGGAATAATGTTAACCTACTGAACCAAAAGCCACTATCAAAACACAATAAACCTCCATAAACAAGAAAGATGTGGACTCTAGTTCCAAATGTATTAGTAACCATAATACTAACACATTTATTGCATGTCAGGTCTCCTCAAATGAGATGGAACACTTACTAAGCATTGAGCTGTAGTACTTAGTCACTCATACTTTCCAGTTGGGGAACAAAGTCCATTTATAGCACATTTTGAGGAAGCCTGTGTTCACTACTACCACTTTATACAACACAGGCATATAACAAGACTTACTCCCAGTGTCTCAGTTTTAAAGACACTATATCTGAATCTGAAAAAAAAGCAAAGCTACTTTTCAACCGGGCACATTGCATCACCCAAAAGGCAATGATTCCTAAAAGCAATGATTCCCACTGCTACATTCTCCACTATGTCTTATATGTGAACCAAGCAAGAGTTTAAAATACATTTCAAGTTACAACTTTTTTAAAAGGATTGACACTCATACTCATTTACCTGAGACTCCACAGTGACTGTGGTCATAAAGATGTTGCTGGTGCATGGTAGATTTTTTGTATATAACATGAGGGTGACCATTCTCATAATTATAGTTACTAGAATCTTCTGTTATATTCTTTAAAGGCTCAATAAAATACTCTTCATCTTCTGTAGCAATGACTCCATGCTTAAAGAAGAAAATAAGAAAATTAAAACTTGCAAAAGACAACATAAAACTCCTATTAAAAAGCTTAATGTTAACAAATATTTTACTGTCATCTATCTCTTTGAAGAAATCCACAACTATAAACCAAGACAGAAAGCAATGCATGAGCCAGCTCTCCTCTACTGATTTTAGTGGGAACCTATAAGCAACACAATGGGAAAAGAACAAAAATATCATTGCTCTATTTCTGGATTTTTTCCCATCGTTTTTGGTGGATGTGGTAAGAAAGCAAGAGATATTCTTGGTTTATGACAAATAATCTCCTCACAGAGATTTTCCAAAACTATATGATTCATATCCATTAAAAGTGATGCCAAGCCAAAATGGCTTTGCTCAACTTTTTTGGCTTGGTCTTCACTGCCAACAACTCTCCTCACACCTCCCAAGTTGAAGGACCTCAAGATGGGGACCTGGGGGACAAAGTCCCTCTCACTGTAAGTGAAGACGAGGTTTGAGACCACCTGAGGAACCTGAACATGCACAAGTCCATGGGAACTGACAAGATGAATCCCAGAGTCCTGAGGGAATTGGCTGATGTAGCTACCAAGACACTCTCCAAGACACTTCAAAAGTCATGGCAGTCAGGGGAAGTCCCTGGTGACTGAAAAAAGGGAAACATTCCACTCATTTTTAAAAAGGCTTGAAAGGAGGACCCCGGGAACTACCAACCTATCAGCTTCACCTCTGTGCCTGGGAAGATCATGGGACAGATCCTCCTAGAAGCTATGCTGAAGCACATGGAGGACAGGCAGGTGATTCAAGTCAGCCAGCATCGCCTTACTAAGGTCAAGTCCCGCCTGACCAACCTAGTGGCTTTCTACAAAGGAGTGACTACATCAGTGGAACAAGGGAAGAGCTATAGATACCATCTATCTGGATCTCTGCAAGGCCTTTGACATGATTCCCCACAGCATCCTTCTCTCTAACTTGGAGAGATACGGATTTGATGGGTGGACTGTTCGGTGCATAAGGAACTGGCTGGATGGTCGCATCCAGAGGGTTAATGGCTCAATGTCCAGATGGGGAGAGGTAACAAGTGGTGTCCCTCAGGGATCCATATTGGGACCAGTGCTGTTCAATATCTTCATCGATGATATAGGCAGTGGGATCAAGTGCACACTTAGCAAGTTTGCAGATGACACCAAGACACCAAGCTGAGTGGTGTGGTCAACATGCCAGAGGGATGAGATGTCATCCAGAAGGACCTGGACAGGCTAGAAAGGTGTGCCCGTGCAACTCATGAAGTTCAAACAGGCCAAGTGCCAGGTCCTGTACGTGGGTCAGGACGGTTCTTGCTACCAATACAGTCTGGGGGAGGATGTGATAGAGAGCAGCTGGGGGTACTGGTAGATGAAAAGCTGGAAATGAACTTACAATGTGCACTTGCAGCCCAGAAGGCAAATTGCATCCTGGGCTTCATCAAAAGAAGCATGGCCAGAGGATTGAGGGAGGTGATTCTGCCCCTCTACTCTGCTCTCATGAGACCCCACCTGGAGTACTGTGTCCAGCTCTGGAGCCCTCAGCACATGAAGAACATGGACCTGTTGGAGTGGGTCCAGAGGAGGTCCACGAGGATGAACAGACGGCTGGAGTACCTCTCTTATGAAGGCAGCCTGAGAGAGTTGGGGTTGTTCGACCTGGAGAAGGAAGGCTTTGGGGAGACCTTACAGCAGCCTTCCAGTACCTGAAGGCGGCCTACAAGAAAGCTGGGGAGAGACTGTTTGCAAGGGCATGTAGCAATAGGATGAGGGGTAATGGTTTTAAACTAAAGCAGGGTAAGTTTAGATTAGACATTAGGAAGAAGTTATTTATAATGAGAGTAGTGAGACACTGGAACAAGTTGCCCAGAGAGGTGGTGGAGGCCCCATCCCTGGAGACATTCAAGGTCAGGCTCGATGTGGCTCTGAGCAATCTGATCTAGTTAAAGATGTCCCTGCTTACCACAGGGGAGTTGGACTAGATGGCCTTTAAAGGTCCCTTCCAACCCAACACATTCTACCATACTGGTAGATGCTTAAAGCCACACATTGCATCAAAGGAAAACAGCATGAAGGATTAATTTTAGAACATATATTCAGAGAAACCATTCAGCATTTTACATTCAGCTACTTAATTCCAAAACTGAGCTAGTTATCAAAATATATTATTAATATTAGCTTGGGATAGACTATCTACACAGCATTTATTCCTTAAAAGGTCTCACCACAAATCTGGCAAATCCGAGCTGTTGCAGACTGTGCACTAGGACCTCATTCTCTACAAGAAATGAACTTTTTTTTCCCCTCATACTGCAGTGCAGAATGGTAGATATTTTATTCCCATAACTTTCACATTTGTGAACTCAGCTTCTCCAAACAGGAAGTGGTTTATGGAAGAAAAGGGAGATTTCAGGCCAACTATGCAATTTCCTGAACGTTCAGCAATTAAAACTGAACTTTACCAGAAAATCCAGTTTTGGAATCCTTTCGGATATAGAAATATTGGGGAACAAGCCCTGACAGATTGCCACAACAATATTTGCTAAATAAAAATTTCTGGTATCCATATCTAGAAAATTCTGAATGTATGAACTTTCCAAACCAGGAGAAAGAGCTACTCATCAGGTAGAAGGCTGGAAGCAGGAACTTCTGCATTCATATCCTGATTTGATGAATCACGAATTTCTGCACCTTTGATCTGTAAAGCAAGTACTATGCATAAGCCTTTTTAAAGGGGTTATTTTTTAACTCCAATGAGACCTCTATGATCAGCCATAAGACCACTTACTCTACATCTGCTCTAAATATCCTAGAGCTGTTTCTAAGATCAGGGCTTGTGTACTCTTGGTCAAAGCTCTCATCCTGCTCCTGTTTTGTACATCAAATGCCTGCTGTCCACTCCCAGAATAACTGGATTTCAGTAACAACATAAAACTTACAAAATAAAAAGCCTGTATAACACATCAGAAAGAACAGTTCTCCAAATATAACCCTATTATAAATTTTGAAAATATATGTATGATCAGCTTTCAATTACACATTCCTTGCACAGTGACTATAACAGTAAGTGTCCCTCTTCACTGCTATTTTTCATTATGAACTCAATTATTTACTCAAGAAGGCAACATCGGGGTCTATATTCACCTGGAAGATGCTGGTATCAAATTCCTCTCACAATGACTCCTTGTTACTTGGAGTCTAAGATTTTACTAGAAAATAAATCATTTACTGCTACACTGCTGCTTAAATAGTCTGGAAAATACAAACAAAATCGTAACTGGGTTTGCCAGATGTGCAGAAAGAACCTTGACAGTCTGGACTGCATCCAGTCTGGATGTCAGACATCTGGGTTCATGCGAATCCTGAGTCATTATAAGCTCTGGTATCATGTTCCCAGAAGAAAAGTCCTGCAGAGTGGTTCTGGCCAACACCATCAGGCTGCCTGCTTCACGCCAGCCCGAGGAGACAGAGGTACCATCCAGCCTGTGGCTCTGTATCTGTAACAGAGTGGGTCTTAACCTAAATCTGATTACTCCAGGGTATATATCCTTCATATCTGTACTCAAGTCCAGCCAGGTTAACAAGTCTAAACATGAACAAGACATTTATACCAGATACTGAAACTGATAGTTTTAAGCAGTGAGATGACCTCAGTGGGGAGTGAGTCAATCCAGATGCCACAAACAACACTTAATTCCAGCATTAATTCTCTATACAAATTGCAGATTTGGAGTAGCAAATATGCAAAAACTTTTATGAATGTCTGCAAACACTGATTACAGTTCCTTCAGGTACCAGCAATGAAAAAGATTAGCAGAGTATCACCAATTTTTCCTATGCCTAGTCAACATCTGCCCTTATCTGTCTAAACGCTATGGTAGTTTAAGAAAAGAGAGATCTTAATAACATTTAGTTGAGGAACTGCAAATAAATTTTAACTTACACTTACCACCAGGTAGTCAGAACATGTATGTGGCTAGTTGCTGCAGCTAGCCAGTGATTTGGTAAACACTGGAAACTTACTTGCCCTGCATACACCCTTCACATAAGCCTGGCATACATATATCATGCATAAAATTACTTAACAGTAATTTTGCTGGCAAATAAAACTGTTTTTCCAACATTAAACTGATGCAAGTAGACTCATTGAATAGCAGTGACTGATTTTTAAGAAGCACTCCAAATCCCATACGGAAAATGTACCTATGTCAGTGACAACAAGCATTTAATTGAGCTTAGAAAACTCATATGGCTAGACATACTTCCATTGTACATTCATTCAGCAATCCCTAATTAATAGTGGGAATTCTGCTATTATATCCAAACCAGTACTCTAAACCCCATTTTGGCTTATAACCTACTATCTGAGCAAAACACAATTTCAGTTGAAAAAGGAGATTGAAATAATGCCCTTTTAAAGCATTAAAATGAATTTATTTATTTTTTTAGTTTTCCAAACTGTATTTGAACAGTTTGTAAATCAAATTTCCTCTCCAAAGTGTAAGAAACATCATTAAGACATAAGAATGACAAGCAAAAAGTTTTGACAAAATTCCATGAATTTAAGAAACAAGCTGAATGCCCCAAGTAGGTTACTACAAGCAACACTCCCAAGATTATTATCTAAAACAGATTGTTTGAGGTCCTGTGTTATCTAATCCCACTACAGACTGCCAACTCCTGCTACATATATAAGGTCTGGATCGAGCAGTTTGACATGCTCAGACAAATCTGTGAATCCTCACGGACTTCCCCTGAATTTGTGAAAAGGAATCTTTTCTGTCAGGCTGTCCAGCTGGGGCCTTAACCTCCTTCAGATGGGGGGGTGTCCATCAGTCGCAGAAGCAAAATGAATTATGGAGGACAAGTGAGCACATGCCTTTTCCACACAGTACTACTGTATTTGAGCCTTTCTGGACTTTGTGCTTTATCTGTTTTTAATGTAAAGGAGTAGTAATGGAAACTTCTGAAAATGTGTCAGTGTTGTTCAGTATGTCTACAGCTGGCTACGCACTTCAGTGTGAGGAGAAAGACTGCATTAAGCTTACTGTGTTCTTAAAGGTGAAAAAAATTAGTGTTCTGGCTTGACACAATACATCATGGAATCTAACAAGGCACCTTGAAACTAGCACAGGGACTGCATGTATATTATTTTCTGAATACTAAATCTATACTGCAAATACATATCAGTACCAAAGAGAACTATAAAGACTCTGAACTACAACACTGTAATTTCTGATCTTTAGAAGTTATTTTATAAATAAGACATTATTATACATATGATTCAAAAATACCATACTGTATGCAATTTAGAATCTCTAAAAGTGGACGTATTCTTTATGGTAGTATCAGCTTTCAAATGAGCTAATTTAAGAAGAATACGAATAATTGAAACATATATGAATTTAGGAATATATAAAACAAACACAAAGTCTGCCAGCAAAATAATTCCTCCTTTAACCAAGGAAGATCATGCTTTTAGCCCCAGCCTACTTCTTGTGCATTCTTTATCATTTCTGTTCAGATGGAGACATCGGTGCCACACAGTACAAATGTTATTCAGTACATGGAACTTCACATGCTATAGAAATACTTGGGCTTTTACATTTAACATTTCATTGGAACCATAGTAGCCTCAAAATATGATTTAACCTCTCATTCATTTTCCTAATAATAACAACTTTCTACACATTTTAACATCTATTGGGCTTTTCCGTTCAAAATGAGAAAATCCACTACTGCGGGAAACTAGTTTGAGCACTCAAAGAGCTTTGATGCCTGGCAGAGGACAGAGGTCAGCCAGAATGCAAAAAGTTTGGGTTCTACTCGATTCCACTACTGTGAGCTCCAAAACATCTCTTTAAGACTTGCTCCCCTCAGAATCAGAGAAACTTCCTTCCCTCGAGGTGAAGTTCTTCTCTCTTCAGCCAATTTACCACTGTTTCTTCTTTCCCTTCAGTATGACATACTCAGCTTAGGCAATGCCTCAGCCTTGTTGCCTTGCACCCAACATCCAAAGGCCCCAAAATACTGCTCATTGCAGACTCTTTCATGAGAAGTCCAAACCTGCAATCCATCCACAAATGTAACATCCACTAAAGTAAGTATGAGTTTGGAAGCCAAAAAGCCTGCCGGACAAGACCTTCAATTTCCTCACATGACTGCTCACTGGATTACAGAGCTTTCCTCATAACTTCAGACAATTTATAGCATAATCAGGGCCCAGAAGATGGAAAATGCTGGAATGAAACTTCAGTAAGTAGCAGCCTGTAATTCTGGGGCGCTTGGTAATGAGAAATATAGAGGGAGAGGCTGAAACGGGAAACAGCGACAGGGAAATGAACTTGACTGCTCATCATTTTTATTATAACAAAACTGAGAGAAAGCCCTGCTTGCACTAGAACTTGTCTCAGATACTACAAGTGTTCTTCAAAGTCATACAACTTCTGTTAATTAAACCATGGTCTCACCTGGCCACCTTGAATAACTGAACAGAAAAACTCTAAACATTCGCTAAGGGGAAGAAATTGGACTCCTTTGGCAATACTGAAGCCTAACAGGACAAATGGAATAAATGGAATACTTTTGCTTGTGAGCAACAGGTACTGTTAAAGATTACTACTTGTTTTAGAATTAAACTTAAAATGACTGACTTTGATTCAGGTGTTAATCAAGGACTATGCAGAACATGACTGGCAGTTTCTTTCAGACCAGGAATCAGATTGGAAAATGAAACGAACACCTCAAGCACGACATATTCGGAACTTTAATTCTAAAACAAGTAACATTGTCTTCAATATTCACCACCAATTGCCTTATTAAACATGTTCTAACCAGCAGCTGTATAACAAAATATTCATCAGTGATGGATATTCATCAGTGATGGATATCCATCTGTGATGGATTTATCTCAGTGGTAACTCCCATACTCAGTGCTCTGGGAGGCCCCACCAACACAGGGTGACAGAGGAGCTTCTGTACAGCAGAGGATGATACAGAGTCTAGCCTCCTGCTGCACCTCTCTGCAGGATCCCTGCCTCTCTGAGAAAGAGACTCGGATCACCCCTGCGGCTGCTTCTGGAGCATGACAGGAGCCTCACAGGCTTGGCCTTTCTAGGAGATGCAGTGGACACCCAACACTTGCTGTCCCAAGTAAGAGGCATGACCATGTGGAACTCGGGAGTGCCAGTCATGGCGTGCCCAGCCCAGATAAAGGCTGCCTTAATCCAGACCAGGAATACATAAGTGCTGACTACAACTGAAAGCACTGAAAATGACAATTTAACTGGGAAGCACTTTGCGCCTAAGTTAACTTACAAACACTAAGTTGACGTACCGACACCTAGAACCACAGAAGAACAGGCAACTTCACTCCAGCAAAACAGCAAGGCTGAGGACAGAGGGAAAACACGCAGCAATGGGACTACTAAATGTCACCTCAGGGTTTGAGTTACAGAAAAAAAGATTCTGCTTCTCCACAACACCTTCTATGCTGCTAAATTCCTTGAAGAAAAGAAGTGCCACAAGGAGTGAGAGGTGGGCAAAGCTGATATGAGAACACGGACCTTTTCCTGCTTCATCCCACTCTTGTTTTCCTAACATGAAAGGAAAACAAGACTCAGCTAAGCCAGGAGCAGGCGTTTTTGGCTCACTCACTGGCCAAGGTCAGAAAGGAACTGAAATGAGGGCACCGTGGCACTGACTGCAGGCTCTAAGAGGGGCAAACAGTCTGTGCCTCAGCCAGCAGAAACTCTGGAGACAGAGAGGCATGCAGCCTCATTTAAAGAAGTGAGTCCTGAAAGCGGGGACCTGCTCTCCATAGTATTATTAGCTGAAAAGAACTCAAAAGCAAAAATATTGAGGATATTAGTTTAAGAGCTTAAATAACTGCTGGGAAAAAAAAAAATAGAAAAAAGTTATTACATGGGAACTGCAAAATCAAAGTGAAAATTGTACTAAATTCAGACCTGTCTGATACACGTCTGCATTAACCAAACGGTGATACGACCCTCAATAGAACACATTTTAACTACATTTCTTTGAAAGTGTTCACTTAGCCCTGGAAATCCCCATTAAATTCTTTTTCCTCAAGAGCACTCCAAAACATTAATATAGGCTGTATCAGGGTTACCACAAGTAGCTGGGTGTAATGCAACCTATCTAGGTCTGAAACAGATGGCTTTTACCTGTAAATAACATCCCAAGATGCATTACTCAATAGCACTTCCAAAGATAAATAGGAATTAGTTTAGTAAGTCTGTGCAAACTTGTTTTTTTCTGTAGCAGTCAGATAGATCTGTTCATTCCTAACAAGAAGACTGATCAATGTTCTACTATGGTTAACGCCAGAATGAATAACCATAATATATATATATTTTTTTTTTTTTACTAGAGAAATTACAGGCTCTTGATTTAGTATTTCCTAGTCATGGCCTTCTATTTTAGTATTTTGATACTTATTTTTTGTTTGTTTTCTAACTTCTGTTGGGAATAAAAGAAGCTTCTTCCCACACAAGCACTTCCATCATGTGAACAAGAGATGAATAGTAAAAGAAGAGATGAGGATAAAAGAGATAAGAATGTTTAATCCTGCTTTTAAATGCAATTGTTTACAATTTGTCAACAGAATATCTCTAAGAAAAAGGTAAGTAGTTACTTCCTGATGGTGGTTCTTACAAAAGACCTACTTTACTCTTCACTCTTTGAATTTATAGCAGCAATGACTTCCACACCGATTGCTCTTCTGGAGCAATTCCTCTCCCCTGTTATTTACTCAAAGTTTCTAAATCCAGATTCTCAAAGGCAACGAGCAGGTGTTCAGGGCAGTCAGTGCCTCTCTGGAGAGATCCAGTACCCCAAAGGATGCACTGCTTCCTCCTCCCAGCCCCTACACCTCCCAACATTTTCGCAAAGTGTAAGGTTCCCAGCACAGACCTAAGCCTGCAGCCCTACTGCAGATGCTGTAAACACTGACAATGTTGCCTGCTAAAGGGCTACGGAACTGGGTCTTAGTACTTACAATTAAGCTTGAGAAAACAATAAACACTTTTTCCCCAGGATCCAGATCAGGTTTTAGGGGGGTTTTTTGCGCCCTCCTGTCTGCTTGCTTCCCGCAGGGACTCAAAAAACTGAGATACGCAATGAAGTTCTTTTTCTGTAATTTAAAAGGGACAAGCACACTATTATACTAGAACACATAATGTGCACTTACCAGACCATTGCAGTTGCTTAAGGCCACTTTAGTTGTACTGTGTTGGTCTTGCAAATATCCTGTGTAATGACAGTGGTCTAAAAAATCGTGCTTCCATTGTGGTCCATCTTTCCCCCAGTATTCTACTGTAAAATGTCTGGACACCAAATCTGTGTTGAGAGTCAGGTTTAAATGAAAGTGCTTGCCATAGGCAGAAAGTTTAAAAAATAATTTAGATGCTGCCAGTTCTTGGTCATAAGGGTCTGTGCTCCTCCTCCTTCTTGAGGGTTTAGCATTTTTCACAGTAAAGCTGAGGAAGGCTCCATTTTGATCAACCCTTATTGGGATTGTTAGTTGGTAGTGTTCAAGGTAAGACAGGAATTCCTCTTTGTAATCACAAGGTAAGACAGTCCAGGGAGTGGGCATAGAAAAGAAGAAAATATAACAGGAAACAACAAGTAGTAGTATAAACATAAACCATACTTGGCTAAATCTCATTACGCTCATGAGTATAAGTCATTTTCAGGTGAACGCAAGATGTAGTGTTTTACTAAATAAAACATTTTTTTCTCTTTTTTTAAGTAAAAAAAAAATATGTTCAGTTTCCTATTAATTTGATGTCACTGGAAATACAAACATTTTTAATTGCGCGTCTTTTCCTATTCACCCAAAATATGTAAGTATTTGGGGCTAAATTCTAACGTAAGAAGGACACATTCTTCCCAGTGATACCATTCAAAGAGAAAAGCTATTAGATCCATCTGCAAGAATAAACACAGTAGTAATGAAACGTATTATATTGTAAAACCATGTAAACGGCTCTTCATTTCATTGAAAACCTATAAATGTTCATGGATCAAAGGAAGATTAGATCCTTACTTCCTAGTCTAAAAACACATTAATGTTGTTATGGCAAGCCCCTAAACTATTATCAAATACAACATTTTACTAGATCTAATTTGCAAGGCTTTCCTACAGTTAAAAGTAGACAGAAGGAAATTAAAACAAAAAATTTAATCAGATTTGCTGTACTTAAACTTCCACAACAATGAATCATAAAACTAAGAGCAGAGCCCGTATGATCTCATGCATTACATAAACACAGTTTAGAAAATATTACTCAAATGCAATGCAAAAATAGGTGCTTCTTGTCAGCTACAGAGGTTGGAACCCTACCTTGAGAACTATACGAAAGCCTGTTGTCACTGTGAAATTCCGATGAAACCATGACTAGGCTCAAAATCCATGTCCACGTCTTCCAAAAAATTTCCATAATTTAGAAAAACAGAAGGCTCTTTTTTTGTCCTTTTTTAATTTTTTTTCCCCTTGGAGAGCTACCTGTGTGCTATAGAACTAACTCCACTCCAGAATCGCACCATAACAGGTATATCTATTTTATGCTACTTCCAAATTAACTACTGGATGTTCCACATTTTGACTGGTATTCTTTTCCAACAACCTGTATTTTCTTCTATATCTGCAGTCATTTTCTCAGTTCAGAATAAGTATTTGTAAGATTCCTTAAGATATCAGTAAGACGTTAGACTGGATAGTTACTGAAATTGCTCCATTTCTTTTCCTGAAAAACAAAAGAAAACGAGTCAAGGCAAATTCTTTCTACTAAAACAGATCTATACTACAAAACACTAAGGCATCATAGTGAACTATGCAATGTAACATTTTGAAATCATATTCAACCACTATTACTTTTATGGTCCAAGGTCACAATCTTACAAAAACCATGAATTACCATTAACCTTGAACAGCAGATCCATACAGCTAAAGATGCACATATCGACTTTATGATAATTAAGAGTAAGTATTCATCAAATTAAGGTTGCTCAAATACTGTGTTCACACTTGCTCCAGCTATAATCAATGCTATGCACTCTAGCAGAAATCTAGACACAAATACTACCCAAAAATGAGACCAAATACACTGGTAGACAAAGGAAGAACCTGGGAAACAATCCAAAGTACAGTTATGTGATCTTTCTGCAGCATGTATTTTGTTATTACTTGGGCCTGGGTTCTGCTTATGCAGGCAGAATTCTCATTCACTTAAATGGGAATGCTGCACATTCTAATACCAAAAAACAAATTTCAGTATTGAAGCCATTCATCCTACATTTTCTAATTTTTCAAATATTTGTTTTGTATATATATTAACTACAATTTGATATAGATAGAATATTATTTTTATTTTCATTTTGCAGGTCACAGGATTGAGCAAATAATATGTTATTTGACTTTTTTTTTTTGCATTTAAAACACTATTGCAGTAATACTAAAAAGCAGCTCTAGCTACAGCCAGGGATTAAATGGAAGATCTATGCAGTCAACTAACAGTCCAGTGTCAAGGGATACCAAACCACGTGTTGTTTCAGCTGGTACTACTCAGTGTCCTTAAGTACTCGCAACACACCTGTGCATGGACCAACTCTGCTGAGTTGAGAATGGAGAAACAGAACACCTAAGAAGGGAAGACTGCTTAAAAACAGGTTTCCAAAAGCATAAAGAGTCACTTATACATGCATCAGATAAATTTCCCTTTCTAAAATTCTGGGAATTATTTACAACTTTCAGTCAGACAGCTAATACTGCAGCCAGTGGATTATTTATAGAGGTTAAAGACTTGTAGCATAGTCTCAAGAAAAATCAATGTCATGCCATTCCTACTTACTAACACCATGCTGAACATTAGGAAACTTCTTAGCCAATTTGAAACACATCTAATTATTACCACATAAATGGAATTAATCTGATCATTCCAATACTTACTTTTCAAATATCTTTCAAGACAGCACATGGGATTTATTCAGGTTTGTAGAGGGAATAAAACATACTCTGCAAGCATAGCTTGAGTTTAGTAGTATTTTTTTCTGGGGAAGCATAAGGATTTAGAGATGCCACTCACATGTGGCAAGACCTCAAAGCATATTAATGAAAATCTCTGGTCTGGCCTTCCATGTAAAACCTTTATTTCCTAGCTAATATTTAATTACAGCTTTTAGACTTTTACAAGTTTTGAAGAGACTTAATCAACCCCATACTCTTCAGCTACATCAGTACACTAAATAATGTGCCTTATTTTTAATCTGAGAACATCCAGTTTTGCATTCCTGTCACTGAATCTTGCTTTACCCTTGTCTGCTAATGAGCTTCTTTCTTCTCCTTGCATGGGTAGGTATAATTTGATACAAGCACCTCTTGACTCTTCCTGATAAACAGCCCGACCTATTTTGTTTACCTCTCCCTGTACAGTCCAGTTTCCAAATGTCTAAATAGTTGTGTGGGTTTTTTTCTGAACTCTTTCCAAATCATCAGCAACCCATTTCATGCACAGATACCAGAACTGAACACTGTAGTTCAGTAATGGCTTGTTATTGCCATATATAGAGGTAACATTGCCTCACAGCTTTTACTTGGTCAAAAAATCATAACAGGGAGCTCATGGTCAGCCAGTTGGGCTGATAATAAGTTACCCTAGCCTTAAGATATCCTGGAACTGTAGCACCTAAGGAGCTAGGTAGTCAGAATACTGGACAAAAACTACAGTGCCTATTATTTAGATACCAAAGATGCACATGGTGTGTGTTGGTCAACAGTGTCCCACAGTCACCCATGCCTAGTGTCTTTGCAGGGGTCTGTGTGAAATGTTCTCCCTCATTCCAAGCTCCACTCAAGAAAAATCTCCGTTCACATTAAGCTTGCCGGAAGCTTCAGTAGAATTTTTACTCTCTTTTCCAAAAGTATTCTAGCCAGCTTGAGCACTGACACAGGCAGATCACATGCAGCTATCTTACTGCTCCAAATCAAGAAGCAGTAATGGATGTGAAGGATAATGCACTTGGGTGACTCCAGATACAGGTCTTCCAGTGTGAAGTTTGGCAGGAACCTCAATGTGTCCGCTGCCTATACCTTTTTTTTCTTTCCATCTTCCTTGGTAGTGTATGTTCAGCATTCCACTTTTGGCTGTTGCCAAGATGACCCACTTGGCCAACACTAAGCTTACAAATAGAAGCATTTCCTCTGTCTCGTGGCTGAACTATATGTTTACCCACAAGTAAGGGCAGGTGTGGCCCCATGTCCTGAACTGCTGCCGAAAACCACAGCTTCTGCCTAATTATCAAATCTCTGCCAAACTTGAAAGAAAAAGAACAAGATGTTTTTCAGAACCTAGGATGCCGATGACAAAGCAGGTGCAC
>JAHREE010000379.1:4978305-4999107 GCA_033628505.1 Tringa tobata
GTTTGCACATCAAATCGTTTTGTTCATCTCATAAATGGATGGTCTTAATATCACTTTTTGTTCAGGCATGACAAACACCTTACAACTCACCTCCTTTTGATACTTCCTTATTTCTCCTTTGTTCCTCATCTAAATATATAATTAGTTAATGGACTTAAAAACAAAGATCAGTTTTGACATTCTTTTTCTGTTCTTGGAGACCATGTTTATATTCTCATAATACTGCACATGGGGAATATTGCAGACATTACAGATCAAATAATCTTATCTATCCTATGGTGCTCTCTCTATTCATCCCACATATTTCATTTTTCTAAAAATTCTGAGGTTTGCATGAGAAAATTTACTGCTTGCTTACTATTTACACTAACTTAATGAAGCAGGTCCTCGTAAGCCTAAATAATATAGATGTATACATTATACAGTATCTAAATATATATAAATATATAAAAATATATCTATATATTTATATAAATGTATTTATTTATATAGATATAAACATTTGTTTATTTATTTATATAAATATATCTAAATCTTTTATACAGTATCTAAAGGGTGGTTTGAAGGAGGAGGGAACCAGACTCTTTTCAGTGGTTGCCAGTGAGAGGACAAGGGGTAACGGGCCTAAGTTGGAACATAGGAGGTTCCACTCAAACAAAAGAAAAAATTTCTTCACAGTGAGGGTGACAGAGCCCTGGAACAGGCTGCCCAGGGAGGTCGTGGAGTCCCCTTCTTTGGAGATTTTCAAGACTCGCCTGGATGCCGTCCTGAGTAACATGCTCTAGCTCTGGGCAATCCTGCTTCAGCGGGGGAGTTGGACTAGATGATCTCTATGGTCCTTTCCAACTCCAAAAAATTCAGTGGAATTCAGTGAAATACACTTAACTTGTCAAAGTGGATTCATTAAAAATGTACACTTTCATTATTTAAAAAAACACATGGAGATCGAGGAGACATGGTTAGGAACACATGCACCGATTGTAACTCTGTGATGAATCATATTTTTACAACAGCAAATCCTTAATCTGCAACCATAATACAAAGATGACTTTTCATTTGTCTCTCCAAGAACTACACGCAGACTATTATCTGTATCTAAAACACTTTTGAAATTTAACAGGCCCTTGAAGCTAGAACCAAGTTGCTCAATACCAAAAAAGACCCATAAAACAATGATAAGAGACATTGACAGTTTATGCCAAGACAGTTAAAATTAAAAATAAGTCTGAAATTTTGGAAGTAGTATATTATTCCAAATGGAAATCAGACATTACTTGGATGTAGTCACATTTTGAGGAAATTAACAATGTCAGAAAAATATTAAGTACTAATTTTAAAGCACTAGAAAAGCTTTAAAATTTTGATTCCACAGGGAATGTGGCTATTTTTAATTCTGATATGTTTTCAAGCTCTGCCTAATTTGGTATTAATAGGCATGCTGAGATACTTGAAGCATGGAAAATTATTTTGATGATGTAAGCCCAAAGTCTGGGCTTTAAACTAAAGTACAACAATGTCATAGTGACCGGATGATAGCATCTTTATACCAGAAAGTTGTTTTTCACCAAGATTTCCCTTAAGAAAAAACTGTTCTACCCCCTGGGAAGGTCTTACATATAGATGCTTACAACTGCCTGAATGGTGAGGATGGAGAACAAATAGGAAATTTCACTTCAAATACTACATTTAAGACAAGAAGGAACAATGCTAGTGAAAAGATTTCCAATGCTCCTTCAAAATTGTGCTTTGCAATTCAAATCCAAAAATTGCACTATGATTAAAAACACACATTAAGCAATGCTGGCGTACTTATGAAATCTATTAGAAATGCACAAATTGGATTAATTGATTACCTCACATCAGAATAAAATCTAGTTAATACACAAGACTACACATTGATTGGTCCTTCTATAACTGTTACTATGTTATATTTCAGTGAAACGGTACAAAATATAGCACGAAATGGAACAACTGATGTTTTGTTAAGCACAGCATTTGTCTCCCCTACTATGAGCTATCAAGGCTTGTAAAACTTCTTTAAAACAATCATTATAAAATTAAGCAATAAGGGATAGTAATTCTCCAGCTTAAATTGAAGATTTGGTTATCTAAATTATTGTCACATCTCTTTTTAAAAAATTGAGGTTTAATTTGATAGGAATTAAAAATCAGACTTAAACATTTTACTTGTCAATTAATGAACTTAATGCTATGTCATAAACTGTTATTTATCTTATCAGTATATTATGATCAGATCTGAGTATTGGAAGATCCCCCAAATCTCTACATAACAAACCATCTTACCTCTAAAATTTCATTCAGCGTTATCAGTTCTACAGCTGGCTCTTCAGAAGAATTCTGCAAAGATAACCACCACCCCCAGCCAAATTAACAGAAAACAAAACTAAATAGTCAGGAAAAATGTTAATTGACAAAGAAAAATAATCACACAATTATTTGATTTCACAGTACACAACAGATAAAGACTTTTACTTAGATTTAGTCATGACAAAAATACAAGATAGTATTTAAATCATTCATCTACCAGTTCAATATTATATACTTTAAATGTAATATTTTTAAAATGAATTATTAAAAAAGATTAATCTTAAGTGATCATAGTATATTTACCTGGGTTTATATTATAATAAAACCAAGTATATCATATTTATAAATGTAGTGCAGTGCAAAACATTCTAGGAATATGATCTCTTAGGAAAAAAAAAAAATTTTTAACTTTAGGAAAACGTTTACAACGCAAGTTTGACACAGCTCAAGACTGGAGTTCATAGTGCTTTTGATATTTGTTTACTTTTACTCTGACTTCAATTAAAACAATTGACCAAGCTTAAGAAATAGAATCATTTAAAATTTGAAAAAAAATTCCTTGCTAAAATACCATTTGTACAGCAATCCATTAGAAAATTACCTATTCATTTGTAGCAAGCAAATCAAGCCATTTGGCTATAAATTGATATGGATTCCTTAGGCAGCAACACCAAAAAAACTGCTGTGCTGTTGCAGGGTGAACCTGATTCTTTTATTTTTCAATTTTATCCTTTTTCCCCCTTGCACTTTCACATTCAACAAAATAAAGGAGAAAATACAACAGTGGTGGCTGCTTACTCAGCACTGCTGTTTAATGTGTCAGTTTAAGTCCTAAGATATTAACAGATCTGCAGGATCTTATACAAACACTACTTCCAGAACAGAAGAATAATAATACAAGCAAATAAGAAGAATTTGAGAAAAGCAAGTTCTGGCTCCGTTTTTCCTGTCACAGCTCTTAATATTCTCACCTTCAGAAATACACAAGGGGGACATACTGCATGCTCCATGGAAATCTCGCAAGCCATTGAGCTTGGGGTCAATAATGCCTATCTTTGTGCCTTTATCTTGATACTAGGCTGAGGAAATAGAATCTACACTAAGAAACTGCAAAAGATTCCTTGGAGCAATCATGAAGATACTTCATATTCTTGTATGTCCCTGGCCAAAAGTATTATTTCCTAACTTAGGTAATGAGTTCAATATTCATGTTTCAAAGTTGAAATTAGGTTATGACTTCAGTTATTACTAAAACTGATATGTAAAGAATAAAATCCTAAGGATATTAGTGTAAAGAGGTTTGCACTCTCACAGAACTAGCAAACTTATTTTGCTAGGTTTATAATAAACATTGTAAATATTGTTTTGTAAAATTATATTACTTACATATTTTAAGTGTCACCAATATAAGTAGCTCTAATTAATGAATGTATATAATGATCAGTATTTATTTAACCTGAAAAGGACCCTCTCTTCCCTTCCATGAGAAAGACTACCATGAAGAATGTTCAACATAAGACTTTTTTTTTCTTATCTTGAAAACAAGTGTCTTTTTTAACAGAGATTTAAAACGCAAGAAAATTTTTCCCTCAATCACTACCTAAACTAAAGTTCTTGGGCCATGGCTAACGTGGGCTGCTGTGATTCAGCCTTTCCTCCCAATCCCAGACACGGGTGCCTGGTGAAAGGAGGGTGGAACCAGAACAGTGGGGCTCAGAACAGTTCACACTACACTGGAGCCATACCCTACAGCCCTACTACTAAGAACACGAGCTTCCATGAAGTGACACAAAATTATTGATGTAATTTGGACTTAAGAGTTCAGCGCTTCCAATGTTGAACAAAGTGATAACAGACGTGAATAACGTGTTTCCCCAAATCAATGAAGCAGCAAATTTCACTGCTAATGCCATCAATTTGTATTTCTACACAGTAAAGAAAACAATGTAGGTAAAAGTGGCTGTCTCTCCTGCCTTCACGGTTAATCACTTCGATGCAGATTGCAGACCTGCAGTTCAGCCATTGAAATCCAACTAAGTAAAAAGGTATAGAAGCAGATATGAATTCAGGAGTGAAAAGAAAGAAAAAAACTTGTCAGAAAACAAACTGTGTTTAAGAGTTCAGAAAATGCGTAAATAAACTTAAGATCAGACCTTGCTCGGAAGTTTATCAAAATAAATTTTACATTTAAGAAAATTTAAAAAAGATAGAAGTTGAGCTTCTGTGAGCAGACAAAAGTTTGGTTAATCCCAAACACCTTGGGTGATTATTTTTTTTCTTTAGATTTTACTAAGGAAAACAGCATGGAAGGGAGATGAAAGCAGGATAGGTAGTAAAAACTTCTGATAGTCAGCATAACAGAGGCTAAGAAAATTTAAGCAGTTGATATTTGCTCTGGGGTGGGAAATTTTATATAAAATCTTCCTCAGAGTTCTGAAACACATGAATTCACTATTTCTTATTTTTAAAACACAGCTCAATATGACTATGAGCAACTTGATCCAACTTTGACATTGACACTACCTTGATGATGGGGCTGGGATGGAAGATCTCCAGAGGTCACTTCCAGCCTATATTTTTCTATGACATCACGTAAATGGGAGCAAATAAATTGGTGTATCTCATTATGGGAAATACAGTTTTAAGCAAATACTAATGATATATATGGTAGAAACAGACAATCACTTAAAATGCATCTGGGAAAGTCAGTGTTTCAAGGGTCATGTCCTAGAACAATTGTGAGAGGAATAAGAACCAGCAGCTGAACGTATCAGACTGAAATCAGGAAATATATGATTGAAAGATAATTGTTAATTAAATCCCTGGAACTTTAATTTCTTAATGTTGTAACAAAATGTATCATATTCAATAATCACAGGAAATCAGAAGGCATTGATAGACAGAAGGACTAAGATATAATAGAATAAGATATTTGAACATGGCCAAGTAAGACTTTGAAAATGGACATTGTGTCTTGAAGGCTCCATTTCGCACTTTCATGTGCAAAATAGGCCCTTCTGTGCAAAGACATAAATTAAAAACTCAGGGTTCATCAGTTGGAAATTAAGAAGAAAAAGACAAGGGTGTAGTCAGTTGCTTTTGTGATGACTACTACTGTTGTGAAAGCAAATATAGAAAGTTGGTGTTATTTCAATAAGCCAGGGAATTGAAAAAAATTATCTTACAGGAGACAAACAAGAAAGCTTTGCTAGTTCAATTAGCAAAACAAAGAGTTTATAAGATTGCTGTCTATAAATATATCAAGAGGAATAGACAAAAGAAAGAAAAGGAGCTATTCTAAGGACAAGACTGGCATAAGAATACATGGATTTGTGTTAGACATGAATAAATTTAGACTGGAAGTTAAGAAACAGTTTCTGACGAGAGTACTGAAATACTAGAATAAATCCTAATAGAAACAGTAGTAACAAAAATAATTAGTTTTAAAGTGGAGCTCAATGACAATATTAAAGAAATCATATTATATGGTTGTCTGAAATAACAGGCAACTGGATTAAAGAAATACTTTCTATTTCTGTATTCTTAAGTGTGTCTGAAATCAAAATCAACCCCCCCTTTTTTGTAGCTATTCTTTCAAATAGTAATGGTAAAAAGTTTATTTTTACTGCAGACTTTGAACTTATTATGCAAAATACTCCCTGACTGCCTGTTTTCCCTAAAGTTTTAAGATAATTTTTGGCCCAGTTTGCCTGAACAGAAACCGATGGTTAACATTCCAAACTACGCTGTAATTACAAACACTTGTCCTTAATATTGTTCCAAAAACATTGTTAGACAATTAAAATTTGCTTTGCCAAGGAAAACATGAATCCACTTGCCTAGTCCAGTAAAAAAGAAAATGGAAGAATTTTGAGTGAACCCCTCACCATTTCCAAACTTGGCACAGCTTGCAGTTCAGTAAGAAATACAATACATTACTATGTATCTCATTGGGTAAAGGATGTACGCATTAAAAAGAAAATATCCAGATGGGAACAGCCTTTAATATAAACCAACCTGAAAAATATCAATTAAACCCAAAGGATCAGCTGTAAGAACTATATGTATTTCAAAATATAACAGCAGATTCTATGCTTGTGATTTAAAATGATATTGCATCTAAGTAAACAGAAATTGAACATTACAAATCTAATAGCTATTAAGAAAATCTTACCTTCTTTTTAGCACTTCTACCTCTCTCTGGAAGGGGAAAATGTTCTTCTAGGAATTCACCCAGAGCATCCAAGAGCTCTTCCTTATACATTCTTAGTTTCGACATTTTATTTTGCAGTTCTTGGAATGCTCTAGCAGTCAAACTAATAGTAAAAATACAGCAATAGAGCATGAAATTCAATAAAATAATTTAAAAGTTATTCTTCAGTAAAAAAAAAAAAGCCAAATTTATCTTCTATTGTTTATAAGTTCAACATCTTGAATCACAGGATATTAGTAGCAGGTAGTAGCAATACTTTCTATGTTTCAATTATGGATTACTGAGTTATTTGATACATTTAACAAAACAAGTATGTTTCAAGAGTTTATTTGCTCATTTGCTCTTGTTGATATTTAAATTCTTCAACATAAAAACACAACACTGTAGAAATACCTCGTTTTGGGAAGTTGTTGAACTTCGATTTTTGTCTCTTCTTCAATTCCAGTAAGAGTATCTAGTATCTGCTCCTGTTCCTCATGCCACTGCTGTTCTCTTTGAAATATGAAAAGTAGGAAATGGCACAACAGATAAATAGTTTTCCTGGGCAGTCCAAATAAAAAAAGTGTAGTAAAAAAAAGCTTATGGCATGCATAAGTCCAAATTCTTGTATTACCTTTTCAGATCTTCTTCCAGTTGTTTATTCTTTGACTGAACTGTTGACAGCACCATTTCAAGATCATTTTTTACTTTCTGCAACTACAAAAAAGTTAAAAAACCCCTACAGTTTGCAGATAACCCAGTCCATTGTATTTGCTCTATGCAAGGCTACACCGTAAAACTAGTAAAGAGGGCCAAAATGATCTACAATTTCTTAAGGAATACGGCTACAGAATGCCACAAGATTTTTAAATCCAGTTGAAGCTATTTAAAATGTTACTCTCACCAGTTGTTCATCAGTGTCTTATTGAAGCTCAATAAAACAACATAGTTGTTTATACCTAAAGCAGATTATGGAGCACACACATGAACTGTTCATCTGCTGAAAGAATGAGGAAAAGTCACTTACAGCACCAGGGCTGCATTGTCTAAATCTTTGCCGCTGTTTACAAGAATGAATCTGTGCTAATTGCACCAACATAAACCATATAGCACTCAGAAAACAAAGATCCTGAAAAGAAAGACTAATCGCATCATCTCTTAACACAAAAACCTTACCTCTTCTTTTCCCAATTCTAACAGTACATCTGGGTTGGACGAAATTACTGAAAAATAAAATTAATTGGGTTATTTGCACTGGATGATATAGACTTGTTGATATTGAAAAGAAGCCTGGCTAGACAGAAACTTGTGTAACCTCTAAAAAACTAGCTTGGCTGTCAGCAGCAGTTTAACCACATTTTGTGATGTCCCGCAGGGCTAAGCTGTCAATTAAATTAGACTGAAAAAAGTGTGGTGTTAATGCTTCTGAGTTATTTTTTATACCTAAACTAGCTCAGGTACATAAAATTGAAATATGAGGTACAGTCATACTCAAGATAAGCAAGCCTGATTTTTTCAGTGGAAGGGATTCCATCAACATTACCAATGTGGGCAATCAAATTCTTCCAGTCTTCCAATTCCTTCTTAAACAGCCTCATAAATACTTGATCAGGATTGTAAAACCTATCAGAATTAAAGAACTTAAAAAAACATGTCACCATCCTCACTGTTCACAAAAACAGCTACATGTAGGGAGATGAAAGGCCCAGCACGGCCAACATTCTAACTCCAACCCTAACAACTCCAACTCCAACAGCAGTATGTGAGGAAAAGCACAGTACTATACAAGGAGGCGGCAATGTTTCCCCAGAATGCTTCTGCAAAATGCAATGATTTATGCTCATTAATATGCTCAAAAATGCGATCAGGCCCAGCCAGCACAGGTTCACGAGGGGCAGGTCCTGCTTGACAAACCTGATCTCCTTCTATGACAAAGTAACCCGCTTGCTGGATGAAGGAAAGGCTGTGGATGTTGTTTACCTGGACTTTAGCAAGACCTTTGATACAGTCTCCCACAGTATCCTCCTGGAGAAACTGGCTGCCCATGGCTTAAATGGGTATACTCTCCACTGGGTTAAAAACTGGCTGGAAGGCCGGGCCCAGAGTGGTGGTAAATGGAGTTAAATCCACTTGGTGTCCAGTCACGAGTGGTGTCCCACAGGACTCAGTACTGGGGCCAGTTCTCTTTAATATCTTTATCAATGATCTGGACGAGGGGATTGAGTGCACCCTCAGTAAGTTCGCAGACAACACTAAGTTGGGTGTTAGTGTCGACCTGCTGGAGGGTAGAAAGGCTTTGCAGAGAGATCTGGACAGTTTGGATCGATGGGCCGAGACCAATGGGATTCAAGGTTCAACAAGGTTCAACAAGGCCAAGCGCTGGGTCCTGCACTTGGGTCACAACAGCCCCATGCAGCGCTACAGGCTTGGGGCAGAGTGGCTGGAGAGCTGCCTGGCAGAAAAGGACCTGGGGGTGTTGGTCGACTGTCGGCTGAACATGAGCCAGCAGTGTGCCCAGGTGGCCAAGAAGGCCAACAGTATTTTGGCCTGTATCAGGAACAGCGTGGCGAGTAGGACCCGAGAGGTGATCATCCCCCTGTACTTGGCACTGGTGAGGCCCCACCTCAAGTGCTGTGTCCAGTTTTGGGCTCCCTACCATAAAAAAGACATCGAGGTGCTGGAGCGGGTCCAGAGAAGAGCAATAAGGATGGAGCACAAGTCTTATGAGGAGAGGCTGAGGGAGCTGGGGTTGTTCAGCCTGGAGAAGAGGAGGCTGAGGGGAGACCTTACTGCTCTCTACAACTACCTGAAAGGAGGTTGTATAGAGGTGGGAGTCAGTCTCTTCTCCCAAGTCACAGGCGACAGGACTAGAGGAAATGGCCTCAAGTTATGCCAGGGGAGGTTCAGGCTGGATATTAGGAAAAATTTTTTCACCGAAAGGGTTATCAGACATTGGAATGGGCTGCCCAGGGAGGTGGTAGAGACACCATTCCTGGAGGTGTTCAAAAGACGGGTTGAGATGGTGCTGGGAGATATGGTTTACTGATGGTGTTGCTTTTTGTTTGTTGTGTGGGTGTTTATTTTTGTCAGAATTAGGTTGATGGTTGGACAAGATGACCTTTAAGGTCTCTTCCAACCTAAAAGATTCTGTGATTCTGTGGTAAATTGTATTTGATAGCCTTCAAGGGGCACCAATCAATTCTCAATTTCATGTCAACTTGCATCCTCTGCATAAACATATAAATTTTTAAAAGTCAAGCATTTGGACCTATTAATGGGAGAAATGAAAGCCACTCTAACAGATTTAAAGCTTAATACAGCAAGGATATTTTTTTTCCAACTTGGGCTGCAAATCTCTAATGTTAAAAATCATTACTTCAATAAAAGCTTTTCCTTTAACAGAAAGGAAAACCCTTAACCCCCTCATAAAAGCATTAAATATCTCCTAAATACAATACAGTTGATTTCATACATTTATAAGAAAGTACTTTTTCAGTAAACACATTTTGAGAAGCCTTAGAGTAGTAGTTTTAAAAGCGCGGTCTCAGATGAAAATCAGCAAAACCTAGTTCAAAATGTGTTAAATTACATGTCACAATAAAATTCCTTTTATTTAGAGAGAGAATTACTGTCTCTAAATCTTGACACAAAATTTGAGTAGAGTGCTCCTAAATTAAGCTTATGTTTAAGACACGTGGGAGGTAGTGTTCTGTGCTATTATTAGAGCAATATTTCTTTAATGATATGAATATGCTACATACACGTGATAAAATTCAATAGTGTGCTTTTATTCACATTCACTGGCATATTTGAAGAAATCCATACAACTCTTCCCCCTGCTACCTCCCCGAGTTATCCTGAGCCCTCACTACCTGGAATTATCAATTTCTACTACTGTTTTCTAGCACTTCTTCAGTTTTAGATGCCTAATGCTGAGTATGTACTTCTCATTCAATATACATATTATCTGAGTATCAGAATAGAAGGCCACATCTTCCTAGGAAAGAAATTACTAACCCTAATTTACTAAAGGAACAGTGCATATGTCCCAGTGTCTTACAACACATTTATAGCAGCTGCTACTTTAAAGAGCACAGGTTGCTCTGTCTACTGTCAGTTAAATTTTTTTCAGATATGAATCACTACACTTGCAAAAATCAAATGTCAAACAGAATTGCCTAGTGATACATAGTACAATTACTAAGCAAAATACTACCAGATGCTAGGAAGGTAAAAGCAACTACTATGCACATGTTTATACAGAAACTTCTGTTAAAATAAGAGGAATTTGGCAGAATACTGACATTTTGCAAAGAAAAATAGAAATTATGCAGAAACCACAACTATTACAGGGTCTAAAATATGGTTGCTTCCACTTCCTTATTTTGCAAAGGTAAAAGTTAAATTCTATTTTTATGAGTCAATGCTTGTTAAAAAGTTTTAATTCAGCTGATTTAGCAGCTCTAGAGCTACATAAACAGTACCAGAAACAGAGAAAGAACAAGAGACTAAGGTAAAAGCTTTGCAAAAATACAATTTGCATTGTGGATTCAAGTCTATTTGCCAATATTGTGCCCAAAGAAATGTAGAACTGCCAAGTTATAACCTCTGAAAATAAGGTTTAAAATTGAAATCCTGACAGGCCCTCATTTACAAGAAATGACCTGGCCATTACTAAAAGCTGAAACCAAAGTTACGAGACAGCCTGACATCCATGCTCTGCTAGTAAATTGTATAAAATTAGTATTTTTACTATTCCTATTTAGATAAATTCAGACAATGTTTTCAATTAAGTAATTCCTCCTTCAAAGCAAACAGTAGGTAGAAATGAGCCAAGAAGGACAGAGAAGGTGTAAGCACAGTAGACTCTTCATTTTCATATAAGCACTATAACTCTATTCAAATTCTTAGCAGCAACTTCTTTTTTCTTCCTTCAGAAAGGTAGCCAAAAAGGCAAAGCTTTGGCTGCAAAATATTATTATAATATGCATAGATCATTTTGGTAGTACAAAATTAAGATTTCTAATAATAAATCTTGTCACCTGGGAACAAGTAAGAATGGTTGAGCAAAGTAAGTCAGCTCGCCAATAAAAATAGGTCAAGTCCCAAGAATATTTTTAAGCAAATAGCTTAAAGTTTAAAATAATTACATATTTCAGTAAGGAAACCCAACATCTCCAGGTATTTCACCCAGATAAAAACTGTAAGTGCTTTCAATCCATTTGTTTTAAGCCAGCAACTTATTTATGAGCAGCAGCCAAGAACCAGTATTTCCCAAATTCATTCAATGTCATACTTTTGGTCTACATTCCTCTAAAAAGCATTTGAGACTGACCATTCTTAGACACAGGGTTACAAAGCACATGAACTATCAATTTATTTTAATAGAACAATAATGTCAATTTACAAAAAAAGAAGAAATATCTTTTTCACCAACTCCTATTATTTGATCACAATATGCAGCAAGTACATGAACTTTGAAAGAAGCTGGAGAAGCGACTGTAATGTTCATCTGAAAATGCATTCCAATTTGGCCAGATGACAAAATGTTAGAAGTCACCATTTGATGTCTAAAACACTTTCCTATTATTTCGTAATCACTAAAAAAACAAAGCCTCTACTGGCATAAATATATTCAAATGAGTCAATGTATTCATTTTTAATGGGTTGAAAGGTGCTAACAGTTCATTGACAGGCAACATAACAGCAAGTGCTACCAGAATACTAGCAATAGTGTAACGTGAGCAGTTTTAGGAGTCTCCAAATGGGACATCAGAAAAACCAGATACTGGACACTTCTGAATGGTTTTATTTTCAATGGCTGGCCACATCAGCCTTGCAACAGAATGAAATCAGTCAGCATTAATGCTTATGTACAAAGAGAGTTTTGAAGAACTGAGGGATTTATACCTTTTGACTGATAATGCTTAACAAATATAACAGCTTCACTTGTCTCAGTGGCTTGTGCTTCTCAGGATCAATAAATTATCTAGATTCCTGTGTGTTCAAATAAACTGAGGTGTCTTTTACCACTTTTTCTTGACCTGAAATCTCTGACCCCTATTAAATCCAAGCTAGATATTTTATTATGGTGTATGGCTTACCACTACAGGTTTACTTCAAAATTTCAGTTAGTACATCATAATACAACACATTTTCATGAAGTAGTAATAAAAAAACCCAAAAATCCAAGGAGGTATGATTAAAAATATGTCAGGGTAGATTATTGTTAATTTATTAGCAATACTTGCAAAGATAAAAAAAAAGTATCGGTTTCTTAAAAGATAAAATGAAGACAGAATTATTTGCCAAAGTAGTTCTGGCCTATAAAGGAAATACATGTGAAAGATGCAGAGAAAATGATCACTGAAGGAGGGTAATAGCATAATGAAGTTCTGTTATTTTGTTAGGAGATCTGCTAATAGTTCTTCTTCCATTAACTGACTGATGAATGATGATATAAATAATGCATTTATTTGTTCATAATAATAAGATTAAGTTATAGTAGAATTCATTGTGAATTCTAAGTTCACTTAGAACTGAAGTCCAAGGAGAATACAGGCATGAAACATACATGCTACTGTGGGAAGTATTTAATTTAATTTTAAAGTACTTAGAGTACGAAAATACAATCAGCAGACATTTGATATATACACAGTTTAAGATGCTTAGATGAAAGAGACTTTGCAGAGTTTTTTTATATAAGTATACCTTACATGGATGCAGTTACTTACATTCAGGACTTCTTTTTTGCCATTGATGATATTCCGCTGTTAAAGCTTTCATTCGCATCATTAACAAGGAAAGCTGTATAACAAGGAAAGAAGCATCTTTTGAAGTGTGTTGAGTTACACTGGAGTAAAATGAGATAGAGCACTATAGGGACTCAATTATTAAGTTTATACAGCAGAAGACAAAAGAGTATATATTACAATAGACCACTTTTCCTTCAAAAGATTTGAAAAGCCATTTGCAGGGATCAAGAAACATTTCTATTCTTTTTTCAAAAGGGGGAAATCAGAAGTAGTCAGAGTTGGAACTTTTCCCCTAATTTCCTCTGTAATATCAGAAAATGGCCACAACTGAAGATGAGCCGTTAGAAGCAATGACAGTACTTCCCATCCCCATTCCTCCTTAGAAGTATAGTTGATAGATCCTGAAGGTTAAATAGACTGTGCTTAATATGAGCAATGACTAAACAAAAGATTGGCTTCCAAAAGACAGCAATCAAATAAATCTTCTATCAAAACCACATCTGTGGACTCAACAAAAAATGCTTTAGAACCAGTGCTCTTGCTCACTGTAATAATTGAAAATATAAGAGCAATAAGAAAAAACACAAGTTCAGAAACGTTTATTAAAAAACCCACACTAAACAACCATAGATTTTTAAAAACGTACTTATTTTAATATCTTACTATGTTCTGGAGAAAGAATATATTAATTATTACTATTCCACTTCCTGAAACTGAGGACTACACCTATAATTTTCTTTAAATATGTTGTAAATTGCATATAGATAGAATATTACAACTAATCTGATAAGAAATTAAGCATATATTTAAATACAAAAGGTACTGCTGGCGTGGTCAAGCATTTCACAAAAAGCACTGCAGATTGCATTTGGTTTTACATCAAGTAAAAAGTGAAAAATATGCTAAGAATCATCAGTCAAGTTCTTATAATAAAAATATCAGAAATTGACAACTTAAGCTTAGCTTTTCGCTACGCAAAATAGATTTGCAAGGTGTATCTTCAAAAGACAACCTCTTAAAATAAAGGAAAAGAAAACAAACCCAAACCAAAAGAAATAACCACCATACAAATGATTTTTATTTTCTAGATCAGGTGGTATCATCTCCTTCATAACGGAGCACTACTTTTGACAATATCATCAGCTCGTTCTTTGTTCCTTTAAACTTGATAAAAAAGGACATATGAAACATTTGGAATATTCTAGTAACTGGACAAAAAACCCTTTCAAATAAATTAATGCTATAATTCAGCAACCTTAAATCAAGGACCATCTTTTCAACAGACAAATACATACAGCAGATATGTACATCAGATACCTCTCTCATGGCCTATATACATTCCTAGCAAAATATGTTACTCAGTAAGTAATTCATTACATCAGAGACCTGAATCAGTCCCCAAACTTAAAGGGTAAAAGCACAAAGAGTATATTGCAAGATTACAGTCTTGAGGTGATTAAGAAATGAACACTAGTGACAAGGCCAACAAGGGCAAAAAACATAGCTTCTTTGCCAGTGTCCTGGTTCTGGCAGGGAAAGGGTTAATTCTCACAAGAAGCTGGGACAGGACACAGCCTTTTTATTCTGATTCTCCCCCTATCCCGCAGCTGGGACACTGGGAATGAAAGAGTGACCTGGTGGTTCTTTGTTTCTGCTAAACCAGCACAGCCAGTCACAATGAAAATATAATAGAATAGTTTCAGTTGGAAAGGACCTACAACGGTCTGAACACCAGATGGTCCAACTGCCTGACCACTGTCAAGGCTGACAAAAGTTAAAGCATGTTATCAAGGGTATTATTCAAACACCTCTTTAACACTGACAGGCTTGGGGTATCCAACACCTCCCTAGGAAGCCTGTCCCAGCGTTTGACCCTAGAAATTTCTGGTAAAGAAATGCTTCTTCATGTCCAGTCTAAACCTCCCCTGGCACAGCTTTGAGCCATTCCCATGTGTCCTGTCACGGGATCCCAGGGAAAAGAGCTCAGCACCTCCTGTTCCACTTCCCATCATCAGGAAGCTGTAGAGAGCAACGAGGTCACCCCTCAGCCTCCTTTTCTCCAAACTAGACAAGCCCAAAACCCTTAGCTGATCCTCACAAGACATACCTTCCAGCCCTTTCACCAGCTTTGCTGCCCTCCTCTGCATGCATTCAAGGACCTTTGCATCCTTCTTAAATGGTGGGGTCCAGAACTGCACACAGCACTGCAGGTGAGGCTGCACCAACGCTGAATACAGTGGGATGATCACCTCTTTTGACCAGCTGGTGATGCTGTGTTTGATGCACTCCAGGACGCGGTTTGCCCTCTTGGCTGCCAGGGCTCACTGTGACTCCTATTGAGCCTGCTGCCCACGAGCACCCCCAGGTCCCTCTCTGCAGAGCTGCTCTCCCACCACTGCTCTCCCTGTTTATACTTGTGCCTGGCGTTACTGCAACCCAGTCACAGGATGCAGCATTTGTTCTTGTTAAATATCATGCCACTGATGATTGCCCAATGTTCCAATCCATCTAGATCCCTCTGCAAGGCCTCTTGTCCCTCAAGAGTCAACAGCACCTGCCAGTTTGGTATCATTAGCAAACTTGCTAATGGTGCATTTAACTCCTGCATCCAGATCGTTGATAAATACATTGAACAGAACTGGTCGTAGAATTGAGCCCTGAGGAGCACTGCTGGAGATGTGTGTTCAGCCAGATGCAGCTCCCTTCACTACAACCCTTTGAGTTTACCATCCAGCCAGCTCTTTGCTCAGTGGATTGTGTACCTGTTTATCTCAGCTGGACATGTCCAAAAGGGTGCTGTGGGGGACAGTATCTGAAACCTTTCTAAAATCCAGAACAACTACATCCACTTCCTCTCCCTTCACCCACTAAGTGGCTGACCTTCTTATAGAAGGATATCAAAATAGTTAAACAGGACTTTGTGAACCCATGTTGACTGTGACTGATGAGTGCATTGCTCTTCAAATGTCTTTCAATGGCACCCAGTATGATCTTTTCCATAATTTTTCCAGAAACTGAGGTTAGACTGACAGGTCTGTAGTTTCCTGGGTCGATACAAGTGCCTACACTAGGGCTGGAATAAGATCCCATGAAAGTTGCTGACAACGGATATAACATGACCTTTTCCTTTCCTCCCTATTTTCTATCATAAAGCACAATCTTAATTTAATCTTCATTTTTTGCAACTCCATTTAATCATTTTCTTGCTATGCCAGCTTTCAAGAAAAGCCCAATCTTTAACTATTTATACTTTCAAAATTTGGGACCCTCATATAAATTATATTTTAAAGGTTCCTATTTCAAATTTACAGACAACTAAACTGTAAACCAGCATTGCCTTTTCGCACAATCCCCAAAATTTGAGGGATACAGGAGCTCACATTCATGGGCTCAGCATCACTCAGTTCACTTCCAATTCTAGCACAGCAGTTTCCTAATTATATCCACAAATGGGGGAACAACTGTAATTTTCAAATACAAAGTTCCAGAGTAAAACTAAAGAGTTTCACAAGTTACATATACACTGATTAGGAAATAGTCGAAGGGTATTGAAGTTACAAACCTCTCAATTTTGCTGCCCATGTTAGCCATTTATCAGATGTGTGGCAAGACTGCATGTAACCTTTTTGCTATACATAGAGCAACTTTTCAGTATTCGCTAGATACATACTTCAGAATACAGTTTCAAAGTTAGTAAGAGCAAAACTGTCAGCTTTGGAGAATAAGTGAAGATAATCTAATTTCCTTCTTTTGGAAACACATCATATCTTTACAGAAAACTAAATATTTTGTGGAGAATAAAAAAAAAATAAAAATACTGTTTTACCTTGACATCCGATTCTAACACTGTTTCCGTTCCTAGAAGCAGTAGCTTGCTCTGACACTTGATAGAAAACAAAACACAAACAATGCTTACTTACTCTTTCCTTTTGTAAGAAAGAAACATAATGCTTTAAAATTACAAAAGTCATTTAATAGAGGAAATAAAGAGTTTTGACTTGGCCACATCCCTCAGAACGTGACATAGAACGGCAAATTAAGATATATTTTGAAATTATACCACAGTAAAAAAATAGAACTTCAATTAATTGAAAAGTAGAAAAGTAGCCATTAATAAAAGATGTATGATTCAATATGAGGAAAAAGGTGATATGGGGAAAGACACTAAACAGATGAAGAACATGAGAAACTGGGGAGAGTCATGGACAAGGCTGAACAGGGAAGCTGCTGAGAAGTTAATGCACTTGCAGCTACTATTCTGGCTCTGCAAACAGAGCAATCACATTATAATACACATTTTTTGTTTTAACTCATTTAAAGCAACATGCTATACACTTCAGAAATGGTCTGATTTTTAGAAGTGCACTACATCAGCTCCCATGACTGCAACGGGATATATATCAATTGTGAAGTTCAGGCCACCGTAGATATCCAAGTCTTCAGTAGGAGACACTTGCTAAACTCCTTGTTTTGTAACTGTGAGCAATTTAGCCTGGCCAGTGACAAGTCAGGATGTATTCTACTAAGCAATAAAACTACTAAGCAGTACTTTGGAAACCTTGCTGTTAATATTCAGGAACCAAAAAATACAGGATTTCTCCAATAAAAACCACTAATGCTGACACACAATTACTGGAACATTACATCATAAACCACATAACCTAGGAGTTAATTCAATGACTATTAGTTGTTTAAACTTTTTGCTGAAATATGCGTGCATCCAGGATGCACTAATCATAACATAATAAAAATAATACTGTTTTTTTTATAGGCTTCCAAAACCAGCACACATTATCACTTCCTGTATCGTTTCAGGGATGCTGGAGACAAGATACAAGATATCAAAGGTTTTCAATTAAATTCAAAATAACAAACATTCTAACTTCCCTTCTAATCTGAAAATTTCAAAGAAAGTTCACATCCTCAGAAGTAGTACCAATCAAAATTTCTGTTGATCACTTATTACAGTACTTCAGAAACCCAGACACAGGATTCTGTGTCAATTTTTCAAGGTAAATTTACATGTAACAACAAATAAGAATCACATTAGTCTTTTTAAATCTAATTCTGTAAAATTATTGCACTGTGGGTTGTCTACACTTTGTTCTACTTTAAGTTTGAACATATTTTTACTTCAATTTCTGATACTTTTAATGCTTTGAATCTACACTTCAGAACTCAAGCAAGTAGCATAAAAATACAACATAAAATTAAGTGAAGCAATGAAGTCTCTCAAAATATAATTTAGTGCATGACTTTTCATCAGACTCAGCAGGATCTTAGAGGGTGCATAGCACAGCAGTCCCTCAGAACTGTTAAAAGTTTATCTTTCTTGGGATCCCTGTAAGTAAAAATATCTAATTCTAAAATATTATTAGTATATTGAAACATATATCTGGAGAGATAAAATTTATTCTTGAGGATGCATTGTTAGTTTGCATGAGTGTACACTAACATCATCTTCCTTCGAAGCCACTTTCTCCTACCATTCTGTCTCTTCTTTAAGATCCAAACCACTTGTGAATAGCAGTTGAATCCCACCTAATATGAGGCTAAAGAGAAAAGAATCTCAAGTCTCAGTGTGCTGGTACTACCAGAAAGCAAGTAAATTATTTAGCTTTCTATAGTTATAACAAACACTCCCATTCTATTTAACTAAATCATAACATCAGCACACTGTAATCAAAGATTGACACTGCAAGGCTTTTTTACCCCTGCCAGCAGTTCTGAAGTCAGGCTTTCCGAAGATCTTTCTTTTCTTCACTGCTTCTCTCTCTCTCTAGTTTTTTTTTTGTTGTTGTTGCTGCTGTGGTTTCTTTGGTGAGGAGGATGGGTGAGGTAAGCATGCAATGAGGGATGGGGAACAAAAAAAATGCTGGGGAAAGTTTACAACAAATCTATTCTATCACTTGTGATTTGCATACCTCTTCCATGTGCTTCCAAATACTTTCACATTCATTCAAGAGTTCTTCCTTGGCGTCCTCAGGACTAACATAGTTATTGGTGACTTCTGGTAAATATTCAGCCTATTAACAAGGAAACACAACAGTTATGTAGATCTACAATAATTATTTGCAGGTTACTGAGTCATACCTGTTACTTCAGGTCAGATATGTAACAGAGCAATACCTCCGAATCCAAAGCTTTCAGTTAACTCCCCTATATTTCAAGATAGCTGATTTTACTGAATGATTGGGTGCTAACTGTAAAACCATAGTAAAATTTAAAGACACTAATAATATTTTTTTTAAATTGAATCACAAAGTCCTAAATTTTCAAAACTGCTTTATCTGCAATGGTGTTTTTTATTCTTATTAAACAATAAGAGAATCTCATGTCTACAAAGCCACACTTTTCTTCCATATATCTGCAAAGTTCTTAAGCACAGTTACTTTTGCTCTGCCTTCTAATAAATGTCTTAATCTATTTCCTCTTATGACAACTTGAATTTGGAATCTTAAGTACTTAAATGGATCACTAAAACCACCAAACACTTAAGAGCTTAAGAAGAGACATTAAAAAAGATAGCGATCTAAAGAAGAAGTAAACATCTCTGCCTTCTTAATGATGCACAAATTACTAACTCAACCTTTTGTTTATTTTCAGAACAAAAACGCAGCACCACAGAAAATTATGTTGAAAACCTGATAAATTTAAAAGGAGCGAACTATTCTACTAGTACCTCCAAAGTTCAAGTATGCCAAAGCAGAGTGGCTAACAAAAAGATCAGAATGTCTCACTGAACACTGGAAGTATTCTATAGAACTGAAAGGCAGGAATACTTCTACTAAGATTTCCTGGCAAATTTGTTGCGTCAATAATTGAAAACAGAACACAAGAAAATATGTATTGCCATGATCTGATAATTTTTCTCAGACCAAAACATGTCAAGGAGGCAAACAAACAAAAAGCCCGAACAGATAACTTTCATCATGGCAAACAGGATCAGCAGCAGAGCTAAGGGATGGGGAAGAGGGCAGGGGAACAGAGGAAGACATAACCTTTTGAAATTTGTAAGGGATCCTGAGGTGAAATAAAAAGGGACAAGAGTGCATTGTAGACTCTCTGCCAACCAAGCAAATAGGCGAGCTTTATGGGAAACATTTCATGTCAATATATACAATCCGACCAAATACTGGAAGAAATTCAGAGATGAGAAAGGAAAGTAACAGCAGCCCTGAGAAAAATGACAGCGGGAAAGAAACAAACAAAAAAAAGAGACAGAAAACCAGGAGTTCCCCTTAGGAAGAAGAATAAAAGCAGGATACAAATAACATTGCAAAAGAGAGGGGAGCTCCCATTCTCCCTGACATAGATCCCAGAAATACAGCAGGAGTCCTCATTCTACCCAACACAGACACCCGAACTACAGCAGGAGCCCCCATTCTCCCTTAGATAGACACCAGAACTACAGCATCCCTGGCACAGACCGGAGAACTAAAGAAGGAGCCTCCGTTCTCTCTGACACAGACCCTCTGAACTACAGCAAAAGCTCTTTTTCTCCCCCCACCCCCACATCCCCACACC
>JAHREE010000379.1:5023727-5047417 GCA_033628505.1 Tringa tobata
TTTTTTTTTTTGTTAATATTCAAAAATCCCTGCTTCGGCGGCAAATGAATAGATAGGGTGATCAGGGTGTGGATGAAGGGCACTCACCGACCAAGCTCTGCGGCAGATGCAGCCACGTGTGCCTTCGCCACATCATCTGTCTCCGGGGACAGGTGTTGGTACAGGTTCTGCTCAACCTTTTCTGCAAACTCGGCGGTACGTGCCGAGAAGCGGGAGAGTCTGTCCCTTTTGAAACGACAGACCCTGGAGAGCTTTTTCCCCATTCTGCACCAGGACCAAAAATAACCTTTTGAACCAACAGGCACATAGCCAATTGCCTCATCTTTATGGTATCCTCGTGGGATTTGGGAGACCTGCCCTCAAATCAGACCCTGCCCGAATCGGACTTGGGAATGCTCACGTTGCTGTCTGATGACTGGCTGGGGACTATTCTGGTGTGGACGACTGGCCTTTCCGTGGCTGGAGCTGCTCCACACTGTATAACTGATTAAATACTCATCAAGCTAAAAAGAAAGACAGCTTATCGCCGTCTGGTTAGGGCCCTCACATGGGTTCAAATCCCTGCTCTAAATCAAGCAAAGCAAAGATATACGAGTTCTGCAAAACCAAGCTGCTTGCTCAGACCAACAAGTTATTTATTCCCAGTCGCAGACAACTACATTTTCTTGCCTGCACCCGCTGCTGGCACTGAGAAAATGTTTCCAATAGCAATTTTGTGAAAACTAGTATATTACCAGAAAAAGCTTTGGCTACAGTTAAAAAATCCCTGACCATCTGTGATTAGAATTTCTGACAGAATTCCCAATACAGTTTGACTTACCTGTTTTGCTTTATTGCATAAAATAATTTTTCAGAGTGAACCTCATTCAGATAAAAATAGCGAGCTTACTTGATCACTTTTATTTTTGTTTCATCAGCCCAAGCAATATCTACATACGTTTTTTATAATCTGCAACTTTTTAGAAAAGAAAGTTGCACAGAAAGTAGTGTGCAGGTTCTTAGCATAAATGTTTCTTCGCTGCAAGCAGAAGTCTTTGTAGCAGGGACAGGAATTCTACTGTGAATTCTGAAAATATGTATAAACCATTTGGGCAACTGTGTTTCAGAAACCCTGGGCAGGGTTACACGTTTATTAAGCACAGAGCATGTTACTCCATGCCTAAAACCAGTTTGTTAGTCTTTGCTGACCATGGAAGCAGCTGGCTAAAGCACTTGTTACTTTAAGCCTTTGAATCCTTCAGTATGTCAGTCAATAACTGATAAGGTTGGCAACCACACTTTTCTGTTTAAATAACAAAATTTAATATTGCTAGATATATTTGGAGGTGTTTGGGGTTGATGCTTGATAATATGTGTTTATGTGCTTTTTCCAGAATATATTTTTACCTGAATAATAACCTATCATATGTGATAATATGTGTTTATGTGCTTTTTCCAGAATATATTTTTACCTGAATAATAACCTATCATATTTAGAAATATCCCAGCAGTGTTTGGGGAGAGAATAATCTTTTTTTTTTTTTTTAAATAAATATAAAAGGATAGTATAAATTACACAAATACACTTGCTAAAATACTTTGGTGGACCATACAGTTGAAAAAAAGAATACATTACAACCTTGCATTTTTATGTACTATAGGTTCTGTGCTTTGTCTATGCTTATAGGAATAAAAGCTCTTGATGTGCGTAAGGGCTTCATTTTTAGTCCCCTGAACTAAAAGCTTCTAGGGATGCTTGAAGGTAATGGTGCTATTGAGATTCAGTATCTTTCACTGTCAGTTTACTTGGAAATGGCCTGAATTCAGATTGCTTACAAATCTCATCTGCCCTTGAAGGATGAGATCTAAAAACATCTCTAGAAATGACCCTGGGCCATGTGTTCAGCCTAATACCAACAGCTTGCCAGCATGAACAGAAGCTATTGTGCCTGCCACATTGTATTTCAGGGAGAGAATGCATATCAAAGCTTACTCAAAATTGGAAAATGCACCCCTTTTGAGTTGGGCTGTCCTTGATGGGCCTCTAAAACAAAATTCACAGCAACGTATTTGGCTTCAAGTATGGCTTTGAAACTACTTCTGCTCAGAAAGAAGGGTATTGGCAAGAATGTCTTCATTTAAATAGGAAGAGCCTTACCGAGAGCCATATTGTAGACCATCCTTTCCCAGGATGCAGCTGCGTGTGTTATGCTGATGTGGGGCTTATCAGCCTCCTTATCACCCAAGCCTCCTGGTTTCTGCAAGACCCCGTGAACCTGGCCAGCCTGATTATTTTAATATAAGATTTGGAAATAAAACGGGAAAACTTCATGTCGGCTTGGCATTCTCCATCATGTCCTGGCTGGCCTCCTCCCTGGTGGAACACAGATGAGGCAGGGCAGAGGGAAGATCAGAGAATATGAATGTGGTGAGGGTAGCACTCAGAGCCTGCTCAAAACGTAGGAGGGATAGACAGTGGGAAGAGTAAGATTAAATATCTCTCTAGCAAACCTGAGATGAGGAATCTTAGACTACTCAAGTTAATCATGGAATCCCTGTAGCAGAATGGATGTTGGCCTCAAATTTTGCAGGCAAATAAGATGGAACTGATTCTGCCCTCATTAATATTAAGGTTAAAAATGTAGAAAAACCAAAAGGATTCCACAAAAGAACAGGAGTAGTAGTAAGTAGAAAAGAAGAGATAACTCAGATGAGGGAGTTGCTTTAGTTCAAAGACAGACTATTTTTTCTTGCTTTGTCTATTTCCAGCTTTTCAAGTCAAGAGACAGACACCAGAAAGATTAGGTCAGTAGGCATAACAGTTTGTTTAAAGGGAGCATTGTCCAGCTATATGTATTATAGTTTTTTCTGTGTATTCTTGTATTGTCATTTTCCTATTTCTAGAGAAAGTTGTTCATAAGATCTGAACAATCTGTAAGTCTTACGGAGAACAAAGCTGAGACAAATTGTGCAATATGTGGAAAATGTGTATGGAAAATCTCTATGGAAAAAATTGGCAAATGGTATTCCTCAAAGGTTAGTGTACGCTGAAACATATAAAAGCTATGCAGAAAATCTTAGCAAATACATAAGAATTCAGTATATTTGATTTTAGAATGAAAAATATGGAATTAACCCTCAAGAAGATTTGGCCGTTACCACGCAGAGCACTGCAATGTTTTGCAGTCTGGCACTCAGCTCTAGGAATGACACTTCCAGTGCAGAATTAGGCACCTCGGTCTCAGGTGCCTGAGTGACTTGTTTAGTTTCTGAATTGCAGGAGAATTACAGTAGATGTACTGATGAGCATCACAGACTGCTCATTTAGCATCTGCTGAACTATGTGGTGATTCCCCTTTTCTTGGTATGCTTTATATAAAAGCATGGACACATACACTAATGTCAGTGATTGTAAAATTGGATCATGAAATGAGTACAGATTTATTTTGAATGGAAAGAATTGGACTTTCCTTTCCATATTCCTGGACTGTATAGCTGGAAAAGATTTATTAAAGACTCTAGAGCATACGGTGCATACTGCTTTGGACACAGATTACAACTTTGTCTAATTTAGATGGTTTTCTGGCATTCTTTCTGCCACAGTGTCTTGCAACAGTTTATAAATGTAACTATCTTTAATAAAAGCTGTTAAAGCCAATGGTTTGAAGAAAAATAGAAAAAAAAAAAACAATACTCTCCTCCCTTGTAACTTTTGGGTATCCCTCTAAAATGCGAAGACTTATTGTGAATGCAGTAAGGTGTTGTGTGAATGTAGTTAGAAAATACATTTCTTTCCTCTTATCTCACAAGTAACTTTATTTTCTTAACAGGATTATCACAGCACTAACAGCTCTTTGTATAGGAAAGACAGTGTTCTGCTTTGAAGGTGTTTATTAAAGCTCCTTTAAAAAGTCCCGCATTTCCCGTTTCCAGCTTATTTAGGATTGGCTGGTTTTGTGTGAATAAGGTGTGTGCAGCTGCAAGGGCTCTGTCCCTCATATATGTCCCTAACCTGGAACTGGTTAGGCACTGGAGACTAGAGAATAGAAAGGGGAACTGCTCTATATTCTTGCCCTGTTCTTTGCCCAGTTAACCCTAGTTACCCCCTTGTAGCCACAAAATCCAGGGCCAGATTAATCTTTTGGGATGACCCAGCAGCTGTTTGTATGTTAAGCACAGTCTTCATCTTTTTCAGTACAAATTCTAAGTGGCTTCACACTAGTTTCCACTGCAATCCGCTGGCATCCACGTGCATCCACAAGAGTCCACTACGCTGTTGGATTTCACACCGAGGCAGCTCAGGAGCATCCATATATTACATTTAGCTGCTCTGCTGGGAGAGCAGCGATCTCCCATCAGAGAACAGTAATAAAAAGAAGTCCCAGAAAGGAACAGTTACTCTTCCCCTAGTAATGACATTTCTCAAGTGAGCCTCTCAAAGCCCACTGCCACTTATACAAAGCCTGGGCGCATGAGGAAGTACCATGACAGTTGAAATTTATTGAACGCTTTCGTAGGACTTAGTCCTACGAATCTTCTGTAATTCCACTAAATATTCTTAAAATACATTGTCTTGCATATATTTTTTGCTTATTATTTGTTAAAAGGGTACTGTTAAAGTCTAAAAATAAAACTGAAATGAAGGACTTACAATAAAAGATCAAAGGTCACAACATAGGTTTTCCAGCATCAAAAATGTCTTTTTCACATTTTGCTGAAAACTCAGCTGTGCATTAAAATCACAAACAACTTTTTGTTTCTAAGGAGTCAAAAGATTACATTTCTTAGTTACAGGCCTATATTCTGGGCACAATCTGTGAATGGAAATATGAACTGGGTTTAGCGTACTTCTGTTCTGCTATAGCCATTAAGTGATCGTTTGCATCAATAGGCAAGTTAAACTGGAAAAGAGTAAGATTCAATTTTTCTCAAAAACTTCCAGGATGGTTAATATTATAGTTCAACAGACTTGCACAGTATATGCTATCAGTTTTGCATTCTAACATGAAATAACCATAAAACCATCCAGGGATATGAAGATGATGGTGTTTGATATTTGAGGGCAAAGGAGGAGGGAAAAGCAACGTGTTCCTGTGTTTTTACTTACATGATGAGCCAAGATCAAAAGAGGCCTCATCCTCCATGTGCTCATTGCTGGAAACTCTGATATGGATTCAAGCTGATTCTAGCAGCAACCTTCTAAGCTCCTGAAAGGCTAACTTCTCCTAACTTCAGTTTTTTTTTTCTTTTTTTTTTTTATTTAAAAAAGAAAAACCAACACAATACACCACTGTATTTCCACCATGCCTGAAACTCAGTTAGTGGTAGTAACTTCTATGTATTATTTTTGTAAACATTATAATTAATAGTATATCAAGAAATTTGTCAGCCAAAATAAAAGTACTCAAAGCAAATGAAGTAATAGCTAAAGGAATCTACAGGCTTGAAGAAAATGCTGGATATTTAGCTCATTACATCCACAGTTGCAGCCGTCTATCAATCTACACAATTTCCTCCACAGATCAGGTGGCAATAGATAGGATAAGGTCCTGTATAAATTATTGCAGGAAGAGTTTTCTGCATAGATTTAATTATAAACAAAGAACAACTCTTCCAGCATTGCCAGTCTGTATAAAATTTGCATAAGAGTAAGTACCTACAGCCATCTGTATTTAAGAGTGTATTTACAAGGGCAATCAGGTACACACATAAGGAGTACAAACACAGTCAGAGATATCCCACCTGCAAGTGTCTATGGTGAATTTTTTTCTTTAAAAAAATGACTTAAAGATTTGCCTATTTCCTAAGCCAGTTAATGCTCATCCTGAGTAGTGCAGAAGTTGAAAGTTTAGTTTTGCATTTTACCGGATATGGTTGGCATTTGCTAAGAGATCAAATGGGACTACTTGGGACCTAAGTGTAATTAAGCATTAACTACTTCATAATTCAAGGATCTGCGTAACTCAAATAGTTTAAATTTGTGCAATAACACACCTTCAGTTCAGCTGGTACAAATTTTAGATCAGGCCAACGTATGTTTTAGTAATTATAAAAATGAGGTATTTTACAACTATCCCCACCACTGCAAGGCTGCTTGTTCTCCTAACCTCTCCTTAAGTATTGTGAATTTTATGCATCACCTGTGTGTGCTGCCTGTCATTTCTATTTAAAGTCTAGACACAGAGCGTTTTTTGAATAGCTGTGCCTGGGCCATTCTCTTTCTCTGTCCCCAGATACAATGTCTGACTTTCAGAGGTGAGAAACAGAATTGGGATTCTCTCTGAATAGGCCTGGGGGAGGGTGCAGGGTAACCTTTGCTCTTGTTCTGTTCCAGATTCTCGGCTTTGCACATGAATGGATGGTCTTCTATTGCGGTCTTTCTTTTGGGGGATGAAACAAATTAACTGCAAAAGAATACCAGGGAATTCACTTTGTGCACTTTCTCTGCAAAGTTTTTTTTTTTTTCTGAGACTCTATGAAGAAATTCAGAACCCCAAAATGCCTGATGCAAAACTTCCAGAATAGGCAGGACAGCCCAACATTCCTCACACACTGCTCTACAGTAAAACAGAAATCTCTTACCAGCTATGTGGTTTCTCACCAAAGATGGAGTGTAAAGTACAATACTATAATTCTTTTGTAGTCTGGTTGTAGTTATGAAGATTTTGTGTTTGTTTGTTTAATCGCTGCTCTCTAGCTAAGGATGACAGAGACTAGGTGCTTTTTCATTTTCAGTTCAAAACTTTGGGGGATTCATTGAAATAGGATATGCAGAAAAGGATTTTTTCATCTTGAGAACAGAACTTTGGGTGACAAAATGCCCACACTCTCTATAAAGTATGATTAGATATTACAACTGTTTTTCCCAAAAAAACCCCTCATTATGCTTGTGCTATTAAACATGACATATGTTCTACTAAATGCGCCTGGGTGGTCGCAATTCTACCAAAGTTCCTTCTGTCCCTTGCTAACATTTAGGCCTTTAAGCATCTCAGAAGTTCTTCCAATTGTTTCAGGTACCTATTTTATGTGGAACACAGCAATGAATCCTGTATCACTCAATATGGAAAAGCTGTAGAAAAAGATGACCATTACTACTTTTTGTGTTTTCTCAGTTAGGAAGCACTTAAGCATGTAGAATATACTTATTGAATTTTACAATGTTTTTGGGTGAGACAATGGCACTGTGATCAACAATAATGAATGCTGTGCTTTGCCCATCAACAACAAACTACCATCAGCAGTGGGATCAATAACAGATCAGGGCTATCCTAATTCGGCCTCCCTCTCTGATCCTGTTCAGGGAGAAGTTCTTCCCCTGGCCTCTGAGATGCATTAAGAATATTAATGATAAGTATGCACAGTATTAATGGTAAATGTGTACAATCCAGTGATTATTCCCTCAGCTTATTAAATGACTTTTCACAAATAAGAAACAGTTGGCAAAGTCACACAGCCTCAGTGACTTCAATATCTATTAAAAGATTTAAACTACTTTATCAACCTCCATTTATATAGATTTAAATCTAGATTTGTTTCATAAAACAAAATGTATGTATAAATGTAAAATGTGCGTGTGCTGGTATTGGGAGTGTGGGCAGGGCTGCTATTTCAATTAATTCTTTATAATTTCCATAAAATAATTCTTTGCTATTAAAAAATAACCAAACTTGTCTTCCCTTAAGGTTAGAGTACTGGGTTTACGTTGAGAGTCCTAGCTTTCCTCATCTTTGTTTTTGAATATGCATTTTCTGAAATGTTCAGTTGGTTTCAGTAGTGAACTTATAAACACTGTAGATTTACAATTAAGAAGTTCTTATCGCTGACAATGGGGAAACCGCCCCCCTGTTGCTATTATCTGGTTTCAGATTCAGCTTTTCAGACAGGTGTACAGGCCCTTGCAGCAAGTAGTTCCACTTTTGAGGCTGAATAAAAATAGCCTAGATTACCCAAATAATTTATTTTTTTTTTTTTTATAACACAGTCAGATTTAATTTGGTCTAATTAACTGTATAGTTAGAAGGTAATTTATGGTATTACCAAACACTGCTTTTTGCCGTTTGGGAAAGATAGAAGTAATTAAAAGGAATTCCGCTTTTAAAATACAGTTTATTTTGGATATACTTCTTATCCATCTTTTTTCCTGTTATTTTACTAAAATAAACATATTTAACTGTTTTTTCATAATACTAGTAACAAGTTCAGAATCTCCCTACAAATTTTACAGCTCTGTCAGAGTAGGTAATTTGTATTTCCCAACTTCACACTTGGTCATCAGGCAATCATCCCACATCAGGCAGCATAATACTTTTAAACCCTGAGCTATATAGTTGTAGACTGGCCAGCTGGAAGCAAAATAGGTTTCCCCTTACCCATTGCCAATGTGCTGAACTCAACCAATTCCCTGAAGAAAAATGACTATATACTTGGCATACAGCAGCTACTAAATTTAAATTCCTCCCGCCCCTACATACTAAGCTCTCTATCTGGTTCAACACTGAACTCCTATGATTTGGCCAGCTTGGATTCAGAAAGGGATCTTAGCCATCAATAAATTTACTGAAAATGATGCTTTGCTTTCCTTTCCTTCTAAAAGGAAGTTCCAGTGAGATGGAAAAAGTGGCAGAAATAGCCAACCTAACATGCCATCAACAAGCATTTTGGCTCTGTTACCTGCGCTAGTGCACATCCAATTGCACGGCTTCATTTGTCTCATGAATTACTTTTGTCTGTAGCACTGTGCCTGTTTAACCAGCAAATCTGAACTGAATACAGGTTTTCTAGAAAGGAATGGAAGAAGAAAATAGTCTGAATAGTTACTTTCACATAATGAAAACAAATTTTAGTTAGGGTTCTCAGCTGTTCCTGGGACTACATAATATTCATCAAACATCATTTGGAAGCATCATGTTTACATGATGCCTTTAAACAATCATGTGATTGTTTAAAATAAGTGCCACTAAAGTGAACAAATGTTGGCTATGTGACTCGGCAGGTATTTATTTAACCTACATGTTTATGAGTTCTGTGATGTTCACTTACTCCAGAGAAATCTTTAATTGCAGAATTAGTGTCTTTAGCTCAATTTATATTATGTTATAAACTAGTCATGTGTGTTGTAAGCCTGATGGATACTAGATAGGAGATGAATAAATATCAACAACTTCGGCGTAATAGATCAATACGAAAATGCAACTCTTATAGAAGCAGAAGCATGATTCCCTGATTTTGTGAACAATGAACTGAAGGTAATTTTGTTTGGCTTATTTATTTTTACTAATCTGATTTTGACACATAGCGGTCTGTAACTGTCTCCAGTTTCCATTATTCCTACAAACCCTTTTTATGTTGAAGCAAGATGGAATGACCCATTAAAACATCTTGTAGACAACCTTAGTATGTATACTAACATTGAGATGAATGTATACTAACTTGACAGAAAAAGAAAACAGTTGTCAGATGTTCAGAACCCTTATGCATATCCCTAAAATTAAATAGAAAACAGAGATATTTTTCAATTGTGTTTTTAGACTGAGAACTCTGGGATGTTTTTTCTGTGTAACATTCTTGTTCTAATGGTACCCATATTAAGTCAGAGTCAACATTACTCACAATTTTTCTTGAATAAAATAATGGTTTAGCAGAAAAGATTCTTTATCCATGCCGAGGGCTTTTTCAGGTTGCACTGCCTCCACTGCTGTTTCATTCCTCTTCAATACACCATTTGTGTTTGGGGCCATAAAGACTCCACAACTCTGGGTTTATCCAGCTGTGATCAAATCTCTGGGCTTATATCTGCCCGTGATTTGTCCCTTACAATGGTCACAGTTTGCATCTCCTTTCTTTGGCTTTAAGAGTTTAGGAATAGTGATGGTGAAGGTGAGAAGGAAGTGGTTTATCTGATTAAAAAAAAAAAATCATGCATCTTCCCATTTAACAATGAGACAAAATTCAATCTTCTGTTAAACTGTACATCCAGAGAACTTACCTGGCTTGTGAGAGACCCAGTTTCATGGCTCTGCTTCAAATAAGTCAATATTATTTAGAATAACTGGAATTGATTTAACATAAAACCAGGGAGAGATTCATGCTTAACAGGTAAATTTGTTTGTTGTCCTGGCATTCAATAACACAAATCAAGGTTCTCATCTTTGCTTTGCCCTAAGGTTTTACACATCCTATCTAGGACTTCTCTGGGAGTTACTAATAGATTGAGGAGTGGCTCTCTCTCTCTTTTTTTTTTTTTGGCCTTTGTAGAGCTGAAAAACCTTTTGATTAAAAGAATACAACAAGTCTATGGCCTAGATTTTACATTCTATCAAACTGAAAAAAAAAAAACCAAAACCAAAAACCCAACCCGTCCTTATTGGTTCCACTTACAATGGAATATAACTATTGCAAGGAGTGAAAAAAAGCCGATGACATGGTACACCTTACACTGAAAGGTTTCCAACTATTCCATCACTACATTTACAGAAACTTGTTCTAAATTGAACTTTTTGAAAAGTTGCTCTTTTCCACAGTTTTCTTGCTTTTCATAAAACTGAAGAGAGGGAGTACAACTTGGACTACGCTCCTATAAATTGATCTGCCAGGACTGAAGAATGTCAGCAATCAGCAAGCAAAGTACAAAACCTTTGCAAAGAAAAGATGCTCCTTTTCAAACTCTTAACTTGTAACAGTTGGGTTTTTGTTTCATAACTGTAATAAATAAATAGCAAACGGAAACATAGTACCTAGAATGTATGTGATCGTTTGTAATTGATCTTTGATCCACAGTTTTCCTGGTATACCACGGGTAATGGAACTTCTACACATTCAATATGCTTAAAAATATGGTCACTTAGGCTAGAGACTAAATGCAGAGCTAAGTGTGCAGCACCAATTTATAAATGCTGTTTGCCAGTGTTTTCCAAAAAAACGTTATTTGGTTTTGCTATTGTAACTCCTTTTTCCACCTTCCCAGTTTTGTCTGTGGCAGTTTGCCTCATACCAAAATCTGTTTTTGAGAAAATTATGTCCTTTTCTGACAGAAATAAATTCTTGTGTTCTGGGAATAAAGGACTGGAAAGCCTAGTAAAAGCTATGACTTGGATTCCTATGGCTCATTGGCACAATCTTTTTTTAAAAATACTTTCACTGTCAGTGGCTTGGCATCAAGCAGTAGGCTAGTAGGAAGGAAAGCATAACAGAGTCTGAGCACACCTAGAGAGGTCCACAGCTTTCATCTGTGGGAATAATGTTTGTACTATTTTAACACGTACCAGCTCTACCTGGCATGCAGGTTCACTCACACCACTTTCACAGTTCCCCCATAGGGTCCAGGTTCCTGACCCTGTGCACCCTGTGTTACTAGGCTTAGTTGTCCCTCATCTTTTTTCCACATTGATATAGGAACCCAAGGCAGATTTTTCTGTGTAATACTAAATATCTTCTGGTCTATCAGTTTCATATACTAGTCTTCTGACAAGTGTTCCACAGGAGATGGAAGAGGGACAGCTGAATGATTCACACAGATAACCAAAGTATGTGCATCTCATCTCCATCCACAACTCCTATTTGTCACTTTATTAGCTCAGGTGTGCACCCCTCACCGAGTTTGATATTTGTGCTGGTGACTTGCTTCTTTGGAGTCAGCAGCAAGTAGCAGATGGATAGCCTGAAGAATTACTTCCCCAGGAGATATTGGTGTGGTGTCTGGAGCAAAAATTGTACAGACTTTGTAGCTGCATGGAATGCAACTGTTTGTTCCTCTATAAGGAGACTTACCAGGTCTACTGGTTTTTCTGGAAGCTGGAAATGGAAGGGAGAATCTGAAAGTAGTTATCTCCTTGTTTTGTGTGGCAACATCCAGATCAGATGATGGTTGGCTGCCCAGAACAAGGCAGTACATGATGACCTGAGATGATTCCAAGTAGCTGATGGTCTGTTACATGGCTGACACATTTTCCACTGGTTAAGACATGACATAATGAGCTGCTAGAGGATGATGCTCTTCCCGTATACCTTCTAATGTGTTGGGAAGGATCTAGACTTTTCTAGTTCTATTTTTCATATCAGGGCTTTTCCTTCTAACGTGATTCAGTGCAATTCTGCAAATTTTCCTTCCCAGTTTTACAACATAATGAAATCATATATGTACTAACAATCCCATGTTTATAGTGAAGCTTAATTGAAACATAATGAACAATTAAATTCTGAACACTATTTTACTATTGTCAGTAAAAACATGTAAAGGATTTCCTTAACCATGTAAAAAGCAGGCATAAATCTTTTACATAAAACATTTTCTGGGGAAAATATAACTCTCTAATTCATATATTAAAATAAACCATTTTGTCTGATTCAGACTGATTTGTTGCTTATGGAAAATTATGTAGTTTGCTAATAATTTGCTAAACTGGTAATGTTTTTTCACATAAGCCTGCCATACACATGCATGTTTATTGGAAAATTACATACTAATCTTACTTCAATATTATTTACTTCTTAAATTGAGATCTGAACTGCTACCACAAATGAGACATTTAAAAGTGAAACACATCAATTTCAGTTTGATTATTTAATTTTTTCTAGGTACTCCAGCTTTTTTAAATTGCCACTGGATTTGCGTCCCTTGCAGAATTATGCGCACGTTGACTGCCTTTCAGATTGCGTTTTTGAAAAGTAGCAGCTTGAAAACAACCTTGCTAAATGTTGGAAAGATAACTTTGTTCAACAATCATGACAATGCTTCTTTGTAAACATTAATGCTGCAATAATCCACTGGGACTGTTTTACCCCTGGTGTAGTCCCATGGACAGGCCTATCTCTAGCAGAAAAGAACTGCAACAGGAATTAAAGTAACAACTCTCTCTTGATTTATGGTGAAGGTTTACATCTAACTCCCGACAGTTCTATATAAAGTTAGCTGGTTTGTTTTAGGATGTTTCTGGCATGGTACAGGGGACTTCTCATTGCAAGTACTATTCCTATCATACACCCTACTGGGGCTCTGTCTGTCCTTTACCAATTTCATTTGGTTTATGTGACTCTTGGCTCCCTAAAAAGTGCTGCTTTTCTTGCAGAAATTCACAGTTGATATAGAGATGTAATATTTCATAAAATTAGTATCTGTGTTACATTATTAAATTTGAATGCTGCTGCAGCTACACTTTTCTTGACGTAAAACAGTCACTGTTTGACTAACTCAGTCAAGACACAGTTGTTATTCTCTGCTTCAGTGTTCATGAACTGTAACCCATATGTGAGAGCTTGCTTTCTGAGTTAATCGTCTCAAAGTTAGCAGTCCAGCAATTTGCAAATGTTTTTTAAATTTAGCTTTGTTCTTACTGCCCATGTCAGTCCTAGCTGTAGGAGGAAAGTTATATTAGAATTTGTGTGTTGTTCTTAGCAGAATTCTTCTGAGACCCACACATATACAGTTATGGTATTATTTTTATACCTTTGCCAGTTCTTCAATATTCCATCTTCCCAAATAATAGACTACATGCAATGTTGCCAGAATACTGTCATTAATAAGAGATTTTGATCAGATTACCCTCTTTTTGTCAAGCTTGCGCACAGTCAGTCAAAGAATGAATTGATTGCACAGCCTTAGCCTTTGTATGCAAAGAGCATTGAAACTAAGCTCCTGCTTGCAGTCTGGGGCTGCCCCACAAAGTTAGAGCCGCCTGGGAACTACCCGATAAAGTCTAGTTAAATTTGTAATTTGGAAAAAAATACGGTAGGAGGACCATTCTGAACAGACTAACTTTAAACTCAGCACAGTTGAACAGTTTCACCTTTCTATGATGAAACACAGATCTGCTCCCTTTCTATTAGGAGCTTCATTCACATTGACCTCAGCCTTTGGATTCTTCTCTTAAATACAACAAATTCATTATCTAGTTTTTCCAGTGTTGCAGTTCAGTGTTGTAGGACTATAACCAACACATTCCTGGATCTAAGTAAAAGACAACTTCAACGCAATGACTTTCACAAAAAAAACCCCCTCTAATAGTGAAATGGACACAAGTCCAAAAAGGATTTATACTGAAATAAAAGCATGCTGCACATTCAAATAAAAACCTAGACGCAACTGCATCAGGTTATGCATACACAGTAAGCTAACACTTGCTCTTTGGCAACATTTATTAATACAAATTAGTAATTTAACCATAAGAGCTTTACAGTCAGTACAAATAGACATAAAATGGAACAGTTCTGTTAAATGCAAGCAAAGGAAGTACCAAAGATGAACTATTATAAGATATATCAATTTTAAGCACTGCAATTTGTTTCTGTGGGTAAATTAGTGTTCTGGCAAAGATGTCTCCAGATCATGACATCAGGAATAATGGCTTGCCTCATCACTAGCACTCTATTAAACAAAATAAAACCACTTTATAATCTCAAGAAAAATTGAGCAACTGATTGTTGGGGAAATGATTTATTATATATAGTAAAGGACTGGTTATCAAGCAGACTGCAACATTAATCTAGTTTAATTTGTATTTTAAGTCTTTCTGCCTGAAACAGTCTAGAGCAACTCATTTAAATGCAATCTAAATTACAATAAGAATAGGAATACCACCAAAATTACATTTGTCTTGGCTAACTGTAACCCAAAAGCTCATTTGGAAGCACCTGCAAGTAGCATTTGTTGCCAAATAGAGAAGGCAAGGTTATGTTTCATTTGACACAATAAATTTTCTAAAGTACAGAATTTAAAATGTGTGCAGAACAAAGAACTTCTTGTAACCATGGCTGATTATAATTACGAGTAGTTCGGCACTGCTGAGGTTCCTTGGAATGCTCATTGTTTAACCTGGAAACAATCTGAACTAAAACATAGCATTAGTATTGCCTGAGAATATGCACGACAAAAAGTGTCTCACTGGCTTAATCACTAGAATTTCACCTTTGTGAATAAGTAAAAGTATCGTGATCAAAAAGTTGTTATGCTAAAACAGTTTGATGCAAAATAAATAAATAAACGCATAAAATAAAAATCCAACAAGAAAAAAACCCAGCAGATCAAATACAGTAAACTAAACAGGGACACTGAAAAAAAAATAACACTCTCTCAGAAAGTACATGGATTTGTTATCCTTTGTGAATAAGTCGTTCATGAAGGATGAATTGCAGACTTAAAGTAAACAGGTGCAAGGTGGCAATACCTTTCCAGGCTGTTTTATATGCTGTTTATCGGACTTCTCCTTTTTTTTTTTTTTTTTTTTAAAAAAAAGAAGCTTAAAATATAATATAAGATAGTGTAGTGCTGATGTACCAAAATACTAAAGACTATTCAAGGTTTCAAGACAGACTTGTTTTTCCAAGGTTATATGCCTGTAACTAGTCATAGCAGTCTTCACTAGCATTACCTGTTTTATCTTAAAAACACAAACAACAAGCTTATGGGTATTTCTGCCAAAAGTTTCTATCCAGAAACATTTATGGTAGTCTTTCAAAATCACAATTCTTCTATCATTTGCAGCAAAATCCAGACAAATACAACAATTAATTCTAGTGCCACCATCAACAGTTGAAAACCTATCTGCAGAACAACTTAGTTAATTCGCTAGGAAATGACATCAGTAGAGTTTGTACCAATCACAATTGTTTGCAGAGTTGAGTTTGTGAGGGCAGGCAAGGTCTGTTTTTCCTTGTCACCTATGTAATACTACCTGCTAGAAGGTATTCATATTGCTAGATCAATCTCCTCGCAATATGAAGTGTGCTGTACCTAATATTCTGCAAAATGAGAAGGGTCAAGGGCTCTACGTTGTACACAGAGTCCGGAAGAATCATTACTGTAGATTGAGTTATTTTTCCTCTTCACATATGTGCCGGTTAGGCTCCCATCAAGTCTGAAGAGCAAGTAGTGCTTCCTCAGGTTGAGAATTTCTACTGAATCAGTCACAACTGAAAGCATCATTCTCCCAGATTTGGCCCTTGATTTAGCAGGTGATTGTTTATCCATGAATTATACCCTGGATTGTGACAGGGTTGTGACTGACATCTCTTTTCTCGACCATATTAAAGCCTTCCAGCTCCATACTGGGAGAATATGATATGGGTTAGATGGAGAAGCCTCCTGTTTATCTGATGCTTAGCAGAGTCAGAGCTGTGAGGGGGTTTAAGCAGTGTCAATACTCCAGAGATATGGGCCTAATCAAATAAACCCAGCCAAGTACAATACTACCTTACCCAGAAATTATTGACGTCAAAGAAACCTGTCTTTACTGCTTGTTACTGTCATGGTATCTATCTTGATCACCACTGGATGTTATAGAAAACACAAAGATTAATTGAGGTTTACCAAGAACCTGACTGACACTTCTCAAGATTGTCCTGTTATCATCGGCCAATTGTTTATATATGAATTGATATACAATGTTTTACTTAAGATCTCAGAGTTGGAGGGCAGTTCTGTGTATTAGTAAGATTAGCTCAACTGTGAATCCCATGTACAGTTCCGATAGCTCAGATGGATAGCAATATGATGTAAACAATCTCTAATTTGAAAAAAGTTACTCTAAAATAATAGAAAGGAGTATTGCCATTCAGAAGCCATGGCAAGATAGGGGTGTTCAGTTTCCTTTGATCTAGGATATTGTGAGGTTTCCTCTTCAGAAAAACAGAATACAAATTTCTGCTTACAATTCTGCTCAATCTCTTCTACAACTCCAAAGCAAATCAAAGCAACCACTTCTTTCTGTAAGAATTACTGAAGAGAGAAGTGCAATAATTGCCATACAAGAATAAAATGAGATGTTTGCCATTGCTGACAATGTCTACTGTTCAAGTATCAGCTGCAGTCTCTGACCACGTCCAGTGAAACCTGGGTTTCCAAAAGTCAGCTCTGGGACAGTCTTCATGTGATTCATACTCATGCCATGAAACTGCAGACTAGGCAATCAATCCTTCTAAGAACAGACAGATAAGATACTGCCCTTAGTTGGAATCCCAGACACCTTTAAATAGGTGTCTGAATTGTGAGTTCCCTGGCCATGGATCAAGCAAGCTAAAAACTCTTTCATTACGCAGATGATCCATATGAACACTAAAGAGATGACGATTAATATATGAATAACCTGGGTACATTCTCTTGGATCACCGTTGCCTTAATTTTAAGCTCTACAATATTTTCAAGAGCTGCTTTTAAAAGATCTGTAGGTTATCAGCAGCCTGACAGACTAAATTTCCTAAAAATATGGGAAGGAAGGAATTTTCTCCTGAGCCACACTTCTCTCCAGCAAAGGATTCCTCTAAATACAATAAAAACTATCTAAATAAATACCACCTGTAGGTGGTGGGAAACACACTGTTTTTTTCCAAGATGTGTATCAGATATTCAGGACTTCAAAAAAGCAAAATCTCAAGGATCTCAACATTTACAGCAATCCACAGGTGGTCTGTTTGCCATCACTCACGTGTTGGACCTCACTATAGGACAGTTTCTGGATTTTAGATTTGTGATTACTACTGACATATCTGGTATATCAAGATGGACAGTAATTTCAAAGGCCTATTTTGGTACCAGGAAGGGCTTGCTTTTCAGGGCTGGTATACTTGGTTTCAGTAGTGAACCCTTTTCTATTATTATCCCTGCCTTCTGTTAGTGTTCCACAATGTTTCAATAAATTGGCTTTGCTTGACTTTTAGTTATAAGTTGGATACATTTGTACTAATTTATAAATATGGCAGTAAGCACGTGAAACTGAAAATGTGATCTCTTGGTCATGGAGCTGATGCTGAAGAAATTAATGTCATAGTCATAGATGCCAAGGTGCAGCTAGTTCTAAACACGTGGGTATCAATGGTCACTATGCTTTTTATATTTCTTTCCCTTGGAATTACAGATGTCTTATTTTTAAGTAAGGGTAACTGTTAAAGCTTCTAAAATTTTGGCTGAAGGTCGGTATCAGATAAGAATAGCTCAAGTGCTGTATCTGAGTATTCAGGTGCAGGATGAAAGACAGCAAGAGCAATGGCTGTAGCATTTGTCAGGGATGTGTACTCCTCTTGGGCAGAAGATTTACCCACTATATTTGTTGATTAATGATGTGAAACAATTATGACAGACTAATTTCAGTCATTATCAATAGCCGCAGGCAGGGGGGTGGTGAGGAGGGAGGAATATCTGTGTCTATGCCTGAATGCTCTCTAACTTATTTGGGGGAGCAAGGGTCCAATATACCTAGAAAAAAATTTTGATGAAAGAAACAGTACTTTTTTTTTTGAAGATGGGGTTTGAACTTATATTGGTCCAGAGTGCAACTTCTTGACATGAGCAATAAGAGGGAAAGTTTTAGTGCCGTCCTGACCTTTCCCTTGCACTAACGTACAAGGTGTGTGTATATAGCTCTAAGGAAAAGCTATTAAAGGGTTTATGGGCTTGCATACTTAAGGTACAAAGGTATGTACAATGGAATCTGCACTGAACCACACACAAAATAGAATTTTTTTTCCATGAAACAGGACAGCATACTCAAGTGACAGATTCAGTACTCACTGTTAAATTTAAACCCATTGTGCAGGTCTGCCCCGATCTACTGAGCTTTCTTATCACCAAGGCAATTTATCCCACATAGCAGGAAATGAGAAGGGAAGCCTGGGGAACAGTGAGTAGGGAGTAAGAGGGGTCCAGCTAATTGAACCTGTCAGTATCTCTCCTCTAAGAAAATTCATAACTGTCCATGCACACACTAAAAGGTCACAGACAAAGAATTGATGACCGTGGGTTAGATCAAATTTTCATCTTATTCAGATTGGTAGATCTGAATGTTCACTGAACTTCCCAGCTTCTTTTAATGTTAGCGTTGCAGAGTAAAAAATTGACATTAAGATAAACAAATCCTTATTTCATAGAATGCACATTGGTAGAGTCCCAATATTAGCATTTACAGAAGTGTTAATTCCAATTAAACAACTGTCACTTAGACAAAAAGGGGAGAAGTTACTCTACTCTGTCTTTAGATGTACTCCCCAACCTTCCTGAGTTTTGATACTACTGATGGAAGATCCTATTCCAAGCTTTTGTCATAATGAAGATCTGTTCTTCATTACTGCCTTGAACTTCTTCCATTTTTTTCGGAGCTCCAGCTTCCAGCTAACTCTGTTTCAGTATGAAATGGTTTCCCTTGAAAACTGAAAATGCATTCTAGGCCATGCTGGAGCATGGGAAGAATGTGAGGAGTCCTCCCCCTGTGGAGGAAGGAGCCACAGAGACAATGTGTGATGAACTGACCAAAACCCCCATTCTCCATCCCCCTGCGCCACTTGGAGGAAGGAGGTAGAGAAAATTGGGAGTGAAGCTGAGGCTGAGAAGAAGGGAGGGGTGGGGGGAAGGTGTTTTAAGATTTGGTTTTATCTCATCACCTAGTCCAATTTGATTGGCAATAAATTAAATAAATTTTCCCCAAGTCAAGTCCATTTTGCCTGTGACAGTGATCTCTCCCTGTGAGTAATCTCTCCTTGTCCTTACCTCTACTCAGGATCCTTTCATTGTATTTTCTCTCCCCTGTCCAGCTGAGGAGGGGACTGATATAGCGGCTTGGTGGGCACCTGGTGGCCAGCCAAGGTCAACCCACCACAGATTCATCTAAGAGTCCTGAGGGAACTGGCAGATGAAGTTGCCAAGCCACTGTACATCATATTTGAGAAGCTGGGGCAGTCTGGTGAAGTTACCACCAAAGGGAAAAGGTGGTATAATAACCCCCATTTTTAAAAAGGTAAAAAAGGAAGACCCGGGTAACTACAGGCCAGTCACTCTCACCTCTGTGCCCAGAAAAATCACAGAACAGATCCTCCAGAAAACTACGCTAAGGCACGTGGAAAATAAGGAGGTGATTGGTGACAGCCAACATGGCTTCACTAAGGGCAAATCACGTCTAAACTTTTGGTGGCCTTCTACAGTGGGGTTACAGCATTAGTGGATAAGGGAATCTGACACGATCTACCTGGGCTTGTGCAAAGCATTTGACACTGTCCCGCAAGACATCCTTGTCTCTAACTTGGATTTGATAGAGGGACCACTCAGTGGATTATGAATTGGTTGGACGGTTGCGCATAGAGAGTTGCAGTCAATAGCTCGATGTCCAGGTGGAGACCGGTGATGAGTCATGTCCCTCAGGGGTCGGTATTGGGACTGGTATTATTTAACATCTTTTTGGGGGACATGGACAGTGCACCCTCAGCAAGTTTGCAGATGACACCAAGCTCTGGGGAGGGAAAGGGAAGCCATTCGGAGGGACCTGGACAGGCTCGAGAGGTGGGCCCATACAAACTTCATGAAGTTCAGCCAGGCCAAGTGCAAGGTCCTGCACCTGGGTCACAGCAACATGGATACAGGCTGGACGGAGAATGGATTAAGAGCAACCCTGAAGAGAAGGACTTGGAGGTGTCGGCGAGTGAAAAACTGAGTATGACACAGCAATGTGCACTGCCAGCCCAGAAAGCAAACAAGATCCTGGGCTGCATCAAAAGAAGCCTGGCCAGCAGGTCAAGGGAGGTGATTCTTTCCCTCTGCTCTGATCTCAGTAGTCAAGGTGGGGTCACCCAAGTTCAGGTCTGAAGCCCTCAGCATAAGAAACACCTGCTCAGGCAGGTTGAGAGGAGGGCCACGAGGATGATCAGAGGGCTGGAACACCTCTCCTATGAGGACGGGCTGAGAGTGTTGGCGTTTTTCAGTCTGGAGAAGGCTCCAGGGAGACCTTATACCAGCCTTCCAGTACTTAAAGGGGGCCTACAGGAAAGGCGGGGAGGGACTCTTTATGAGGGAGTGTAGCAATATGATGAGGGGTAACAGTTTTAAAAAATCTAAATCTCCACAAAGTGGAGATTTAGAGTAGCTATTAGGAAGAAATTCTTTACTGTGAGGGTGGTGAGACACTGGAACAGGTTGCCCAGAGAAGTTGTAGATGCCCCATCCCTGGAAGTGTTCAAGACCAGGCTGGAAGGGGCTTTGAGCAACCTGTTCCGGTGGGAGGTGTCTCTGCCCATGGCAGGGGGGTTGGAACTAGATGATCTTTAAGGTCTCTTCCAAAACAAACCATTCTATGATTCTATATTTTATTCTATGAACTGAAAAAAATCAATAAACTGAAATCTGGTTAATAAAAGGCATATTTTATTTCCCAAGGTTATAGTCACTATAGATAAACAAGAGTGGAATTTTGTGCATTGTACAATAATGAAGGCTATAGAAAAGCAGATTAGGATGACACAGAATGCCAGCATTTATTCTGAAGGTAACTATCAATTTACAAACTGCAGAAATCAACAGAACAGAGATCTGTTATAAGCCTTGGTTACCTAGATCTGAAAAAGCTAAGACAGATACTGTTAGACAATGTAGCATAATATACGCCATTTAGGAAGCATGCCGTTGGAGAGTTGCACACTCAACATCTGCAGCCCTTTGCACAGAAAGATGTATCATCTTCTGCAAGTGTTTATCTTAAAGCAAATAAATTTGTTTGCAATGGTTCTGTGGAAAAACCCCCTCAACAGAACAACACCCCAATTCCCATCCCTCTCCCCCCCCGCCCCCAATCCCCTCACACCCAAACCCAACCCACTACGTTCTTTAGATGCTACTGTTAGTTCCAAACGTTTGCAAGGCCATGTACAGGAGGAGCTAAATTATTTCAAATTTTGCTTCTACAAAGTACAACAAAATACTAAAGGAAACTGAGAAGAGGTAAAGCAATCTAAGAAATTATTTATATTAGAAAAGTCATGTATAAAGTATGACTTTTAAAATAAAAGGGACTATTAAAATATCTTTACTTGGTCTATTACCTGAATTTGCCTCTTATTAAAGAAGCTGAAAAAACACTTCACAGTGCAAATGGCATCAGCTGCCATTAAATTAAAAGCCAACTGTAACTGTGAGCAGATAAAGTAGAAATTTTTATCTTTTTTTCATATTTCATACCCTGACCAAATATACACTTCATTAAATAAAAAAAAGAATGATCAAATCATCCTACAAGAAGAGGCTGCTGATATCAAAAAAGCTGATCATAAAACGTAAGTATGTCTTAGCCCTCAATAAAATTACTGGTGCTTTGCTTCATTTTAAAGGAAGTAAGTAGGTCACGCTACATGTGAAAGGCTTCTAGGCGCATTCTGTTTGGGTCTTCCGGATGTCTCAGGGCAATTCCATATCGCAGCAACAGCTCAATATAAGGTGGCCAAAATGAGTCGTCGATGGTTACATAAGGTTCATGTGGTGTGCTCATTAATTTGGCTATAAGAATCTGAAATACCAAAATGCTAAGATTTTAGAAATGAACAAACCAGCTAGATTTTTATCTCCTTTAACGAAATTTATATGAATTATTGGAATGAGACACTTATGTAGGCAATCTAAGAAATACAAGACTACAGAAGAAATACGAGAGCTGTTCAAGGTAGAAGTAAAACAAAGAACATGTGATTAACCTCATTACATCTTTTTTGATGAAAAAATTAGAACCAGAATTCTTCTTTTATCCAGATGAAGTTTTTCAGCATCTGTCAAAAATTCTTAGTGAATTTTAGACAGTGTAACTGTAAGTGCCCAAAAATTCTGAACATGAAGGTGGTAAATTGTTATATAATTAATCTTTATATCAGTATCTGTTAATTTAAGATTAAAAGCCTTAAATAAGAGGGAAAGCTAGATGTTTGGGAATGACTTGCCTCAAAAACCATAATGACTTACTGTCAACAAATCACTATCCCTAACTCTTTCAGATATTGGCAGAGAACATCCATCTTGCAATGTTTCCTAAATTTCATCTCACTGATAAGCCTCCCTCCTCCCTCTCCCCACCCCCCCCCCCCAAAAAAAAAGCCATCTTCTTAGATTGAGGAGAATTAGTAGTGGTTATGTGTTAACCTGCTGGAAAGCAGCCCTGCAGCGGGACCTTCAAGTCCTGGTGGACAACAAGTTGACCACAAGCCAGCAATCTGCCCTTATGACCAAGAAAGCCAACAGTCTCCTGGGGTGCTAAAAAGTGTGGCCAGCTGGTCAAGGGAGTTCATCCTCCCCCTCTACTCTGCCCTGGTGAGGCCACATCTGGAGTACTGTGTCCAGTTCTGGGCTCCCCAGTTCAAAAAGGACAAGGAACTGCTAGAGAGGATACAGCAAAAGGCTATGAAGATGATCAAGGGAATAGAGCCTGTCTCTTATGAAGAAAGGCTGAGAGACCTGGGCTTGTTTAGCCTGGAGCAGGGAAGACTGAGAGAGGATCTCATCAATGCTTATAAATACGTAAATGGTGGGTGTCAAGAGGACGGGGTCAGGCTCTTCTCAGCGGTGCCCAGCAACAGGACAAGGGGCAACAGACACAAAATGGCACACAGGAAATTCCATCTCAACATGAGCACAAACTTTACTTTGAGGGTGTCAGAGCACTGGAAAGGCTGCCCAGAGAGACTGTGGAGTCTACTTCTCTGGAGATAATCAAAACCTGCCTGGGTGCATTTCTGTCCAGCCTGCTCTAGGTGAACCTGCTTCAGCAGGGGGCTGGGCTAGATGATCTCCGAAGGTCCCTTCCAACCCCTGCAATTCTGTGAATTCTTTTTCTTGTGTTTTGTGTCTGTCTGTAGGTAGTGTTAGAAATAAGTGAGTTTGCACCAGTGAAAAGTTAAACATCATAGTCCTAGTTTGCACATCAAATCGTTTTGTTCATCTCATAAATGGATGGTCTTAATATCACTTTTTGTTCAGGCAT